>CAUYUJ010017478.1:195000-234935 GCA_963575745.1 Prorocentrum cordatum | reverse complement strand
GAGGAGAGGAGAGGAGAGGAGAAGAGAAGAGAGGGCAGGGGAGGGGACGAAGGGGAGGGGAGGAGAGGAGAGGAGAGGGGAGGGGAGGGGAGGGGAGGGGAGGGGATGGGAGAGGAGAGGAGAGGAGATGAGTAAAGAGGAGAGGAGGGGAGGGGAGGGGTAAGGGTAGGGCAGGGGCAGAGCTGCGGGGGGTTGGTGGCAGGACGCTGGCACTCGCGAGGGGGGACGGGGGCGCGCGCACCACTTCTGGGACGGCCCGTTGGCCTCCCGGGCAGCCTTAAACATGAGTTCTCGGAGGTCCACGCGGATTTCTTGGATCGGCGCCGGTGGGGCCCCCTCCTTGGGACGCCCCAGCCAGCTGTGCGCGCACACCTCCGCCGCACCGCCCGCGGCGGGTGCTGACCGCGAGAGCGCACTGGGCGCCGCCGCCTCGGGCCGGCCCGGGCCGGGTCGGGGGGCGGCCACGAGGGGGGTGATGACCTCTTGCCCCTCCTCCTTCTTCTCTTCCTCCTCCTCCTCCTCCTCCTCCTCCCTCCTCCTCCCTCCTCCTCCTCCCCCTCCTTGGGCGTCCGGGGGAAGCCATCCGCGCGAGAACCTCCGAAAGTTTATGCTCAGGGTGCTCTTTTCTTCCTCCGCGCTCGAGCGCCAGCGCAGGCATCGGGCCCCCTCCCGCGCCCACGTGGGGGGCGCTCCAGAGGGGGCCTCTCGCCGTCCGGGATCGGAGGAGCTGCCGCCTCTTCCCCGGCGGCAGGCGACGGAAGCCGGCGGAAGTGAAACAAGGTTGCCTCCGGGGGCGGCAGCCGGCGGAGGGTTGGACCGACCTCGCAAACGCAGCTCGAGAAATACTTTCGAAGGGGGCCACGCTAAAGACGCGGGGGACCTCTTGCGCCTTCCCCCTCACCAGAGGGGGGGGAGCCGCCCCCGCAGCTGCCACCCCCACAGGCGTGGGGGGTGCGCGGGAGCGGGGCTGAGGCCAGTCGGGCCTGCCGCTCCGCGCCCGCTGTCCGTTTCAGGGCCTCGTTTCCGATTTTGAAACGCGCCGCGTCGTTTTCGCGGTAGTGCTGGTGTCCCCGCTAAACTTCCGAGTCGCGCTGAAAAAACAGGAGGGTTGGCGGAAGGTTGGCGGAAGGCGACAGAAGTAAAAGTCGGCCGACCAAGAGATGGCAAGGCTCTCGGGTTCAGGGTTTCCGGAACCCGCCCTGTGGACAGCCACACCTCGCACGCTGCCCACACGCGTCGCCCCCCGGCGTCGGGGAGGGGCGGGGTGGCCGCGTGGAGGCAGGGGGGCGAGGGGAGGGCGAGAGGGGGTTCCACGAATGGCCAGGCGGGAAGCAGAGGCGAGGAGGGGGGGGGGGGGCCTGCGGCCTGAGGCGGCGCAGCACTGGTTCCGTCTCGCAGGAGGGGGGGGTAGGTTCAAGGCTCTGGGCTCGAAACGTGCTTTTGCCTTTTTCGGCCTCTGGGGGCCGCTCTCGGGCCCGGGGACCGCCAACGGCGGATCCGGAAGGCAAAAGTGCACCAGATTGACCCCGGGAGGGGTCTGGAGACCGATTTTAGGCTACTTTGGCTTCATCTCCCCCTCCTGACCGTCGGGTCCCAACCAGTTCAGATCCCCTGCCGCCTCCAAGGGCGAGGGAGGGAGGGGGGAGGCGAACGAGGATAGAGACGAGAGGAGGTCGCGGACGACTCGACCGGGAGGGGGCGGGGTATCGGGTGGAGGGTCTTCTATTCTCGTCTCTCTCCTCCAAACGTCTCGCGGCTCTTCCCTCTTTCTCCCCGCTCCTCCCTCCCCCCATACTTGCAAGTCCTTGCTGGGCTCGAATGAGCTTGGACTTGCCTGAGTTAGGGTAGGTTGGGGTTCACCCCATTTCGCTTCAACCCTGCTTCTCTCCAAGTCCTTTGCGCTTCAGCCCTGCTTCTCTCCAAGTCCTTTGCTTGGCTGGGATGGGATGGGTTGGGTCCCGCTGTGCCTCTGGTCCTTGTCTTCCTGCATCCTTTGGGTTGGGCCGTGCAGGGCACAGACCCAGACATACACTCTAGGCGATGCTTAAGAAAACCCAAGTTCTCGGCCAGAGTCTCGATTATTCTTAATGTTTCAATGTAGATCCTAAGATTTGAAAAGACATGCTGGGTTTTTATTCAAATTCTGAGACTATGAATTTCTTAACCCATGATTTCTAAAGCATTTCGCAGGGTGTATGACCCGCGAGCTCATGGCCAAAGACCCTTCCTATGCTCCTTTTCCGCTGCCGCTACCATCGCCTTCTAGCCATCACGCGTGAGCAACAAACCTCGATTTCCCCCCTCTCCTGGGAGGCCATCCCGTCCTCTGCTCTTCGCAAGCCGCAGCTGTCAGTTGTGGTCAACTGGGATGCGGGCCCTTGGGCGGGTTGGGGAGGGTTGGGTGCCCCAATTGTCCAGCTAGGGTCCTCTGTGGAGGGTCTCTTGGGGGCCTTTGGGGGTTCCTCAGGGGGGCCCCGTTGGGGCCTCTCTGGCCGTCTCGAGGCATCGTGGGCCCATCCTTGGGCACCTCCAGTGCCCTTCTTGAGGTCCTCTTGGATGCCTTTTCGGGCTGCCTGTGCCGCCAGTCACTCGCAGTGCTCACTTATCGGGCACTCCGCCCCGCAGGCTGCTGTTGCCCATTGGCTTGTGGTCCCACTGGGGGTCACGACGGGCGCGTGCAGTTCAGCAGAATTCAAGCCCTTTGCATCGGCCACCACCAGAAGCAGGCCAGTCTGCGCACGCGCCTGTGCACGGCTGCACTTTGTTCTGTAGTGTTGCCTGCATTAGATTTCCGCTTCCGTCCCCCTCCCCATCCGAAAAGTGTATTCCGTACAGCTTTTGACAGGGATGATGGGTAGGGTCGGCATAGCTTCAGGCCAGCGGCTGATCGAGTGGGGGATGAAATGATCAGAGATAACACACATCCCAAAAAGAGGGAAGAATGGAGGCTGGAAGAGCAATTTCCATAAACAGCCTACGCCAAAAGAGTTGGTGGGCTTATCATTGTGGTCTGAGGCCCCAGGCAGGAGCAGGACTAGGATGAGAAGGAAGTGTGCGGAGAAGGGGGAAGAGGGGGAGAGAGCGGGAAGAGGACGAGAAGGAAGAGGAGGACGAGCAAGAGCAGGGGTGCGAGGTGGAGAGGGGGAAGATGAGGAGGCAGCCAAATATCTACTACCACTGCGCTTTCAACCGCCCCAAGTGGAGGGAGCGAGGAGGACGGGGAGGAGCGAGGTTGAGGAGGACGAGGACGACGACGACGACGACGACGACGACGACGACGACGACGACGACGACGACGACGACGACGACGACGACGACGACGACGACGACGACGGCGGCGGCGGCGACGGCGACGACGACGACGACGACGACGACGACTGGCCGCCGGCCCCAGCCAGGGCGCCCGCAGGGCCGTGGCGGCCATGGACGCGGCGCAGGCGGCACAGGAGCACCGGGCTCTGCCGCCGCGTGAGGGGGAGGGGGAGGATCTAGTGCGTTACAGTGTGCGACGTCTCGTACCCTTTGCGTTCGACAACGCTCGATCGCAATTGGCACTTCCACCTGCTGCCCGCGCTTGAGGACCCTCTGCGCCGCTGATTGCAGAGGGAAGGATACAGGATGCTGCGAGTCCGCGAAAAAAAGCTCCCAGACTGAGGTCGTCACCAGGGGCGTGCAACTTCTTATAGTCGGCTGCGGGCCGGTGGGGCCCACATCTGTGGGCGAAGCTGAAAGAGCAGCGACTCGATCGCACGTGTGGCGCCCAGGCATCAGCAGCTCCAGGCAAGCAGAGGGGCACAAAAAGCCCAGCGACCGAGGATCGGAGGGCGAGGGCGGAGGAGCACCGCAGGAGCCTCGCACGCCAAGCCAACGATGACCGGAGAGCGAGGCCTGCAGCCCGTCGCGGGCCGCACGCTGCCACCCCGGCCGTCCGTGGGCGCGACAGCACGCAGCCGAAGCGTCCGCCCCGTCTCGCACGAGCTGGCTCCAGCACTGCAGTTGATGAGAAGAGTGGCATCATGGCTGGCGACGACTGGCCCCAGCTCTGGCGCGCCAGCCTGCGCCCAACCCAGCGTCCCTTACCGCTCGTCGTCTGCAAGCTGGCGGCAGCGCCGCGACGGCGGGTGCCGCTGCCCTCCAGGAGGACGAGGAGGAGCGAGAGGAGGAGGAAGAGGAGAAGGAGAACCTGTGCAAACCAAATATGAATCAACGATGCTGCACTAAACCTTCCCTCCAAGCTCCCTCCTCATAGGTCCTGACAAAAGCTCGGCTTCATTGCAGAAGCGCCCCATTGGAAGACAACAGTCTAAGAATCCACCGCTCCTGGGACTTCAACGCCATGAATTAAAATGGCTGCTGCGTCCTGGCAATCCTAAATCGTGCCAGAACAGCAGTCCTGGGACTTCAACGCCGTGAACCCACGTGACTGTTGCGCCCCGACAAACCTAAACCGTGCCAGAACAATATTCCTGGGATTTCAACCGTGCGACCCCAATTCCCCGCAAATGTTTAAGACGAGTGCGCGCGACACTAGAGTGGCAGCAATATGTTCAAAAGGAACCGGCCTTCGTCTTCGAAATTGTTGTAAGCCTTAAAGGCGAAAATGCGCGACGCGAAGGCGAGAGCCGCATTCTGAGAACGGGCCGCCCTCCATCCTTGAGACTACGGCAACATTTACAGGCGAACGCGCGCGGCCCTGCTGCGTAAACACCATATGCGCGTTGCGTGGGTTTTTTCAGCTTGACTTAGCTGCATTGTTTCCTCCACTTGCTTGAGCCAATTCGGGAGCTGCCTATGCAAAGCGCATCGTAGCTGACAACTGAGCAGGGGTAGTCGTTGCCAAGCGTAGTTTAGGCCCGCTGGGTTTATTGTGAGGCCCTTACGGCCAGTGCCGCCGACCCAGAAGGACGACGACGACGACGAACACGACGACAACCGCAACGACGAACTGATGACCTTGCCACAGGCTCGGGACATGGGGCGGGCGGAAGGGGAGGAAGAGGAGGACGAGGAGGACGAGGAGGAGGAGGAGGACCAGTGTAAACCCAAGAGTCATCAACGATGTTGTCATAAACCCTCCCTCCCAGCTCGCTTCACAGGCCACTACAATGGTTCATGTCCACTGAGGGATCTGCCTCGTTGGAAGACAACCGTTTGAAGACCCTGATCCATGCCAAACATTATTCTCGGGACTCGAACGCCACGGATCAACCTGGCTGTTGCATCTTGATGATTTTGAATCATGCCAGAAGGCCACTCCTGTCAGTTCAACACCGCGAATAAACGTAACTGTGGCACCTTCATAACCCTGAATCTGTCCTAAACACGATTTCTGGTACGCTGATCCTGGGAATCCGGGAAACTCTTGCAACTGTTTAATACGAGTGCACGCGGTGCTAAGGCGAGAGCCACATTTTGAAAAAGAACCGCCCTCAATCTGTGACACTCTTGTAGATGTTTAAAACGAATGTGCGCGGCGCTGAAGCGAGAGCCACATTTTGAAAACGAGCCGCCCTCAATCCGTGAAACTTCTGCTGATGTTTGAGACGAGTGTGTGCGGCGCTGCGGCGAGAGCAACATGTTGAAATCCACCCACCCTCAACCCGTGAAGTTTAGATTCTATATATATATATATATATATAGATAGATATACAAACATATATGTATAAATATATACAAGACTGCATTGGCGCTGCGCGCCATGCACCTTGGTCCTTTGAGTTCTGCACGCAAGCGGAATGCGTGCGTGCGTACATGCGCGCATGCATGTATACACGCGCACGTGCATGCGCGTTCCGTGTAAATGTCTAGGTGCACACAATAGACTTACATTGTTGTATGTGTGCATACAGCGCTCATATGTACATATAAACTTATATGTGTGTATGGGTATGAACATGCATATGCAACTCGTACGGGGCATCCTCGGGCATCTTCGCTGCATGCCACCAGACCCTCAACGACTGGGTCACAATGTGAAATGTCATGGGGGCAAAATCAATGAATGCTGGCATTCGGAAACATCGTAGAAGTGTTTTCGGGGCCCTCGTGGGCCGTTTTGGCGCCTTCATGGGCCGTCCTGGGGCTTTCTTGGGTCGTCTTGGGGAGCTTGGGCCCGCTGGAGCCCCCTTTGGACCCATCTTGGGCACTTCCAGGGACCTCCCATGGCCCTTTTGGGTCTGTGCTGGGAGCCCTTGGGGGGCCTCTTGGTTCCATTATGGGCTGTCTTGGGGCTCTCGTGGGCGATCGTGGGGCCCGGTTCGGCCGTCTTGAAGCTTTCTAAGGGGGCCTTTCGGAGCGTCTTGAAGCGATCTCGGGGGCTTTGAAACCGTTTTGAAAGCTGATGAAATCCGCAAGGCGAATATGCTAAAATCGCAAGTTTTACGAAGGGAATGGGACGATTTTTGTGGTTTGAAGGCCCTTTGGAAAGCTCTTTGGGGTGCCTTGGGGGTCTTCATGTTGGCATTCGGAAACATCGTGGGGGTGTTTTCAGGGCCCTCGTGGGCCGTTTTGGCGCCTTCATGAGCCGTCCTGGGGCCTTCTTGGGCCGTCTTGGGGAGCTTGGGCCCGCTGGAGCCCCCTTTGGACCCGTCTTGGGCACTTCCGGGGACCTCCCATGGCCCTTTTGGGTCTGTGCTGGGAGCCCTTGGGGGGCCTCTTGGTTCCATTATGGGGTGTCTTGGGGCTCTCGTGGGCGATCGTGGGCCCCGGCTCGGCCGTCTTGAAGCTTTCTTGGGGGCCTTTTGGGGCGTCTGGAGGCGATCTCGGAGGCTTTGAAACCGTCTTGAAAGCTGATGAGATCCGAAAGGCGAATATGCTAAAATTGTAAGTTTTACAAAGGAAATGGGACGATTTGTGTGGTTTGAAGGCCCCTTGGGAAGCTTTTTCGGGTGCCTTGGGGGTCTTTTGGGCCGTCCTGACACAATTGGAGTCCCTCTCGGAGCGCTCTTGTGTTGTCTGGGGCCTCCCTTGAGCCTTTCTGGCAAGGCGTTTGTGGAGACCCGGAAAGCCGGGTGACCTTTTCCAAGGACGTCCAAGGAAGCCCGAGAACCCCAGATCCCGGGGGTCCAGTTTGGTAGGGGGGGGTCCCTCCGTCCCCCCCGGGCTTGTAAAAATATAGGAAGAGGAATTTAAGGCGAGAACCACCTGTTGAAAACGACCTGCCCTCCACCTGTGAAACTGCTGCCAACGTTTAAGCTTCAGGGTCATAAATGGTGAGGAATTCTCAGGCGAAACTCCCAGCCCGCCCTAAAAACTAAGCTCTGGGTGCGACAGGGAGAAATTCACGAAGGAGAAGGAATGGAGAAAGAGGAGGAGGAGGAGGAGGAGGAGAAGGAAGAGGCGAAGGAGGAGGAGGAGGGACACGGGGGCCAGTGCCCGGGCCAGGGCCAGGGCCAGGGCCGGGCAAGTTTAGCTCACGCCCGATGGGTTCATTTCTGAGGGACGTACAACCTTGAGATCCTGGCGACTAAATTTTTTCGAGCCGGGCGTTTTCGCTCAATTTCGGGCCCCGGGACCCTCACAGATCGATACGATTCGGAAAATAACGCAGAAAGATGGTGTCCTAAGGTCCGGGCGTGATTTTGTTGTCGATGTTGCGTTTTTTTTGCAACGTCGGATCTCAGGGAAGCTCTGGAATGTTTCTCCGAAAGCCACGCTGGAGCTCGAACAACTGCCGAGAAGCAGAGAAGCAAGTACGTGCTGTTGCGCCCCAACCACATGCATACTGTTGCGCCCTAACCACCCACCCACCCACCTTGCCTTAAAGCTCTGATCAAGGGACCCTTGCGGCGGGACCCCCTCTTGGATCATCAACTCCCTTTCTGTGAACTTTATTTATTCAGGCGAGTGGATGGAGCCAGGTTTGGGGCGTTTCGCTCAGGACATCCTGGGATGTTGCATGGTTTAGCCCCGGGCGTGGCTTAGTTTGGCAGGCGGCACACGCAAACCAGAAAATACACGGGAGAAGGGGGATCAGGAGTATGAGGCGGAGAAGGATGAAGAGCAGCCCAGGGCCACATGGGCGAAGACCTCGGCACAGACTTGCTGGTTGGCCTCCCCGAGACGGACGGCCAGGTCGAGGGAGGCGAAGGCCTGATGGGGATCAAAGTGCAGGGTCCTCGCTGACAGGACTCTGTTGGCACCGCCAAAATCCGTCAAAAACATCAGACTGTTCGCACCGGCCACGTTTGCGTGCTTGGGTCTGGAGGACCGATTTGTGTCACGCCCGTTACGGCCGGCCAACCTGGTTTCGAGGGCCAGAAATATTCAGCTTCGGCCGACGCCCTCAGAGGCGCAGACTCCTTGGCTGCCTCTCGACGGCAGGTTTCGCACAGCTGCAAGATTGCCCCCGACGAGCCAGTCTCAGCCACGCGCAGAGGGGGGTGGGGGAAGGGGGGAGGGCTTCTTAGAAGCACACCTGCTTCTTTGAAGGCGCGGGCCTTATCTGCAGGTGCAAGGCCGCCGCCTTCTAAGAAGCGGCCTCCTTCTAAGAAGCCCTCTCCCTCCCTCCACCCACTTGTGCGCGCCGTCAAAGGTTGCCCCAGACGGGCCAGGCGTCCCAGCGCACTCTCCTGTCCTCCCCGCGCGCAGCCTCCCGGGCGGGGGCACCGGCGAGAGCGCAGGTTTCTGATCGGCACGAACGAAATGGGCACGGAAAGAATGGGCACAATGCCCAAAAGCAGCTCCTGTTCAAATTGGACAGGACTCGCTGTCCACGCCGCCGCGGCCTGTCTCCATTCGAGACAGGTGGCCGCCTGCCCAACGGCGGCCGTTATTGGTTTTGGACAACATTTGTTGTTCGGCATTGTACCCATTTTTTCAAGGTCCCTTTTCGGGCGTCCAAACTTGAATTCAAAAACCAGCTTCTGGAATCCAAAAATAAGTTTTTAGAATTCAAACAAAAAAAAAAAAAAAAAAAAAAAAAAAAAAAAAAAAATTGCCCCAGACGAGCCAGGCGGCCCAGCGCGCTGTCCCGTTCTCCCCGCGCGCAGCCTTCCAGGCCAGGGCACCGGCGAGAGCGCAGGTTTTTCTGAATTCAAAAACCCGTTCTTTAATTCAGGAACCAGTTTTTTGAATTCAAAAAGCACGAAAGAATTTCGAGAGCCAGAAAAGTACCGAATTGTTGAGGGTTTTCACGCGTGGGGCCCTGGGAGACACTCGTCCGACGCTGCTTCGACACTCTTTCGACACTTTTCCGGGTGCTCGAAATCATTTAATCACTTCGCTCGTTCCGCCGGCCCTGGAGCCCTCTTTAGGGCCTCTTGGGGGCCTTTTGGGGGACCTCTTGGGAGTCTCTTGGGGCTCCTTGGCGGCGTCCTGGGGGCCCCCAGGGCCTCTTGGGGGGCTTTGGGGGGCCTCTTGGGGCAGGAGGGGGGTCATTTCCGGGATGTGGTCCTGAAGTACCATGGGAGCCACAGAACCCCAGGCGGGCCAGGCGTCCCCGAGCGCTCTCCCGCTCTCCCCGCGCGCAGGCGCCCGGGCCCGGGCAGCGGCGAGAGCGCACGGGGGCCTCGGGGATCAGCGCAGGAGCTCCGCCCCCGCGGCGGCGCAGCTCGTGGAGCGCGCCTTCGTCGCGAGCGAGCCCTGAGTCCAATTGTGAGTCGGGCCCGTCCCTCTACAAGGGGGGATGTTCAAAAATAGTCAGAAAACAAATAGTCTGGGGACGACTTTTGGATTGTTTTTGCATCTGTTTTGGGGTGCTTTTTAAGTTTTCGCCCAAAATCCGCATGCCCGACCTAAGTCCAATTCCAGAAGTCGCGATCAGCACCCTGGGCCGGTAGCATTTGGTTCGCTCCCCGCATTCCTTTCGTGGAGGCCCGCAGTAGCACGCTGGGGTGACCACAGCCTCCTTCCTGGCATGCTCTTTTTTGGGGCACCCCGAGTTGACCAGCCTTCCGAAGAGTCAGGGAAGGTCGTTGGGCGACCAGCTCCCAGAGCCGCTTGCAGACAGGTAGCTGAGTGCCCAGCGGTATTTTCTCTTGTCGACTGCTGGCTGAGCTTCCGTCTCGACTCCTCGTGGTCTGGCCCAACCCTGATGGGAGGTGCCCCAGGTGGAGTGAAGCACACTGGGGACGAGGTGAAGTAATGGAGAGGGGGGGGAAAGCCCTCTCGAGCGACCATGCCCCCCGCCGTGGGTGCACTGAGCGCGATTCTGACGAGACTCCTGCTGCCGTCCGAGGAGAGGCCCCCTTGCCTCGCCACGAGATCACGAGGTGGCGTCCACAGGCGATTCCGACTGCCATGCACCCTCGTCTGCAGGGTGTCGCCAGTTTCACCGCAAGCGTGTGGCCAGGAGGCACGATCTCTATATGGATACGATGAGCAAGTAGCTTGGCAGACTTGCGAGGGGTACTCCTTGGCGGAGGGCTGGAGGCATGCTGGGCGGAATCTCGCGGGCGCCATACCAGCAGGAGTATCCGAACTTGTGTGTTCCAGCCTGCGTATGTCAGTAAGCCTTTCGCCATGACACGTGTGTGGCACAATGCTGCAGCTTGGAGACATGTCTGAGAGACATGGAAAGAGAGCGAAACGCACACCTTTGAGAATTAAGCCTTCTCGGGAACACTGAGCATTGAGGAAGTAAGTATCTTGCCCATTTGAATCACAGGGGCACATACTACGGTAGCATGCTGGCTGCTGATCACATTGTCAGCTCGGCTTCGTTATATGACCGATCACGCCGATCAAAAGAATTTCTTGTAGTCCGTGTGGCCAGAAGTGGTCGAGCCGCACGGCGGGGCGGACGCTTCGATCCGCGGCACGGCTGGCCAGACAGGGGGGGGGGGGAGAGATGAGCCGTGTCTTGCTAGGTCGCACCACTGCCGCGTGTTGAAAGGCGTGTGTTCCACGGTCTCAGCCGGGAAGGAAATATCTGAGCGACAGCACCACGGCTGTCGCAGATTGCATCCATGTGATATCACGCGCATCCTGTTGCCCATCGATGAGATACGCACTCTTTGTCCTCTCCAGCGACATGCGGCCGCCAGGCCACGCGAAGCCGACGAGAGCGGGGCCGCTGGCGCGGCAGATGTGGAACTCTGCGCGCAGGCACCTGGTCGTCAGTCTCGTTGTTTGGCCCCGTAAATCACGATGTCATGTTGGAGATTCGGTGTTGGATTGTTCGTAGTTCGAAGGGCCACTCGGGAAACTACCGGACGGGTCCGCAACCAGGATCCAACGTGAGAGTCCGGGGGGGGAGACTGTTATTTGTTTTTCAGAATTGATAAATTGTTCAGGGTCAAGGAAATGTGTTCCAGGTCATGAACATTGTTTCACGGCCACGCGGCGTGGGACATCCCTGCAAAAACTTGTTGGGAAGGACTGGCCGGTTCAGAGGTTGGTTAGCTGGTTGGCTCACCAGATTCTGGGTCAAGAATTGTTGTTCCAGGGTTGGTCGGTTGGTTGGTTGGTTGGTTGGGCGGCGATTGGTTGGTTAAGTAGTCGGTTAGTTGGTGGATTGGTTGTTGATTGCTTGGGTGGTTGGTTGGTTGGTGGGCTGATTGGCTGGTTGGCTGGCTGGTGGGCCAAATTTTTTGTCCGAGGCGATGGGGTGGATTGTTGGTTAGTGGGTTGGTTGATTGGTTGGTTGGCTGGCAGGTCGGTTGGTTGGGCGGTTGACTCGTTGGTTAGCCGGTTGGTTGGCTGGAGGTTGGTCGGTTGGTTGGTTGGTATGGTGGTTGAGTGGGCGGTTGCCCGCTTGCCTGGATGGTTGGCCGCTTCTCCCCTCCCCTCTCCTCCTCCCCATTCCTCCCTCCTCACTCCTCCTCCTCCTTCCCCCCTCTTTTCTGTACCTTCCTCACTTCTCCTCCCTCCCTGTCCCCCTTCTCCTCCTCCTTCCCCCGCTCGCAGTTTACTGCAGTGCAATGTATTACAACTGCAAAGGCACATGCAACGCAGTGCAATGCAATGCAACGCAACAGGATGCAACTCAACGCAATGCAACGCAATTGAATACAATTCAACAGGATGCAATGCGACAGGATGCAATGCAATGCAGCGCAACAAAATGCAATGCAACGCAGCGCAACGCAATGCAATCCAGTGCAACGCAACGAAATGCAATGCACTGCAATGCAATCCACTGTAACGCAATGTGCGCCTCGTCACGTGGCAGCGACGTGGGGTCGAAAAAAGTCCGTTCCCACTCCGCTCGCCATGTGACAACGCCTTAGCGGGCGACAAAATATGATGCAACTCTACTCGTCACTTGGCAGCGCCGCGGGGGCTGTGAAAAATACTATTTCACTCGATTCGCCATGTGGCACCGCCTCGGGGGGGAGGGGGGCGAAACGAAATTCAATTGAGGGGTGCGTGCACATAACTATATTCAGGGGTTTCGTGAAACTCGACGTTCTTTAAAACGAGGTTCGTCCGCAACGTCTCTCTCTCTCAAGTCTGCTGTTTCGGAAAGCGGATGCCTCTCGCGCTCCCCGGCCCAGTCGGCACCCCCGGGCCTCGGTTGGCCCATTCGGCGCTGGCGGCGCTCCTGGCGGCTGCAGCGGGCGGCCTCTGGGGATTGGAGCTGCTCGAGTTCGAGGCGCCGGCCCCTGTGGCGGCCCCGGCTCCTCCGCCGCCGCTCCCCACCTGCGAGGTGCCGCAGTCTTGGGGCTGCCCCGACTGCCCTGTGGCGCCAGCCTGCCCAGTCTGTCCAAGCTGCCCGGCGTCGACGGCTGGCGGGACGGGCGTGGCTGAGCAGGTGGCCGCGCATGTGCTCGCTGGAGGCCTCTGGCGGGCGGCGGCGTGGGCTGCGGAGAGAGGGCGCCGGCCTGCGGCGAGGCGCGCGCCAGTCGGCGGCCGTCCTCCTCGCGATGTCGCTGTGGATGTTCGAGGACGGCGTGGCGTGGTGGAGTGAGCTGAAGCCGGGCCAGACGGTCGGCGTTCAATACCTCGGTGATGCGATGGACCACGAGCGATGGCTGCCTCACCCGTGCTTTCGGAAGAAGGACGTCTGGTTCATCGCCACGCCCGACCTGGATGAGGACCCAGAGGCTGTGTTGGCAGGAGTGGACGAGGACATCGCCAAGACGTACCCGCTGCCAGACGCTGGCTCGAAGCCCTCTTGGCTGGGCGAGAAGCTCTATCGGTTTCGAGCGTACCCTGGCCGTGAGGAGTTCGGGGGCATGATCAAACGTAGGTATCGGGCGGCGGCGATCTACGACCCTGGTTCTGAGGTGGCGCCTCCGGCGCCGGACGACGTGCCCCTGCCAACGGGCGAGATGGTGCCATTCAGCGAGGTGCTCCCGCACTGGCCTGCGTCAGCTCGCCGGGCGCGGGGCAAGCGGCCCTCGGATGGCTCGCTGCGGGACGCGCTGGGCCTGGAGGCCGACGGCGCGGCCGCTCCCAGGGATGTAGATCCGGCCTCCGACATTCGCGCCTTCGGGGTGGACTACGACAACCGGAGAGAGAGATTCAAGGGCTGGCAGGACGTGACCCGCGATAGTACTCAGGAGACGTTCTCGCACACGCCTCTGGAGAGCCCTGGCATCGCCCTGTTCTTGGCAACGCACTTCGACCGCCGCGGCTGCGACCCCCGCCAGTGGCTCCTCGTGTGGTTGAGAGAACGCAAGTTAGATGGCTCGGATCGTACCTACCATGAGATGAGGGTGATGCACGATGCTCTGTATTCTGCAGGAGTGTACGATCGATTGAACGTTGGAGCCCTCGCATCGGACGGGACCTTGTGCCGTTGTATCCAGATCATCACCGATGTGCGCGCTAACCCTCAGAAGGTCACTTTGGAGCACGCCAAGCCGCGCATGGGCACTGGGACGCCCGAGGACCCCGTCAGCCCGGCCCTCCAGTCGCATGCTGCGCGGCTGGCCGACGATCGGGCTGGCACGGTTGCGGCTCTGGGCCAGGGCGGCGCGCGGGGGCTCCGCGGCGGCCCCGCTACGGCGGCGGAGGCCGCCGACGCAGGCGACGCCGCGGCTGGCGCTGGAGGTCGCGGGGCGCGCGGGAGTCGCGGCGGCGGGGGGCGCGAGGGCGGCGGCCGAGGCCGGCGCGGATTCGCGCCCGCTGCCGCCGATCCGCAATGATCGGCAGCACCGCCGAGGGGACTCGCCCCTCCCTCGGCGAGCAATCGCGAACCTCGCGACCTTCGACGCCGACCTGGCGTCGCTGCCGAGCGACGCGTCGGGCCCCCTTCAAATTGAGTCGCTGCTGGACGCCGAGGTCTCTCGATACTTGGAGGCCCATCATGAGCTGATGCTGCGACTCGCGACTGACTTGGAGAGTATCGAATCCGAGACACGAGAGATCACACCCTACACCGATAGGAAGCTGCTTTACAATAAGAAGGCCTACCACGGCTTCGTCAGACGGCTCTGGGATCTTGGGGCGCTGGATGCCACCCCCAGGCCCTTGGAGAGGATCGGGTTTTTCTTCGTCTGGAGGAGCAACAAGACACGCCTCAGGCTGATCATCGATGCTCGGAGAAGCAACTGTTGCTTCCGTGCCCCATCCAGGCGTCCGCTGGCGTGCTTCGGAGGCCTTCGCGAACATCGAGATTGTCGATGGCGTCTTCGCGGGCCTGGAGGGCGTCAGACTTTACCCGGCATGGCGGACGCGAGGGGCTGTTTCCACCGCCTCAAGGCCCCTGCCTGGCTCAGGCCCTATTTCGCCTGGCCGGAGGTGCCCGCGCGGGCGCTGGGGCTGCGCGAGCTGGACGGAGTACAGCTCAGGCCCACCGACGCAGCGCGGCCCACCTCCACCCCCATGTGCATGGGGTCTGCTTGGTCGGTGTTTTTCGCTCAGAAGGCTGACGAGCGGCTGGCGGCTGCGACGCCCAGCTTGCACGGGCCGGCGCAGCTGCACGACAGGTCGCCCCCCTGGTGCTGGCCGACGGCCGCCCCCGCCATGACGCGTACGTGGACAACCTGGGCGCCTTCGCCTGGGACCGGGGCCTGGCCCAGAGCGCGGTCCGCGAGTGGGAGGCTAGCTTCGCGGACCACGGGCGCCCGTGAGCTCCACGGCGGAGAGGTGGTGAGCAGGGACATCCGCGCCTTTGGCTGCCGGCTTGACGGCCAGCGGCTGCGGGCCGCCACCACGCCCGAACGTTTTGTGGAAGGTGCGGGCTGCGAGTGAGGAAATACTCCGCCGGGGTAAATGCGCAGGCTGGGCGCTTGATTGTTGGCTGGATCATGCTACCTTCCTGAGTCTGATCCAGAGGGGCCTCTTGTCAGTCTTCCACACGTGCTATCGCTTTTGCCGTGCCCATTACTTAGAGGTCACTCCGCTATGACCCTCCATTCGCGATGAGATCCGAGCCTGGAAAGGACTGATGGTTTTTCTAATTCAGGACTGGGGGCGTTGTTGGAGTGAGCTGGCGACTGAAAGTGATGCCTGTGAGCAGGGATATGGAGTCTGCACGTCGTTCCGGCGCCAGGCGCAAGTTTCTTCCGTCGGCCGTGTTCTGGAGACGAGCAGGTTTCAGCCCAAAGGCCACAATGCTCGCGAGTCGGCCCTCAGCGCGGCCAGCCTCGTTCGGAACCCTCGGTCTGGTGCCTGGGAAACCCCGGGGGACGAGAGCGCCGAGTTTTCTGTCGCGCCCGATTTTCCTGAGGTCCCAGCGGGGCTCCTCGACGAAAGCCTCTGGACCCCATCGCGTCAGGGGCAAGTGGAGTTTTGCCGAGGACACCCTCATGCTCGAGGCTCGAGCCTTGGGGCTGGGGGTCCGTCGTTTTGTTCTGCACTCCCTGGGTGTCACTGTAGGGCTCTGGTGCTGAGCGACAATGTGAGCATCGTTTTGGCCTTCCCACGGCCCCGCTCACGCGAACTTCGGCTCCTCATTCACATCCGTCGGTCCGTGGCGCACAGCCTTTTTCGTAATGTAGCTTTCTCTTTTAGGTGGATTCCAAGTGAATTGAATTCAGCGGACGAACCCTCGTGTCGACACGACCCCGATTGTCCTAGGAGGCCGACTGCTTGCTGCTCTTACCATTCTCCTCCGTGCCCAGTTCGGCTCTAAACTTTCTCGGATGCCGCCTCGCCAGACAGCTCCCCCGACTCGTGTTCTGTCTCGACCAGTGCCCCAGGATGTGCCGAGGCCGAAGCGCCGGCGAGCCCGGAGGCCCCCTTCGAGCGCCAGAGCTGGGGACGCGGCTCCCGGGCCGACGACGCCGAGACGGTCTTCCCGGACGCTGGGCCCGCCAAGCGACTTGGCGCACCGTCTGCCGACAACGGGGCTGGGCCTGCTGGACGGCCTTGCCGCCCTTGGGCCGGCGGTGCTGGCTCCGGCCGGCTCCAGCTCGAGCGGCAGCTCCTTGTCCGAGCCCAGGCCCGACGCCGTCGGCGGAAGGGCGAGGGGGCTGGCGACGCGGTCGCGGCGGCGGCTGCCGAGGCATCTGGGGGCGGCGCTGGGCATCGAGAAGGAAGGCCTGAGCTTGCTGGGGGACAAGACGGCGACGGCCAACGTGCGGCGCTACTACTCGAGCCACCTCCAGGACTTCGAGACGTTCGCAGAGGGGCTCGGCCCAACGCTCGCGGGCGACGGCGACGGGGACGACTGGCTCGTGAAGTTCTTCAGCGCGAGCTTCCTCTCTGGCCGGCAGCCAGACTATGGGGGGAAGGGGCCGGCAGCCTTTGCCGACCGCCACCCGGCCTTCAGCAGGGCCGGCAAGCGGCGGCCCCCCCGGGCTTGGCGCTGCTTGCGGGGCTGGCGCCGCCTTGCGCCCGGCCGCTCCAGGCGTCCTCTGCGTCTGGCGGTGTGGAAGGCGATCGCCACCGACCTCTGCCTGCGGGGGCACAAGCTGATGGCCGCGGCCGTCCTCCCGGGCGCGTGGGTCTACTTGCGGCCCCACGAGCTGATGAAGATTCAACCCGAGGACCTGTCTCCCCCCGCGCGGGAGATATCGAGGCACTGGTCTCACATCATCTATCCGCAGGGGAGGGGCATCACCACCGAGAGGGGGGCGATGGACGGCAGCGCGGTGCTGGACAGCAAGTGGCAGTTGGAGCCGACGCCGCTGTGGTCTTCGCTGGCGGGAACTCCCAACGGCAAGCCTGTCTGGACGTTCACGCACCCAGCACTGGCAAGGAAGTTCAAGGGGGCGCACAGCCAGCTCGGCGCCCCAGCGGTGCCCTACTTGGCGCGCAACTGCAGCCCCAGCATCGACAGGGACCTGCAGTTGCGCCCTCTCGACGAGGTGCGCGAGAGGGGGCGCTGGGCAGGCCGCAAGTCGGTCGTTCGGTACGAGAGGGCGGCGACGCTGGGCAAGGCCTGGCACTACCTTCCTCTTGCGACCCAGGCGAGTTGCGGGGCGCTCGACGCGCGCCTCGAGGAGCTGCTGTTGCGAGGTGCCAGCCGCGTAGCTGGCGGCACGGAGCGGCGCTGAAAGGCCAGTATCTCGGCGATTTTTTCTCGGGCGAAGGCGGGGTCGCCCGCGATAGCCCCCGACGAGGTGTGCCTGCGCGGACCTGGGACGTCCGAGAGGTGCCCCAAGGCGACCTAACTCGTCCGCCTGTGCTAAGATGTATACGCCAAGACGACAGCTTGGGCCGTCTCTTAGCAGCCATGTTCGCTCCCCCGTTGCCAAACGTTCCCTGTTGCCAGAGACCGCACCGCGGTCATACGAACGCCCCAGCATCCGTGGGGAGTCCCCTGGTGTAGCACACGGGATGCGGTAAAGCTGGTGCAGGGAAACGCGTGTCTCAACGCGTGTCTGAATATTATAAAGTATGTGCATGCTCGTAAGATTCCGTGTATTCTCGAGAATCCAAACTCGTCTAAGATGTGGATGATCCCGCAAGTGCAAGCTATGCTGCCTTGGGAAAGCGTCGAAGTGGTTGTAAACGACTTTTGCCAGTTCGGTGCTCCTTGGAGGAAACGCACTCGGCTTATGTGCGGAAGAATCCCCCGAGAAGACTTGGTCAATTTAAGGTCTTTGCGCAGGTAGAAAGGGGGCTTTGCAGTATGATTGGAAGTAAACATCACCAGCTAGAAGGATCCGCAATGACACGTAGAGCCCAACCTTACCCAAGGAGGGTGTGTGAATCGCTCGCTCACTCGCTGCTGCATCGTATTCGAAATACCATGATCAACTATTCTGATCTTGCGTTCGCGACCCGCCCTCGCCCAGACCCTCCTTAATTCGAGAACTTCCCCTTTTCGGGTGTTTTCGGGACTTCTTAAGGGTCGGTCCAGGGATGCTGGCCCAATCCCTGTGGCGGCTGGGTCGCAGCCGCCAAGACGCGCGCGGTTTCTACGAGACATATCTTATCCGCTGGAAAAGAAGCCCCGTTGATAGAGGGGTGCGTGCACATAACTATCTTCAGGGGTTTCGTGAAACTCGACGTTCTTTAAAACGAGGTTCGTCCGCAACGTCTCTCTCTCTCTCTCTCTCTCAAGTCTGCTGTTTCGGCCCACCCCCCCACACCAGAACTTTTTAATGCTCGGCCCAGGGGTGCTGGCCCAATCCCTGTGGCGGCCGGGTCGCAGCCGCCAAGACGCGCGTGGTTTCTACGAGACATATCTTATCCGCTGGAAAAGAAGCCCCGCTGATCATACTATATTCGTCACGTGGCAGCGCCGATGGGGGCCGATACTCGCCCACTCCACTTGCCACGTGGCAACGCCCAGAGGCGCGAAGAATCAGTATTCCATCTACTTTACTTATCACGTGGCAGAACCGCAGGGGCCGAGCATAAAAAACTATGCTACTCCACTCTTCGCGTGGCAACGCCTGTAGGCGCGAAGAAATCGTACTCCGTTATAGTCGTCACGTGGCAGTGCCGCGGGGGCCGAAACAAACATTATGTCACGAGGACGACGACGAGGACAACGAGAACGACGACGGCGACGACGATAATGACGACGACGATGACGATGACGAGGGCCAGGGAGGCGAACAAGAATTCTATTGTGTCCTCCTCGTCCTTCTGACTCCCCCTTTCCTCCTCCCTCCTCCATCCGCCCTCCTCCTTCCGTCCCCCTTCCTCCCTCCTCCTCCCCCCTCCTCCCCCCTCCTCCCCCCCTCCTCACTCCTCATCATTCATCCACCCCCTCTCGACCTTCCTCCCTTCTCCTCCCTCCTGCCCTTCCCCTCGCCCGCAAGGCACCGCACTGTCATGTGTTGCCAATACACTGCGAATGCAGCGCAGTGCAAGGGCGTGCAACGCCACGGGATCGCTGGCCCGCCGGCTGGTCGGCCGGTGGCTGGTCGGTCGGCAGGTCGGTCGGCTGGCTGGTCGGGTGGTCGCCGCGTGGCAGCGCCTGGGCGGCCGGCAAGATAGGATCCCACTCTGCTCTTGGCATCGCTCGGACGTGTGCATTTTTCCTGCGGCGAGGGCCATCGAGGAGCATCCTTGATCATGTGGCGAAAAAACCACGCACGAAACCGAAAAAACACACAGGGAATGGACGTCCGAGCGATGGCGAGTGCTCGTCACGTGGCAGCGCCGCGGAGGTCGAACAAAAGCATACGGCTCCACTCGCTTCGCCGCGTGGCAACGCCACTGCTCGTCGGGTGCCACGCCGCGGGGGCAAAAAAAACAGATCAAACATACCAGGCCACTCCACGCGCCACACGGCAACGCCTGGGGGGGGGAGGGCGTGGAGGAACGGTGCTCCATCCACTCTGCGTATCACGTGGCAGCCCCGCTGGGAACGGAAAAAAATTGCCACTCGATTCGTCCCGTGGCAACGCTGCGGGGGCCTACAATAGATACGACACTACTCCACCCTTCACGGAGCAACGCCTGTCGGCGCGATGAAAAAAAAGAGTCCGTTCTAGTCGTCATGTGGCAGCGCCGCGGGGGCCGAAAGAAACACTATGCCACGACGACGACGAGAACGACGACGATGACGAGGGCCAGGGAGGCGAACAAACACTCAATCATATCATCCTCCTCGTCCTTCTTCCTCCCCCCTCCCTCCTCCATCCTCCTCCCCCCGTTCCTCCCCCTTCCTCCCCCCTTCCCCCCCCCCTCCTCCGCCCTCCTCCCTCCTCACTCCTCCTCCTTCCTCCCCTCCGCTCTACCTTCCTTCCTTGCCCTCCCTCTTGTGTTCCTCCCCCTCGCCCGCAACTCACTGCACTGCGATGCACCGCACGTGCACTGCAGATGCAGCGCAGCGCGGCGGCATGCAACGCAACAGGACGCAACGCAACGCAACGCGACGCAATGCAGTTCATGTCAGCGCAGCACGGTGCGCCCGCCCGCACGCCTGCACGCCCGCTCGCCCGCCCGCCCGCTCGCCCCTCCGCGCGCGCCGCCCTTCCATTCCACTTCGTTCCACGCCACTCCATTCCGTCCACTTCTTTCCTCCCCTCCTCCTCCTCCTCCTCCTCCTCCTCCTCCTCCTCCTCCTCCTCCTCCTCCTCCTCCTCCTCCTCCTCCTCCTCCTCCTCTCCTCCTCCTCCTCCTCCTCCTCCTCCACTCCTCCTCCTCCTCCTCCCTCCTCCTCCTCCCTCTCCTCCCTCCTCCTCTCCTCCTCCCCCCTCCTCCTCCTCCTCCCCTCCTCCTCCTCCTCCTCCCTCCTCCTCCTCCTCCTCCTCCTCCTACTTCTTCCTTCCATTCCATTCCGTCCGTCTTTTCGGCCTACCGACGCCCCGAGATGGCCGAAGGGCCCCCGAAGATCACCCCAAGATCGCCCCAGAGGGCCTAGGATGGCCCCAAACGTCCCAAGAGGCCCCCGAGAGGGGCCCAAGAGGGCCCCACGACGGCCCAAGAAGCCTCTGAGACGCCGAAGATGGCCTCCAAGACGGCCCTGGAGCACCCCAAGACGGCCATGGAACACCCCCAGGGCAGCCCCATTCCCCCGCCCCGCGGCCATTACAAGCCAAACAAATTCAATATGGGCCCAGGGGTGTGGGAGATCCTCGATCAAGCGCACTGGGAAGGCTCGGTTGGCTGGCTCGCTGGCTCCCAGGTTGCAGGATGAGCCGACGTCCACTTTCCAATCCTGGCACGCTCTCACAAGGATCGCGCCTTGGGGGCCAGGAAGATATGTGTTGGCCGGGAAGAACAAATGTCCTTGACCCGTATTATGAAAGTTGCGTGACCGATCTCGCAACGTTAGTTATAACCAAAAAACAGCCACTAAATTAGCCTGGCGAAGGACCCAACCATATGCAGTTGTGAATACCGCGATTGTGGATCTCATCTTCGCTCGCGATCCCTATGGGGCCACGAACCGTGTGAGGGGGCGTGCCGAAATGCGTGGCGGGGTCCCCAATACGAACAAAGACGATCGCTCTGAGTGCGCGAGACTGAGACCGGGTGAGCCTGAGCGCGAGTAAGTCTGATTGTGAATGTGTCTGCGTGCGAATCAGTCTACGTGCATCAATGTCTACCAGAAGCTTGGGGCCACGAAACGTGTGAGGGGTGTGCCGAAATGGGGCGGCGCCGCCTATGGGGCCACGAAACGTGTGAGGGGTGTGCCGAAATTGGGTGTGGAACCGCATGCCAGCGCAGCCACTGGGGCGTTCGGTGGAGCTCCCTATGGGGCCACGAAACGTGTGAGGGCTGCCAGAATGAGGGGTGGAACCGCATGCGAGCGCAGCCACTGGGGCCTTCGGTGGAGCTCCCTATGGGGCCACGAAACGTGTGAGGGGTGTGCCAGAATTGGGGGTGGAACCGCATGCGAGCGCAGCCACTGGGGCCTTCGGTGGAGCTCCCTATGGGGCCACGAAACGTGTGAGGGGTGTGCCAGAATGGGGGGTGGAACCGCATGCGGGCGCAGCCACTGGGGCCTTCGGTGGAGCTCCCTATGGGGCCACGAAACGTGTGAGGGGTGTGCCAGAATGGGGGGTGGAACCGCATGCGGGCGCAGCCACTGGGGCCTTCGGTGGAGCTCCCTATGGGGCCACGAAACGTGTGAGGGGTGTGCCAGAATGGGGGGTGGAACCGCATGCGGGCGCAGCCACTGGGGCCTTCGGTGGAGCTCCCTATGGGGCCACGAAACCCTATGGGGGGTGGACGCCAGAACGGAACCGCATGCGAGCGCAGCCACTGGGGCCTTCGGTGGAGCTCCCTATGGAGCCACGAAACGTGTGAGGGGTGCCGAAATGGGGTGGTGGAACCGCATGCGAGCGCAGCCACTGGGGCGTTCGGTGGAGCTCCCTGTGGGGCCACGAAACGTGTGAGGGGTGTGCCGAAAAGAGGGGTGGAACCGCATGCGAGCGCAGACGCTGGGGCCTTCGGTGGAGCTCCCTATGGGGCCACGAAACGTGTGAGGGGTGTGCGAGAAATGGGGGGTGGAACCGCATGCGAGCGCAGCCACTGAGGCGTTCGGTGGAGCTCCCTATGGAGCCACGGAACGTGTGAGGGGTGTGCCGAAATGGGGGGTGGAACCGCATGCGAGCGCAGCCACTGGGGCGTTCAGTGGAGCTCCCTGTCGGGCCACGAAACGTGTGAGGGGTGTGCCGAAAAGGGGGGTGGAACCGCATGCGAGCGCAGCCACTGGGGCCTTCGGTGGAGCTCCCCATGGGGCCACGAAACGAGTGAGGGGTGTGCGAGAGTGGGGGGTGGAACCGCATGCGAGCGCAGCCACTGGGGCCTTCGGTGGAGCTCCCTATGGGGCCACGAAACGTATGAGGGGTGTGCCGAAATCCGGGGTGGAACCGCATGCGAGCGCAGCCATTGGGGCCTTCGGTGGAGCTCCCTGGGGGCCACGAAACGTGTGAGGGGTGTGCCGAAAAGGGGGGTGGAACCGCATGCGAGCGCAGCCATTGGGGCCTTCGGTGGAGCTCCCTTTGGGGCCACGAAACATGTGAGGGGTGTGCCGAAATGGGTGCAGGGGGCGCATGCTGATGATGATGATGATGATGATGATGATGATGATGATGATGATGATGATGATGATGATGATGATGATGGTGGTAATGGCGATGGTGATGATGCGGATGCTGATGATGATGATGATGATGTTGATGATGATGATAATGATGATGATGATGATTATGATGATGATTATGATGATGATGCTGATGACGATGATCATGATGAGGAGGAGGATGACAATGATGATGATGGTGGCGATAATGGCGATGATGATGGCGATGATGGTGATGATGACGATGATGACGATGATGACGACGACGATGATGACGATGACGATGACGACGATGATGGTGATGATGATGACGATGATGATGATGATGACGGGAGGAGGGAGGAGGGGGGAGGAGGAGGAGAGGAGAGGAGGACGCGGGGCACCGTCTCTTCAAAACGAGGACCCAACACCACAGGATGGTTGGGAAAGACAAGCAACATAACAAAAAAAAAAAAAAAAAAAAAAAACGATAAAAAAAAAAAAAAAAAAAAAAAAAAAAAAAAAAAAAAAAAAAAAAAAAAAAAAAAAAAAAAAAAAAAAAAAAAAAAAAAAAAAAAAAAAACGGCGGCTTCGGGGAGCTCCAAGCCGATGTTATACCGATTTGGGAGTCGACCCAGGGCGTTCACGAGTTTTATTTCCCGTGGGCATGGCAGTGACGCTTCTGCGCGGGCCACGCCAGGCCTGGCGGCTAGCTTCATGTAGTCGCCATGGCCAGCTGAACCGTGGCATACAGTCGGGGCCCTGAAGAAGGAACCCTTTTCGTTGGGGAGGGGCTCCGCGTTCCTTAAGTGTTTCACAGCTTGCCTCAGGTTTTCCTTTTGTTTTCGATAGGAAGTCGAAGCTTAACTTATGAAAAAAGGGGACTAGTTCCTTATTTTAGGGTTCCTTAGGTCAACGCCCCGACTGTATCATATCCGCTGGTGGTGGCAGGACTACTTGACACGTCTAGAAAGGATCGGCACCGAGGCTTGCTTGGAAGCACAGTTTGTCAGAAGCCACGGCGGAAATCTCCCCCCAGAGTTCGAGAAGGACGGCACGACACCGATCAGGCAGTCGCGTCGCGGATGTGTAGCATTCGGTCGTCCCAGCAGAAGTTTGACGGCGGTGCGCCGCATGGCAAACAGTGCCCGACCATCCGTTCCTCAAAGCGCACGAGGATCTAAACTCGAGATGTTAGACCCACGCATCATGCCAGGCCTGACTCCAGCCGCTAAATTTGGCAGCGTTCGAACGATTGTGATCATTAGAAGGTGCGCCTTTCGTTCAACATGTGTTCACAACAGTTGTTGGGAATGACGCCGACAAGCGCATGTTTCGAGCGAAGATGCACTGAACAAACTCAGCGCTCGGGCCCGTTTTGCAGAGCTTGAGCGAGACATCAATGGAAAATGAATGTGACATATGGCTCCGAGCCTTCTGTAGAACACTTCTGAGTCAGGAGATTGTGGATCTGAGCGGATGCTTTGGAAACGCATTGAAGGATCCACAGTGGATGGTCACTAATGAGCTTAGAATATTTTTACGTGATGTGGTTCGATCATTTGGGCACCACAGAGGGGTCTGACACAGCTCGTTGGTCTGAACATTGATTGACAGTTGCGCTCGGGCAGGCCTGCAGGAGTTGAGATGATATAGAGCAGAAAAGCTTGTTCCATGGACAATCCGAGAGAGCCAGAGGTTCGCTTGTGCGCTGGGCAGGTGAGGAAGGTATGTTGCAAAGTACGGCTTGCAGGGGCAACCGCAGTGAGGAGGTGTGGGCGCGCTTCTCAAAGCGAGTGATGAGGAACACGGGATTGGGGGATGGGTCGTTTTGTCTTCGTTGGGAGATGTCACTGGGGCATAAGCTCAAGCTTTGAAAAGTTTACCTGCGTCTTTCTGACACCTTTCCACTTCGTCGGCTCCCTGGCCCGACTCCCTTCGCGAAACCGCTGTGTAACTTCCCCACGCGAGCCGGAAAAAAGGCCGCCTCCCCCAACCCACCACCTTGGAGCGCATGGAAGCGGGTATGCAACAAGTACGTCCTGCATCGTCTTGCTTTCAGTCCCCGCTGCCACTTGCTCTCGCTCTCCCTCTCTCCCTCTCTCTCTTTACCTCTGGTCTGGCCTTCGAATGCGAAGCCCTGCTTGAAGCTCGTCCCTTCGGCCGAGGGTCCATCGACAAAGCAGTGGGAGAGGGTGGGCAGCGAGGATGGAGGAGGGGGAGGAGGACGAGGAGAATGCGGGAGGGGCTGTGAGAGAGGAAGGTGGAGTTGGGCGAGGTTCCCGTGCCGACGTGGATGGGTGATGTCTTTCGACATCTGGGCGTGCCCCATTCTGGGGCAAGGGATCAAATCAATACTCATCCCCCTGGGAACGTTTCTGCAGCCCCTTGCAGCCCTTGCAGCCTCGTCTCTTCACAACCTCACGGCGCGCAGAAAGACGATCGACGCTCCAGCGCCGCAGTGTGTTTTGAGGTTCTCGTCGAGCTCTGGTTCTGCGATGGTTGCTCTCCAAGAGCAGCCAGAAGTGCTGGAGTGGCGAAGGAGGGAACAGCAGCAAGAGCCGAATTCGCGCGCGACGTTGGCTGCGGTCCTCAAGGCGGGGGCGGGGAAGGATGGGGTGTGACCTGTGAGGCCCAGAGTTGGGCCGCTCTTTCGCCTTTCGCGCAGCCAGCAGTTTCGCTCTGCAGTCAGAAGGCAGGAGGGGCGCGAGGGGGACCGAAAGGAACCCTGCAGAGGCGCCATGAGGTGGGGATGGGAGGAGAATTCGGCAAACGGCCGCGGCAGTCGTCTTTTGCTCGCCCAGCTTTGCTCGGGGGTGGACAGAACCCCCAACAGTGACACGTCGATTCGTGAATTGTCCGTGCTCGGTTCTCGAGAGGGCGCCGCGGCCGTTATTCTCCAGGCCTGCGCCCGCCAGGTTTGGGCCTCGGGTCGTTTTCACTAAACCACGTTTTACTAAAGGGAGGTCTGTCCATCCCCGATTTGCGCCCTGCCCCCGCACAAGACCGAACGCCACCCTGGCCCCGCCCTCTCTGGAGCAGCACGATGACTGTGCTGGGCCCCGCTGCGGCCCCCAAAGGAGCTGCACACAGGTCAATGATGCTTTCGGCGCGAGGGCACAGGCACATTCGGCGGAGCATCGGTCATCGTACTCACTCCTCCTCCTCCTCCTCCTCCTCCTCCTCCTCCTCCTCCTCCTCCTCCTCCTCCTCCTCCTCCTCCTCCTCCTTGGACCTCGCACCAGCGTGCGAGGGCAATCCCGAGCCCCGCCCCAGCCTATCGCGGGCCCCCTCCAGCGATGCGCCTCGGAAATCCGCCGCGTCCGAGCTGCGACGGGGGAAAGCCGCGCAGGAGAGGGGCTCGGGCCAGTCCAGTGGTCACTGCCGACTCGAGGGCGCCGCGAGCATCTGGGGGCCTCCTCCTCCTCCTCCTCCTCCTCCTCCTCCTCCTCCTCCTCCCCCTCCTCCTCCTCCTCCTCCTCCTCCTCCTCCTCCTCCTCCTCCTCCTCCTGGCCGTGAGCCCGAGGCCGTCCCTGGGCCCGCGGGGACGAGCGAAGCGCGCGGAGCGCGGGACGCGAAGGGGCCAGCAGCCCGCCCGAGGGACTGGCGTTCTCGAGGGCGGGGAATTCTCAAGCGGCGCTCTGGGGCGTGGCGTTCCGCGCAGCCCTTCCCTCCTCACCTTCCCTCCTCCCCACCCTTCCATCGCTACACGTCAGCCGTGCGCTCGCCGAGCGCTTCCCCACGTCCTGGGGCCGCCACTTGCGAATCCTCCCTTCTCGGCCGTCGGCTGCTGGGCCGAGCACCACATCGCACCTGAAGCCAACGAGGCCGCCCGCGAGGAGCGAGGAGCGTGGACGGAGCCGAGCTTTTGTCACAAGCCAGCTCACCCCCAGTGGTCCGGGACCAGGGTGCCGACGCCGTCGGCCGACTCGGGAGCACGGCCCCCTTCCCGGCTGCCCTGGCCCTCACGGGTTGGACGAAGGGACCAGCGTCCTCAACAAGACAGCTCCAGAGTCTCGCGGGAGATGCCGTGGGGACCCGACGAGCGAGAGAGGGAGAGCGATGGGAGAGAGAGAGAGAGAGGACGAGAGGAAGCGAGCGCAAGAGAGAGAGAGGGAGGGAGAGAGGGAGGGAGGGAGGGAGGGAGGGAGAGAGAGAGAGAGCGAGAGGGAGGGAGGGAGACCGAGACAGAGAGAGAGAGAGAGAGCCAGGCGTCCGCCACATCCCGAAGCTGGCGGGCTGGCCCAACGTGTGGCCGGGGGCGCTGCGCAACGGCTGCCCTCTCGAGGGGCGGGCTCCGTCGCGAGGCCCCCTTTCGCCACGGCCCGCGCAGCCTGCCCACGGCCCTCCCTGCACCGAGCAGCGGCCGCGAGCCCGTGGGCTCCGGACCCCCCCCCCTCAAGTCCCCTCCGAGAGCCAGGAGGGAAGCAGCGGGTGGCGGTGCCCCGCGCACCCTCGGCATCCGCCCGGTTCCTGCGGGGAGGGCGAGCGGGCAGGAGCGCTCGGCCTGAGTCAAAGGGGGGGTCACGTGCACGGAGCGATCTGACCCCCGAGCCGCCCGCCCCGTCCCTGTTTTCCTTCGGCCGCGTCCTCTCCTCGCTCCTCCTCCTCTTGCACGGTGGCACGATCCGCTCTGACGGCATGCCTGCTTAAGCCTCTCGTCGCCAGCGCAGTCACTCTTTGCCTAGCCGCCGACGCAAAAGTTGAATCAAGGGAGGAAGAACCACCCGGATCCGATCATTGGCGTTTACTACACGGCCTTGGGCGTTTGTCAAACAGCTCTGCCCTGTTTGATTCCTTCTGTGGGTGCGTTTACGAAACGGCTTCGCGTGTCGGGTTGATTATCATGGGGTGTAGAAGCTTCTGTCCTCTATTGAAGCGCTTGTTGGGCACAGGACCAGCACCCTCATCAATGCGGGGGACGTGGCATTGATGTTCTTTGCGTTCGCGCGCATCAAATACAAGGACATCAAGGCACCCCGTTTGTAGCAGGGCCACTGCGTATGGCGGCGCATTGTAACCACTGTTTCATGCGCGCGATGTTTTGTCACAGTATGCTTTCATGTGCGACACTTGTGAAAGGGCAGTTCGGACAGTGATTTTCAAGTCTTAACAGCAATGTAGCTTCAACAACGAAGCGTCTTCCATGCAATGTCAAAAGGTCGGTGCGTTGATACTGCGTGGAAGGCACTGCGTAGAAAATGATGAGTCGAAAGCATTGCGTTGTGGGCATTGCGTTGCTGACCTTAAACACCACTGCGCAATTTGCCCTGAACAGAGGGAACTGCGTAGCCGACGCTAGATAGTTGGCTACGTAGTTGACGCGACATGAAGACGAAGGAAAATAGTTCTAACAAAATGAGGGTTGAGCTTTTGCGCGTGGTTTCCTGTGGCCCTGCAAACCCAGACGCATATGCGAGCAACAGTATTAGATGCGTCGCGTGTTTGGGCCGTTTCGGCCGCAGAATCTCTGCAAGCACAGCCGCATGATAAAACATTAACGAAAACGAGCCCCGTCATTTAAACGAACGAACGCTAGAAGCGCTGCTTTCCTTTTGAAATGTGTGAGCGCGCGGCCTTGAGTTGCTTGTTTTCTTTGGTGGCCAATTCACTTCGCGAAATATGTTTCCAGGTGTGTCGTCCCTCATGCACGGTCATGGTGATGAGCTTCGGAGAAAAAGCTCGAGCAAAAGCAAACCCTCTCAAACGACAACGCGCCCAAATCATTCGGGCGCGTCGAAGGCACTGCCAAGTGCATCCGACACGCTCCCAGCTTGTGTTGTGTGCGCAGGTTGAAATTGCTGGAGTGCGTGGCTTGATTGTACGGTTTCTGGTGGGTCATTCCTTGCGCGAGATGGATTGTCAGACCTCGGTGTTGTGGACAGTGCGTAGTGGGCATTGATTTGTTCATTGTGTTGTTGACGGTCCGTTCTTGACTCTGGGTTGTTGGCACCCCGTATCTCACCATGCGTAGTTGAACACGCGCAGTCTACATGTCGCAGTTGACATTGTGTTGCCGATGAGCCGTGGGCTGGGAGCAAAACCGTTAAGCCGATGATGCCGAGGTTGCAGACTTGGTTTTCAGTGGGTTGGAGCCCGAATGTGCGGAGGAGCCCTTAGCCCTTGGTATGGGCTTATGACTCATAGATGTTCTTGGGGATGTTCTCCAGCATGCGACCGATTTGGCCAGAGTCTGCCAGGACGGTAGTGTTGCCAACGCTGTCTCCAAGCCAGCTGACACATACCACGCCCGTTCGCGTGTTGCATTTGTTGTAAGGGCAGCCCCGCCTCGGTGACGTGTAGGATACATCTGGCTGGCCCTGCATTACGCACGGCGTAGGATGTGCGATGATAGGGTTAAGTTGGCCGCAGTGCAATATTCTTCGAAGGGAAGCTTCGTCGACTGGCGAACAGTACAGGCTTCGCTTGGCATTGCATGGGGGCGTGGGATATGGGCCGCTCTCGCAAGCCCACTTTGTGAGACATGGGGCTCAGCCCGAGCGTTACCGTGTTGTGGACCTTCGTGTCGTTGTTGGGCCCACCCCCCACCCCCTACCCCCTACCCTCCTAAAAAATGCAGTTGGCATGGTGTTGCTGGCAACATACGCGTGCAAAGGACCGCGTTGTCGGCACCGTGTTGTTGATGTTGCGTTGTGGACATTGGATTGTCGACATTGCGTTGCTGACAGCGTTGGAAAATACGTCGTTGTAAATTTGCAGCTGGCGTGGCGTAGTCGACAGTGTGCCGTCTTCACGGGGTAGACGCCACTGAATGTGTGAGTAGTTGGCACAGCTTTGTTGGCACGGTCATTATGATATTTGCGCAGTTGATCATGCACCGTCGACACGGCGTAGTCGACAGTTCGTAGTTCGCATTGCGATGTTGATTACACGCAGAAAAGACCACGATGTCGGTTCCATGTTGTTGACATTGCATTATTGGCGCGGTTTTGTTGGCCACACGTTGTTGACATTGCATACGTGGCATTGTGTAGCCGACGCAGCGTGGTCTACATGTTGTCGTCTTCACTGCGTAGTTCACACGGAGTTGTTGGCATCCCGTTATTGACACTATTTGAGGATGGTATTGCGGTGTTGGCATTGCGTAGTTGGCATTGTTTTGTTGGTTCTGCATTGTTGGCGCTGGGTTCTTGGCGTTGCGTAATTAAGATTGCGCGGCGACGTTGCGTTGTTGACGCTGCGATGTTGACACTGCGCGGTCGACGCGGAATAGTCGACACCCCGTGGTTGACACGTTGGCATGGCGAAGTTGACGCTGCGCTGTTGACACCGAGCTGTTGGCACTGCGTAGGAATCATTGCGATGTTGAAAGCAGTGCACTGTTAATCCCAACTCTCGCGTGTGCGCATCATGCGTCAGTGCACATAGCAACCCACACATAAAATGATCTGGCCAGGCATTGGACGCGCTGTCTCCTTTTATATTGCGGCACATCGAGGACTTCTCCACAACCGAGCTGGTGCTTCTCCTCAATGCTCACAAGAAGCTGGAGTACGAACGGCTCGACAGCGTTCGTTTACTGTTGGAGTCTATTTGCGCACGCTCGGGCGAGTGGACAGGCAGACATCTCGCACTGTCCGCAAACGCTGTAGCTTATTCAAGACACTACTCGTTTACCGCCTGCCCTGTTAGTTCGAGCAGGAAGTGCGGCAAAGTCGCGGTTTGCCAGCAGCGGTGCACCGACCCGACATCCTTGCCTTCCTCGTTCTCATTCGCCTTATCCTTGTCGTTAGTATATAGTGGCCTGCGGCTCATCCCAGCACCGTGTCGAGGTATAGTGGCCTGCGGCTCATCCCATCACCGTGTCGAGGTCGTGGACAAGAGGCCACTTTGATATTTATTGGGGAGCCTCTTGGAAGCCGTTTGGGTCATCTTGCGGGTCTCTTGGGGCTTATTGGGAGCGTGTTGGGTTTGTTTTTCTTGTGGTATCGAGGGCCACTTTGGGGCGGTGGTTTCCAACTGTCAGGTCGAAGTCTTGGTATTGGTGGCCTCGAGGTTCGTCTTGGACACCAGTCAGGCCGAAAAGCCGAGATTGCTGAAATCATACCAAAATGTATGGTTCAATAAGTGTCGTCTCTTGGGCTGGCCCCTAGAACCTCCGAAACAGCCCAAGAGACTCCCGAGAGGGCTTCAGCACAGACCCATGGGACCATTTTGGGGCATGTTGGACCACGCTCCCGGGGCTACTGGAAAAGTCACGCGGCTATCCCCAGCAGCGCTCAAGAATTCAAGGAATCTGGGGCCTGTGGCCTTCAGAGGGAGCGTCCATTGTTCAATGATGGGGACTCGAAGGGGGGTCTGAGGGCACTCCAACCAGTGCCCACGGCACAGCGGCGGAGTATCAGTCTGCTCCCTCTCTCTCTCTTGCCACCCTCCCCCCGCCTCCCTCACCGCACCCGCGCCCAGAATGGCCCGCCCCTCACGCGCCTGACCCTCCGCAGGGGGCCCGCAGGAGGCCCTGCCGGAGCGCTGCCACGCACGCACACACACACACACACACACACACACACACACACACACACACACACACACACACATTTTTGGGGGGTCTGCGGGTCGGGAGCGGGCCCCTTCCGGTCAAGAGCTAAGCGGGACGCGGGTAGCCTTAATTGGGGAGACAGGGCGCTGCCACGCACGCGCACACGCACACACACGCACACGGACTGGTCCCGGGTCCTCCTCGCCCCCCGCTGCCCCCGCACGCCCCGCCCCCCGGACGGGGCCAGTCCCAGGCAGGGCCTCGCCGGGGCGCGGCCGCGCACACTGGGCCGGGACCCCGCCAGGCCTTGCCCCCCCCCCACGAAAGGCAGCGGCTCGCTCCCCTTTGCGGGGGGCCCCAGCGCGGCAGCCCCGCGAGGGGCGGCCGCGAGCTGGACGGGCGAGCCTCCTCTCGGCGACGGCCAGGCCAAGGGCGCCCCGGCAGGGGGCGGCGCAGGGGGCTCTGAGCTGCCTCGGCCCGCCCCCCGCGCGCCCGGCAGGCCCGCCTGGAGGCCAGGCTGGGGGCCCGGCAGGCGCGGCCGCGTGCTGGACTGGGCGCTTCCTGAGCTCGCTCTGTCGCGCTTTTCTCACCCCCGGTTCCCCCCACACCACCACGGCATTCGGCAGCTGATCATGGGAGCCTTGCATGTGTGTCTTCGCATATATATTATATATATATATATATATATATATATAAATATATATATATATATATATGCCGTCCTTGGCATGCACTAGCGTGCGCTAGGCTCTTACAATCGATGAGAAAGCGCTGACGTAGCGTCGATTAGCGTCGATTTAGCGTCGACTAGCGTCGGCGAGTGTCGACGAGAGTCGGCCAGCGTCGATTCGCAAGAGCCAGCAAGATGGCATGGGAGGCTCCCATGAGTTGCCACCGAAATGTCCGGAAAGCCAACTGAAAGCCCGGGCAGGGGGCGCTCACGCACGGGTCTGGGACCAGTATGCGCCCATCCCCCTCGCGCGCCTCGCCCACAGAGGAAGTCGCAGCTGACGCCCCAGCGGAGCGCGAGCTTTTTCATCAGGCTCTCCGCGCCTCAGGCTTCGGGGCTTGTCCACAGATGACGAGCTTCGCCCCATAGGGAACGGCTGCGGCCACAAAGCGCGAAGCGTGAAGCGATGTCTGACATGACCACGCAGATGCAAGGACGGATGCGTGGGTGGCCCGAGGTCGGCGGGGCGGAAGAGAGGAGGTGGAGGAGGTGGCGGAGGAGGAGGGGGAGGAAGAGGATGAGATGGAGGAGGAGGAGGAGGAGGAGGATGGGTGGGCACGAGCGGACGGATCGTGTCCCCTCTCGGCCTGTGGGACGCACCGCGCCCATCCCACGGGGAGACCCAGCAGCGGCCCCAGCGTGGCGCGCCCAGATACTGTCCAGGGGCTGTCCCAGTGCAGCCCCTCGCGCGGTTCACTCCCCCCCGCAGGAACTCTCCTGCCTTCCGCACGTGCCCTTTCCGGAATGTCTTACGTTCGCTTGTCGCGCGTGCTGTCTTCTTGGCGCTGCGACTTAGGCTCCAGTTGACGGCGTGACGACCCGCTCCCACGAGCCTGACGGTTCTGGCATTAGGACTAACGTTGACGCGTGCAGATCGCCGCAATTTCGAGGGGACAGGCGACCGGGTGTCACATCATGAGTCATCAGAAGCAGCCAGTCGGTACGCATGACGTGTTGCCCGCAATGGATGCACCGTTAGCCAAGCCAGGATCACAGCTTCCGAAACAATTGAGCGGCCCTAAGCGCCTAGGGGGATGGAGCCTGGAGCCGATCCAGGCCTCACAGGGACAATTTGGGTACCATCTCAGTCCATGTCTAAGCATGTTGGAGCGTTGTGGCGGTGCTGACCAAGTTCCGAACGTTTGAGACGATGGTGCTGCTATCCTCGTCCTTTCCTCTCGTCACCCCTCCCCGCTTTCCCGATCTCTTTTTCCCCCTTCTCTGACGTTCCTCTCCTCCATCCCCCGTTCCCCGCTCCTCCCTCTCCTCGCTTGCCGCACGGCGAAGCAACCCCAAAATGAGGGTCTTAAGACGCCCCACCCCCAGGCACCCCGAAAGGCCAACACGGAATGCCACCCAGAGATCTTAGACGAAGGAGGAGAAGGTGGAGGGCAGCCGAAAAAGCGGCGACCACCCGCGGAGTTTTGATCTCCCAGGGCACGTTCGCGCGCGGTTCCATGTGTGCGCTTCTAGACACGAGCTTGCAGCAGCCCAGCGCGAATCCGGCGCGCCGTGGGCCCCGTTGTGGCCGATGGATTTTTACATCTACCAGCACAAGTTCTGGCGCTTGGTCGACAAGGTTGGGCGGTGCGCCTGAATAGGAGGTAGGCTAAGACTGACCACGGAGAACCCAGACCCTTCAGCGCTGCGGAAAGAAACACGACAAAGGGTTTCTCCCCATTTTCGGCCTCCTGGGCCCGACACGGGCCCAGGAGGCCGTCCGAGAAACGACTCGGGATGAGAAGCTGGTCCCAGGGGAGGCGTCCACCCAGGCGCGTCTTGTCCTACCAAGGCGTGCCACACGCTGCTGTGGACGATGAACCCGCTGGAGCTCTCCAATTTGGTTAGCGCGTTGGCGCGCATTGACCGGCGGGAGCCGCTGACCCTCAGGAGAATCGCCAGGATGTGTCGGCGGTGTGCCTCGCGCAACCTCTTCAGCCAGGAGACGCTGGCTACCAGGCCCTTGGGATCCTGCATTCGGGCCGTGGGGCTTTGTCTCCCTCCCCTACTTGGGCGCAGTTGCTGCACGTTGAGTAAACTCTGTCTCCGTCGCGGCGCGGCAGAGGCAATCCGCTCGCGCGTGTAGCAAGACCAGGCTGCAGAGAGAAGAGGAGGGAAGAGAGGGCGGCCGCGGAGGAGGGGAACGGGACGCGGGGGCCCTCTCACGCGGCGAGCCGCGGGAGCGCGCGGGGGCGGCCAGGCTGAAGTGCAGCCTTTGGCAGCGCATGTTGAGTAAACACATCCGATTCTGTGTCGCGATCTTGTCGTGTGGACGGCAGGCTGCGCCATGCCGGACACACCTTCGTAGGCCATGTGGTAAGTACGGCCCGCATTGTAGCACAGTGTTCCGAGACACGATGATTCAGGCTTGCGCTTCAGAGCAGCGCTTCGTGTTTCAGAAAGTCAGGGGTGAAGGGGCAGACGGATGGCGCCGTCCATGTCTCAGCCACTCTACAGACAAGACGGATATTGTTGTTTGGGGAGTAGCGAATTCGACCCATTCCGCTTCCTCCCCCGACCCACTGCGAAAAGACATCAAGGAAAATTGGGCGATCGGCTCGATCGCACATGTCTGCCCCGTCACCACCTCGCGTGCGTCAAGCATGCAAAAGCTTACGGGGCTCTTCTCAGTATGAATGCGTTCGCAAAGCTCGACTTCAACCACCCGAAGTTGGCGAAGGTCTTCGAGGACAGGCAATCACGTAAGTAGGGAGACCCATTTCCCCCCCTTCTGGTCCTACTCGTTCTCCACATCCGCGCTCCATGCTAGCTCGTTCCGCCCTCCCTCCCATATCCTCATTGTTTCACCTCCTTGTCCTTATTCCCCAGGATTGTTTCCTATTTTGTAGACCTTCGTTCGCCGATATGGGTCCGTCCTCCTACCACTCCCCCACTAACTCGTCATCAGAATCATCACCCTGGTTCTCCCTCTTTGATGCGACTTTCCCTCCTTGCTGCCGCGCTCAAGAGGTATCGGCACCTGTAAAGCGTTGTGTGTGTGCAGCGACCCCACTTGCGGAAGCGGTTGAAAGCGGCACTTCCAGCGAGAAATTACAGCATGGTGTCCCCAACCGGTTGATTGTCGGGGGGAAGAAACGAGAACGTGCATCCAACATTTAGTCGAGCATTGGCATCGGATGTTGCCACCGCCAAAAGATATCGAACGCATTGGTTCCTGCCTTGAGCCCATTGCGTCCAGTCTCAAGCTCGCCTCACGCCAATAAACGACTTCGCGTGCATTGGTCGACCTTATCGCACAAAGGGATTTAATTAGCGGCCAAGCCTACTGGCAACGCCTGGCAGCCTCTCGCACTCCTCATCCTCCTCCTCCTCCTCCCCCTCCTCCTCCTCCCTTCTACTCCTCCTCCCCCTCCTTCTCCTCCTCCGCCTCCTCCTCCTGATCCTCCTCCTCCTCCCTCCTCCTCGTCCTCCCTCGTCCCCCTCCTCCTCCTCATCATCCTCCTCCCCCTCTTCCTTCTCCTCCTCCTCCTCCTCCTCCTCCTCCTCCTCCTCCTCCTCCTCCTGCTCCTCATCCTCCTCCTCATTGTTTCCTCCTCCTGCTCCTGCTCCTGCTTATCCTTCTCCTCCTCCTCTTCCTCCTCCTCCTCCTCCTTCTCCTCCCTCCTCCTCCTCCTCCTCCTCTCCCCTCACATCACCATCACCTCACATCAGCACATCATCGCATCATCATCATCATCAGCATCATCAGTCATCCTCATCACATCATCATCATCAGCATCATCATCATCATTATCATTATCCTTCTCCTCCTCCTCCCCTTCTCCTCCTCTTCCCCCCTCCTCCTCTTCTCCTCCTCATCCGTCTCCTCCTCATACTCCTTATCCTCCCCCCCCCCTCCTCCCCCTCCTCCTCCTCCGCCTCTCATGCGCCGCCTCCTTTCCCTTCTCATCCTCCTCCTCCTCCGCATCCTCCTCCTCGTCCTCCTCCTCCTCCTCTTCCTCCTCCTCCTCGTCCTCCCCCTTACTCCCTCGTCCTCCTCCTCCGTCCTCCTCTCCTCTCCCTCCTCTCCTCCTCCTCCTCCTCCTCCCCCTCCTCTCCTCCTCCTCTTCCTCCTCATCCTCCTCATCATCCTCCGCCTCCTCCTCTCGTCCCTCCTCCTCCTCCTCCTCCTCCTCATCCTCCTCCTCCTCCTCTCCTCCTCCTCCTCCTCCTTCCTGCTCCTCCTCCTCCTCTCTCCTCCTCCGTCATCATCATCAGCTCATCATCATCATCCATCACATCATCATCATCATCATCATCATCATCATCATCATCATCACATCATCAGCAGCATCATCATCATCATTATCATCATCATCATCATCATCATCATCAGCAGCATCATCATCATCATCCGCCCTCCTCCTCCTCTCGTCCTCTCTTCTCCTCCTCCTCCTCCTCCTCTCCACTCCTCTCCGCCTCTTCCTCCGGCTCCTCCTCATTATCCTCTTCATCATCTTCCTCCTCGTCCTTTCTTCACCTCCTCCTCCTCCTCCTCCTCCTCCTCCTCCTCCTCCTCCTCCTCCTCCTCCTCCTTCTCCTCCTCCTTCTCCTCCTCCTCCTCCTCCCCCTCATCTTCCTCTTCTCTCCGCGCTGATCCCGTCGCCGTGGCCGATCGTGCCGTGCCCCACCCCTCGCCGAGCAGCAGCATCGGACGCTGTTATTGCCCATTCTTCTCGCACGCGCCCCTCGCAGCAACATCACTCCCGAGGCTGGGGGGCCCGAGGGGTCCAAATCAAAGAAGAAAAAACGCCATAAACATAAACGTGTGGCGCTCTGCGCAGATTTCTTGGATCTGCGCTGGGCCCCCCCTGGCGGCGCCTCCACACTCTCGCGCGGAGCGAGCCAGTGCAGATCCAAGAAATCCGCGCGGAGCACCAGAAGTTTATGTTTATGTCGTAGTTTCTTCTTCTACCAAAGGGTGCCAGAGAAGAGGGAGGGGGTTGTGTGTGCCGACCCGCTGCGTTGAACTCCCTTCTTAGCCCTCGGGAGATGTGCTAAACGCAGGGGGCGGGCTCCAACCCCCTCTGCCTTATCACCCCCGTTGGAACCCTCGCGCCCGAAGCTACTTCCCGAGCGCTCCCCATGGCGCGTCCAAAGCTGCCTCCCGAGCGCTCCCCTGGTGCGCCCGAAGCTGCCTCCCGAGCGCTCCCCTGGCGCGCCCGAAGCTGCCTCCCAAGCGCTTCCCGAATTAAGGACCTGGCCTCGGCGTCAGCGGTGGCAGTGGCGCTGGCCCCTCGGCAGCGGCGCGGGCGCGGCGCCGCGCGGCAACCGTCGACCAGACGTTCGAGTGGCCTTTCGCCAGAGTGGACGCTGGTGCGGGCCCAGTGGGCCCCCCTATCGCTGAGCGCGAGGTGGAAGCGACGGCTTGCGCGCACGGGTTTGGCCACCCCGCGTTCCCCCGCTCAAGTCACGCACCATAGGTCACTCTTGCCTGGGGTCGTTCTTGCGTGCAGCCGAAGCCACACCGCCGCATGCTGCGCGCAGGTGGCAGCCGCGCGGCCGCGGCGCCGCGCCCCTCACGGCCCTGCCGCGGCAGCCGAAGCCCTGCGGCGGCTACAACTGGTGTGGTTACGCCAGCGCCGTTGGGGCTTGTGGGGTCACCACGTGGCGCCCAAGGTTTGATGAGCCCTCGTCGAGGCGCAGCAGGTGTCTCTGTCGAGGTCCTCGCCCGCAACCCCACCAGGTGCGGGTTGCGAACTACACCACTTGCAAAACGCACCTTTCAGAGTCGCCAAGCTGATGGAGATGCTGCGCTGCGGGGTGATGTTGCCTGTCGCGGAGGAGGGCCAGTGGAGGCAACGGCAGCTCTCCATGGCGCGTTTCCTCCTGCTTACGCCCCTCGTCGCCACTGCTCCTGCTTAGGCCCCTCGCCGCCACTGTTGGACCCGCCTCGACAATCGGGTCAGAATGAACCCTGGGAAGGGTCCCGAGACCGATTTTGAACGGATTTGGGCATGGCGGGAGAGCCGCCGTTGCCCCAGCTGGCCCTTCTCCGACTACCGAGCTGGTGGTGCCCGTCGCGGGTAAGTGCCGGTGCCCGTCGTGCTGCTGCTTGTCGTGTGCGGGGGGGGCCCCATGGAGGACAAAGGATAGCGGTTTCTCGGCGTCGTGGTGCGATGTCGCGCGGGATCCCGTCGCGCTGCAAGCTGATGTACACTGGGCCGCCCTGCCACCGGGCGAGGTAGAGGCGCTGCGCCCCGCGACGTGCTGCCGCGGGCCCCTGTCGTCTGGCCCCACCGTCCTGCGCAGGGTCGCCCTGCGCGGTGCCTCACTCCGCAGGACCCACCAGCAGCCCTCGAAAGTGGCGACAGTTTCGCAGATCGCAGCCCACCAGGCACGGCGAGGTCTTGCTCAGATCAGCGCGGTGCCTCACTCCGCTGGACCCACCAGCAGCTCTCGAAAGTGGCGACAGTTTCGCAGATCGCGGACAACGCGCTCTTGGCCTCTCAAAAAATCATGCGGGCACCCCTGGGACCGCCCAGGAGCGCCCGAGAGCGCCCAGAGCTGGCTGGGGGTCCCTTAAAAAGATTCACAGGAAACTCGAAGGGACCTGAGGACATTCTAACTCGTGCCTGAAGGGCACGGAAGCGGCATCAGGGCCTCATTTCGTTTCTGCTCCATTCCTTCTCCTCCTCCCTGTCGCACCCCGAGACCAGTTTTTAGGGCGGGCCAGTCTTTTCGCCTGAGATTTCCTCACCATTTATGATTCTGAAGCTTCAAAAGTGACAACAGCTTCACGGATTGAGGGCGGGTGGTTTTCAGAATGTGGCTCTCGCCTTAGCGCCGCACACATTCGTTTTTGAAATGTGCACTAGCTTCACGGATTGAGTGCGGGTGGTTTTCAAAATGTGGTTCTCGCCTTAACGTCGCATACATTCGTTTCTTGAATTTGCAAGAGTTTCACGGGTTGAGGGCGCGTCGTTTTCAAAATGTGGTTCTCGCTCTAACGCCGCGCAGGTTCTTTTTTTCACAAGTTGCAATAGTTTCACGGATTGAGGGCGGGTCGTTTTCAAAATGTGCCTCTCGCCTTAACGCCGCGCACATTCGTTTTTTGAATTTGCAAGAGTTTCACGGATTGATGGCGGGTCGTTTTCAAAATGTGATTCTCGCCTTAGCGCCGCGCAGATTCGTTTTTTCACAAGTTGCAATAGTTTCACGGATTGAGGGCGGGTCGTTTTCAAAATGTGCCTCGCTTTAACACCGCGCAGATTCGTTTTTTCAAAATTTGCAAGAGTTTCACGGATTGAGGGCGGGTCGTTTTCAAAATGTGTCTCTCGCCTTAACGCCGCGCACATTCGTTTTTTTGGATTTGCAACAGCTTCACGGATTGAGGGCGGGTCGCTTTCAAAAAAAACAAGAGCTTCACGGATTGAGGGCGGCTCCGTTTCAAAATGTGGTTCTCGCCTTAGCGCCGCGCACATTCGTTGTGTAAATTTGCCAGTGTTTCACGGATTCCCATGATCAACGTAGCAGAAATTGCGTTTGGGAAGGATTCAAGATTATGCGGGCGCAACAGCTATGTTGATTCGCTGTGTTGAAGTCCCAACAGCGGCTTTCTGGCACGATTCTGGTTCGTAAAGACGCAGCAGTCAGGTTGGTACGTGGCGTTGAATTCTTGAGATCAATGTTTTGACACGCTGCAGGATCTTCAAAGTGTTGTCTTCCAACGAGGCAGTTCCCTGAATAGAAATTAACCGTTGTGTAGGGGCCTACGAAGAGGGAGCTTGGAGGGAGCGTGAATTCCAACATCGTTGATGACTCTTGGATTTCCACTGGTCCTCCTCCTCCTCCTTCTCGTCCTCCTCTTCCTTCCCCTCTTCCTCCTCCTCCTCCTCCTCCTCCTCCTCTCCTCCTCCTCCTCCTACTCATCCTCGCATTCCACCTGGGCGGTTAAGAAGCCGACTGCGCCTCGAGGAGGCCATCCGCCAAGAATGTATAGCGGGCATGTACGTTCC
>CAUYUJ010017478.1:172500-190000 GCA_963575745.1 Prorocentrum cordatum | reverse complement strand
GCCGTCATGGGGCCATCTTGAAGGCCTCTTGGGCGATCTTGCGGCGACCTTTGAGGCCTCTTGGGCCGTTCTGGGCCGTCGGAAAGCCGAAAATGTGCAAATGCCAAAATCCTTCAAAAACCTCAGGAAAATCAATGAGTTTGGCCTCTTCGGGCCTTCCTGGAGGACCTCTTGGAGGCCTCTTGGGCCGTCTTGGAGGCCTCTTGGGAGCCTCTTGGGCCGTTTTGGGCCATCTTGAGGCCATCTTAGGCCGTCTTGGGTGCATCTTGGGCCATCTTGGAGGCATCTTGGGGCCATCTTAGCCGTCTTGGAGGCCATGTTGGCCGTCTTGGAGGCCATCTCAGGCCATCTTGGAGCCGTCTCTAACGGAAGAACCCTTTGCAACCACCTCTGGAATATCTTTCGGCATACTTCCGGGTGGACGGCGGGACGGGCCGAAGCCCCATGGGGGGAGTTCTTTTGGAAATTGCACGCCAGGCACCCCTTTGCTAAAGCAAAAGGGGGCGGCGGATCTAGTGGCCTTCGGACCAACCCGCCACCGTGCCTGGGTTGTGGGTCAGGAGCCTCTTCGATGAATATGAGGGTCTCTTGGGATGCTTATCGGGGGACTCTTGGAGGGCTCTTGTGTGCATTTAGGAGGCTTTCTGAGCCTTTGGGAAGCCTCTTGGGGCCTTCTGGGGGCGCCTCGGGGGCCCCTGGGGGGTTCTTGGGGCCATCTTGAGGAGAAGGCTCGAAACTTCATTTCGTATTCCCCCTCTTAGGCTCTTTTGGGGCCAGCTTGTGGTTCTCTTGAGCCGTCTTGGGGGCCCCTGGGGCCGTCTCAGGGCCCTCTTGGGCCGTCTTGGGGCCCTCTTGGGGGCCTCATCGGCCGTCTTCTGACGATCTTGGGGGTCCCTTGGGAGGTCTTAGAAGCTGTCAAGACGGAAAAGGCGAGCGTGCTAGAAATGTAAGTTGTCCTAGGGCAATGGGGCGATGTTGCCTCTTGGGGCCTTCTCGGCGGCCCTCTCGGAATACGCCGTCTTGGGGGCCTTGTGGGCCGTCTTGACGTCATCTTGGGTCGTCGTGGGGCTACTCTAGGCCGTCTCGATGCTCTCTTCGACTGCCCTGGCGCTCTGTCCGGGGCCCTCTCGGAGCTTTTCGGAGCCTCCGGAGGCCCCGTGGGTGCGCCGGCGAGCCCGTGCCCACACCCTGCCCCCCCACCTCCTCCTCCTCCTCCTCCTCCTCCTCCTCCTCCTCCTCCTCCTCCTCCTCCTCCGGAAAAGCGGGAGGGGACAGCCAACTGTGTCGCACGCTTTGTCACCCCCGGCAGGCGGGGGTCGGCGGATTTGCCATCGGGTTCATGAGCTTCCTGCCCGATCGAGCGCCCGAGTCCTGCTTCGCCTTCTCCAGTGTTGCGTCGCGAGGCCCTCATGCAACACTGTGGTGCGGCACGCGGACAGTAAGATCACAATTGACCATGACGTCAATGTGTTACGAGCTTAGACATGTCTTCCAACCGTTCACGCTTCAAGCACGTCTTAGACATGTTTTACCATGAGTGCCCATTTGCTAGCACCGCACACGTGCGTGCACTCCTTTCGGACAGCATTCGTTCCTCAGATTCCTCTTCATCCTCATACCCTCCCCTCTTGTCCTTTGGTCCTCTCATCTGTTCTCTTGTCTCTCCTCTCCTCCCTTCCCCCCGTTTCTTTTCTCATATGGGGCGACATTGTCAACATCTTGGGGCCGCTGGGGGCCACATTAGGGCAGTCGTGGGCAACCCCTGCGGCTCTGGGATCCGTCTTGATGCGATCTTGGGACATCCCAAGAGCAGAACACGGGACAGGTATCAAATACAGCATGGGAATATTTATCAAGGCGCCCAATGTATGTTGCTATCCCGAGAGCGTCTTGGGGCCCTCCTGGGCCATCTTGGGGACATTTGGGAGTTATCTTCGGCAATATTGCGCTCGCGAGGCTCTCTTCGGGGCCACTTGGAGCCTTCCTGGAGGCCTCTTGGGTTGTCTGTGCTGTTTGGTGGCGCCCCTACAGGAAACCTTCAGAACCCGAAGGCGACTGGCAGACTAAAGGATACCCCCCAAGCGTTATTCCCAACCATCCTATGGATTTGGGTCTTCGCGTTGAAGAAGCAGCGCCCCGCGTTTCTCACTCATTCATCCTCCCCCTGCTCCCTCTTCCCATCGTCATCATCATCATCATCAGCAGCAGCATCAGCAGCAGCAGCAGCATCATCATCATCATCGTCATCATCATAATTAACATAAGCATCATCATATCCAGCATCAGCAGCAGCATCATCATCACCATCAGCATCAGCAACAGCATCATCATCATCATCATCATCATCATCATCATCATCATCATCATCATCGTCATCATCATCATCATCATCATAATCATCAATATCAGTATCATCATCATCAGCAGCAGCATCATCATCATCATCATCCGCATCATCGTCATCATCATCCTTATCCGTATCTTCATCATCATCCTCATCATCATCATCGTTATTGTCATCGTCATCGTCGTCATCATCATCGTTTTCAGCATCGTCATCATCAGCATCAGCATCAGCATCATCATTATCAGCATCATCATCAACATTAGCAGCATCATCATCAACAGCATCGTCATAACCATCATAAGCATCATCATCATCAGCATCATCAGAATCTGCCCATGTCAGCACACCCCTCACACATTTTGTGACCCCATAGGGAGCTCCACCGAGTGTCTCTGTGGCGCAGTTCGCATGTGGGCGTGGCACCCCTTTCGGCACACCCCTCACATGTCTCGTGGCCCCATAGAGAGCTCCACCGAGCGCCTCTGTGGCGCAGTTCGCATGTAGGCGTCACGCCCGTTTCGGCGCACCTCTTACGCGTCTCGTGAGCCCACCGGGATCTCCACCGAAGGCCTCAAAGGCACAGTTTTAATGTTGGCGTCACGCCCCTTCCGGCACACCCCTCACACGTCTCGTGGCCCCATGGCGAGCTCCACCAATGGCCACAGGGGCACCATTCGCATGTGGGCGTCACGACCGTTTCAGCACTTCCCTCACACGTTCCGTGGCCCCACAGGGTGCTCCACCGACGGCCCCAGTGACCGGGGCCGCATGTGGGCGTCACGCCCGTTTCGGCGCACCACTCGTACGTCTCGTGGCCCCATAGGGCGCTCCGCCGAAGGCCCCAGGGTCACCGTTTGCATGTGGGCGCCACGCCAGTTTCGGCACACCCCTCACACGCTTCGTGTCCCCGTGGGGAGATCCACCGAAAGCCCCAGAGGCACCGTTCACATGTGGGCGTCGCACCCGTTTCGGCACTTCCCTCGCACGTTTCGTGTCCCCACTGGGAGCTCCACCGAAAGCCCGAGTGGCAGTGGCCGCATGCGCCCCCGCGCCCATTCTGGCTCACCCCTCACTTGCCTCGTGGCTCCATGGGGAGCTCCACCGACAGCAGTACCCACGACGCGGTAATCACAACTGCATGCTGGCCCTTCGCCAGGATGATTTGTTGGTGACGAGGGTCCACCTAGTAGATACTAGAATGGAGGCAAGGCTGGAGAGACAAAAAAACAAGACGGCAGCCCAGCGGGTCTTAGCTGCCCTGAAACGCCCGTGTAGAGACCCAACACGTAACGTGTTTCAAGCGTCTGTGTTAACACGCTGCGCATTGGTTCGGCACGTGTTGGGCCATTTTTTGGCGTCCGTATCGCGCCAGAGCTGCGTGTTCAATCTGAGCTCCGTGTCAACACGCCACAGGCTGCGAGTTGCGTATCGGGGCGGCCAAGCAGCGCGTTCCCCTCTCTGCTGTGCCTTCCCACATTGACAGATCCTCCCTCCTCATCACCATCCGTAGCCTTCTGGCTCAAGCTCGAGTCCCGCAGTTCGCGATGGAGGAGGACGGGGGTGAGCGGAGCGGAGGAGCATGGACGCGGGCTGGGCGCGAGCGCGGGGCTCCACGGCGCTCAGCAGGCATGGCCGGAGGTACGATGTGCGCCGAGGGCCTTCCGGCCTGCCTGCGGGCATCCCGGCGTGCCGGTCAGCCCCCGCGCGGCGCGAGTCGGCCACGCGTAAGAGTGACCTCTCGCCGGAGTGACGCTTGGTGCGGGTCCACAGGGGTCCCCCCAGCATTGGACGGCGCGCTTGGATTGCGTGGACTTGTTCTCCCCCGCGGCCCCCCAACGCCGCGCACCCAAGGTCGCTCTTGCCTAGGGTCACTCTTGCGTGCGGCCGAACGAGCATGTCAGCGCGTCCCGAGCGGCTGATGCACGGCAGCTGGCGCACACCGTTTGGTCGTGCGCGCGCAGCGCGAGTCCCGGCGGTGCCCTGCAGAGCGCGGTGTCGTCGCTGTCGGGCGCCAGTCTGCGCGACATTCGCTCGGGGCACCTTGCGGGCCTCGCATGGGCTTTGGCCACCCTGGCGCTGCGCGACCAGCCTCTCCTCGCAGGTCTGGCGCCACGCGCGACCGCGGCGAGTGGCGACCTGAGCCCGAAGGGCCTGGCTGTCACCTCGTGGTCGTTCGCCGTCCTGAGGTTCGCGCACTGGCCGCTCAGTCAGGCAATTGCCGACGAGGCGATCCCGAAGATAGCGCAGTTCGCACCACCGCACCTGTCCAACACTGCATGGTCTTATGCTGAAGAAGAAAAAACTGCATGAGCATAGAATTTCGGAGCTCCGCGATGATTTCTTTGATCGGCGCTGGGGCCCCCTGGCGGCACCCCCGGCGCCGCCACTGACGCGCTCCGCGCGCCACGGAGGGCTCCAGCGCGGATCCAAAAAAATCCACGCGGACTTCCGAAAGTTTATGTTTATGCCGTTGCTTGTTCCTCTAGAATGCTCGACTGAAGTTCAAGCACGTTCCTTTGAGTAAGGCCATTGCGGCCGCTGTCGTCCGCCGCGGTGCCGAGTTCCGCATCAGCGAGCTTTCGAGCACGGCTTGGGCGTTCGCCGCGCTCGGCTTTCTCGACCGCCCCCTCCTGGCTGCTGTCTCGGCGCAGACGATCGAAAGAGTTCCCACAGGCCCGTTCAAGCCGCAGGACCTCAGCAATACCTCCTGGGCTTTCGCTAAGCTTGGCGTCCAAGACCCTGCGCTGCTCGACGCGATTGCCACGGCGGCGATTGCCACCATCGGAGAGTTTGGAGAGCAGCACATTGCCAATACTGCGTGGGCATGTGCCTCGCTGCGGTGGCGTCACTTGCCATTGCTTGAGTCGCTATCCACGGCCGCGCGCGGCCGCATTGGCAGGTTCCTCACGCAGCAGATTGCGAACACGTCGTGGGCGTTCGCCCACCTGCGATTGCCTGACCTGCCGCTGCTGGACGCGATATCCTGTGCGTCGATGGCGAGGCTTTGCGACTTCGCGCACCAGGAGCTGGCGAATACCGCATGGGCGTTCTCGGAGTTGAGCTATCACAATGCACCGTTCCTTGCTGCCATCACCACCGCTGCCACTGCAAGCATTCGCAACGCCGATGCACAAGGAATCGCTGCTCTTCTGGACGCAGGCGTGCACAGCCAAGAGCTGGAGGGCATGCTGGACAAGTCTGTTGGCCTCCTTCTGCAAGCAGCCCCCTCCTCAGCAGCCGAGTGGCGATGCGCGTCGCCGAGCTTGCTAACGGTTGTGCGCGCAGACAATTTGGGTGCGATTGGGACGGCGAAGTTGCTGAGCGCGTGGCGTCTGGGCGCGGCTGGGGACGAGCTCTGCGGACGCGCCCGCGCAGCCGCGGGCGAAGCGGCGGGCGCTTGGGCGTACTTGGAGTGCGACGTTCAGTGGCCGCCACAGCGCTCTGTGAGGCGTTGCCGCGAGCGCTGGCTTTGCGAGCCCGCCAGCGCCGTGGCCGATCAGCAGTGGTGGGCCCTGGCCTCGCCCCTGAGGGCCTTCCCGCTGGCAGTCCGCGGCGCCGTGGACAGGGCTGCCTGCGCCGAGTTCCAGCTGCTGGCCCGCTTGGCAGCGACGCTCCAGGAGATCGAGGAGGGCGACGACGAGGCCCGCAGCGACGGTGGCGACAGTGCAAGGAGTGCGGACGCCGTGGCCGAGGGCAGAGTCGAGCTCTTCGCCTCCCAGACGCCGTGCCTCTCCTGCGTCGCGGCGATCCGGCAGTTCCAGCTGCTCTTCCCGCGCGTCGCGCTGACCGTGGCCTCCAGCGGCGGGCGCTCGCGGCAGCGAACGCCCATGCAGGGGTCTGACGTCGGTTCTGCAATGTCATCATCAGCAGCAGCATGAGCATCAGCATTGTCATCATCACCATCGCCAGCCTCGCCACCGGCATTTTCTTCGGATCAAGGGCGCGTGCAGCGCACGCGCGGCCGGCAATGGCCCAGGCGCTCGAGCGCCTGCGGGAGGCACTGCGCGCGTGCGAAGGTGGGCTGGTGAGCAGCGGCAGCGCCGACAACGCCAGCTGCGACAGCTTCGTCGAGCGCGGGCCCTGCTTCAGGGCCTGGCGGCGGCTGCGACCTGCGGCGCGCCGCAGCCTCCCCCCCGCAGCGGCCTCTGCCTTCGCCGGCTCGGAGCCCGCGGAGCTGGGGTGCATCGGCCGCTCCCTGCGCTTCGGGCGCCTGCTCTGGTGCCTCGCCAGCGGGGTCCACGCCGCGCCCGAGCACCCGCCCGTGGCGCGGGTGCTGGAGCTCTTCGCCGGCTCCGGCGGCGGCTCCACGCTGCTGCTGGCCCACGGCCTGCAGGCCGCGCGCGGCCCCGAGGGGCGCCGGGCCGGCGCTGCGAGGGCGCGCTGGCTGCTCACGTTCGAGGAGGACTGGCGGAACGTGGCGGCCGCGTGCGCCGTGCTCGGCGCGCGGGGCCTGCGAGCGCAGGGGGCGCACGCGGCGGCGCCCGGCGCCCTGGGGCAGCTGGCGCGGCTGCTGAGCGCGGGAGGCGTGGGGCAGCAAAGCATGGGAGCTTCGTACACCCTGGCAGTTCCGTCTCTGGCAAACACCAGCGTCGATTGGCGCCTGGTAGTCGATGATACAGCGCCGATCCAGCGTCGACCAGCGTCGTTCTAGCGTCGTTCTGGCGTCGACTGGGGACTAGCAGCATCGGTGAGCGTCGACGCGCGAGAGCCAACAAGAGGGTACGGGAGGCTCCCATGAGCTGCCGCAGAAGGGGAAGGGGAGTCTGCGGCCACCTGGATCGTGCACGGGAGACCTGTGCTCAGGAGCTCGGCCTCGGAGGTTGGTGGCAACGCTTCTGCCGGGCCACTCCGTGATCTCTGCAGCGCCGCCGCGGGAATCGACCTGGCGGTGCTGGATCCGAACCACGCGCTCCAGGAGGAGTGGCCAGTCACCGAGGCCGTCTGCTCGCCGCGCTACGTCGCGCTGCACAATGTGAACTTGCCGCTCCACGCCGGCTGGGTGCGCGAGCGGCTGCTCGCCAGCGGGGAGTGGGCCGAGGTGCTCGCGGGAGCGCACGACTCTGCGTGGGATCCCCCAGGCCACCCGGCTGCGCGACGAGCATGGTCGTTGTTGGCGCGGATTCCTTCAGATCTCGAGGGTGATGTTGATGATCATTGTCGTTACTGCCAGCATCACAGTAGTGCCACCGAGTCGACCCCAAGCAGCTCATTCGTGCAACGAGCGTGGAGCCCCATGTGTGTGGAATGGGGAACCCCATGTGTGCCGACCCCGATGCGTTTGGAACCCAATGTGCGGGGAGCCCGATGTACTGATGTGGAGACCCATGCGTTTGGCACCCCGTGTGTGCGTGTGTGGAACACACAGGGCCAGTGGGGTGGGAACAGGAACCCGTACGGATCCATAGGGAGCCAGACCACAGAGATCTGAGCAACAAACCGAAAGAGGGCGGCTCATGGGGCCAGTGCTGCAGCAAGCCGTGAGGATCCAAGGGAAGCTAGAGTATAGGGATCCAAGCAGTCACCGAAAAAGGTGCGGCACACAGGGTTCGTGAAGCAGCCAGCCATATGAATACATGGGTTTCCAGGCCATAGAGATACAATCAGCCACTGGAGAAAGTGCGGCACACTGGTCTGGCGATCGAGAACACAGGCGGGAACCTCTCAGTGCCAGAATTGTTTGAGAAATGACCGTCCTTGTATGTTCGCACGGCATGTAGCCATTTTGTCTCAAGCTTCTTGGTTCAAGCAATGTGGATTTTGAATGGCCACTCGCTCGAGTCTCTCTCATGCCAGCTGTGGCAGGGGGCGCGGCCAAGCCGCGTGCGCGCTTGTGAATTGACGACTGGTTGCTCCATGATGTGTCCTGCTTGGAGGAACGGGAGCCGTTGGATTCGCTGCATGCGGCGGCCCGCTGCTGCCATTCCACAGCGCGCGCCACGACAGACTCGCCCTCTCGAACAGTCGACTACGCACCTCCAAACAAGGGGAGTGAACTCCCATGTTCGACGGCCACGACACGGCACCACAGCGTAGCACGGAATAGGATTGCACCACAGCACCGCACGATACCACCAGATCACGTCTTGCTTCCAAGAGGGTGAGCGCCATGCGGCATGGCACGCCATGGCATGGCACCACGCCAGCTCATAATACAAGAGAAGGGCCACATCGTCGGACCGACTGAGAGTGATAAAGGGTGAATGGGAACGTATTGGCACCAGCGGATGAGAGTGCAGCACTACGCTCTACCACTGATACTACGAACCCGTGTCCACTAGGGGTTCAGGCACACCAGCTGCTCCAGGCGAATCGAGCGCACTTGCACACGTACGTGTCTGTGGATCTTAATGACGCGTAACATCGGAACACGTTCAAGTAGCATGCGGCGGAACACTTTGATGTCGAGGACGCCTGCGGCGTGTCACCACCGCCCGCCTGTGCCCGAGAAGCCTCGGGGCAGCCTAGCTCGGTCTCTGGACTCGTCTGGCCTTTTTTGCGAAAGCACCCTGGGGCCGGCGTGTGGCTCTCTCGGGGTTGGGGCTCTTTTGGGCCGTCTCGGGCACTGTTTGGCCGTCGTGGGGGCCTCTTCGGGCCATACGGCCCTCCTGGTCCGTCCTGGACCCTCGGTATTCCCAGAGCCCTTGGCAGCTGCTTGCACGCCCCTGGGGACTCCCTCCCTGGCTCCACCAGTGGCCTCCTGCCGGGCTCCCTGGAGCATCCTCGGGGCCCCGTGCGCCGACACACGCGAGGTCCTCACCTGTCCAAACTCTCGACTCGGTATTGGGTTCGGCTTCCGATCAAAAACGGGGATCTTATCATCCGAGAACCGTGAAGACGGAGTTCACGTGTTCTTCCGACCGCGACGCCGCAGTTGCCCCTCGAGAGCACCGGACCCGGAGCGCGAAAACGGCCCGAGTAGCCGACCCCGGGCGGCCTCCTTGACAACGTCTGACCGGAAACGCGGGAACGTCTGCGGGCGGCCTCCTTGACGACGCCTCCTGAGGAGGAGGACGAGGAGAGAAGGAAGAGAGCAGACAACAACAGATGGCAGATGAGGGCAGGAAGGTTGCCGTTGCACCTCGTTTCACGCCTGCACTTCATCCCCTCGAGCCCCCCGTCATGCTGCTGGTTTTGTTGATTTTTGCTGCTGCTCCTTCACCATCCGGCTCGCAGGACCGAGACGGCCAAATTACGCTCGCTTGTGCACTTGTGATGCACAGCACGAGGTGGGCTCCTTGAGCCGACCGCCGGCGCCCCCGAGACGGCCCAGGAGTCCTCCGAGGGAGCCGAGAGACGGGCCTCAGGCGGGCTTGGGTTACTCCAGATTTCGTGATAAAGGGAGGGGGGTCTCATTTCGGGGGGGGTCTCTTCCAGGCTATCTTGGAGGGCCTGGGGGGTCTGGGGACGCTGTTTTGGAGGGTTCTCCCACGGGGGAGGTCTGAAATGGCTTGTCTTGGAGGGTCCAGACCCCCTCCCTGTTATTACGAAATCTGGAGTACGCTAACGGCGATGCAGGGAACGGCGATGTAGGTTTCGGTATTGTGGGAGCGCGTGGCTCGTGCTTTCCTGCATTTCGCTGTGTCGATGTCGTTCGATATTCTTGCACACTGGAAATATAGGGAAAGTGTGGACCGCGGTTTCCTACAAGTTGAATCCCAACATCGCCGTTAAGCAACATCGCCGATAGCGCGGCCTTGGTTGGCGCGGAGGACCGTCAAGGACCTGCGGACATTCCATCACGAGCCAGAGGCAAGGCGGCAGACAGGTCGCAAGAAAGTGACAGGCCTCCTGAGCAGCCAAACGTCGCGGCAGCTCTCCAGAATTGAGTCTGGCGCCGACGGAGCATTTCATTGGGTTTGCTGTTGGAAACGTCGCCCGCTGTGCATCTACTCTATCTAGCAGAGTTGATTGCAGCGGTCCTCCCCATGTAGCCGACCTTCCCACAGGCGTTGGTATTGGTCTTGCACACATTGGCGTGCTTGGTCGGGACGTCCGACGAAATCTTGGAGAAGCTGCTCACGCTCGTCGCGTGGTCGAGCAATGAGGTCGGCAGGGATTCAACGCGTCCGCCAGTCTTGTTTGTTTGGATTTGCTCGCCATTCGGGCCGACACAGTCTTCACATACCTTTGGTCGAGGCGCAGGTCGGCAGGTCTGTACCGAATTGGAAAAGCACCAGGATGTCGGCGCGTCGGGAGAGTGGACTTCGAAGTGAGTTGTTTTGTTTTATTCGGAGTTTCGACATTGGGCGGAAAGGGGGGGGGGGATGGGGGGGGGGGTCTGGCTTCAGGCCTCTGCTTAATGCGACTGTTTGCAAGAGTGCTGCCTCTGGGGGAGACTCCACCCGCTCGAAACCGGCGCCAAAACATGAAAAAATCTACTGCAGGTGGGGGAGGGGAGGGGGGGAGGGAGGCCACGCCGCCCGGCAAAACAATGAATGAAAAATCGATCACAAATCCTTCTTTTTGTGCACCAACAAAGGTAGGGAACTACCAGCGACGGCTACTCAAACTCACCATGATCGTTCTGCGGGGGCAGCACAGAGATTTGTGGCGCAGGCTCAAGCCAGAGGTGAAGGAGGCGTTCTACTTGTTCCAGAAGGCGCGCTGCCTCGGAACATTGTCGTCACTATGTCGTTGTGTTTCCTTCGTGCTTTCTCGTTGCATCGCTAGTGTGTCCATTCCTAGTGCAATTCCTACCCATACGTCTCTCCTCCCTCCCCCCGCTTCCTGACCCGATCAATGTGTTTTGATCACTTGCATGCCCGGTCTACTTCACAAGGCACCAAAGCCGTCGCGGGACGACCTTCAGATATTTTGAAGTCAGCAAGCCATCACGTAAGAAACAGCGAATTCACACACGGTAGTAGAAAGTATCGTCTGTTGATGGGCAGCATTGCAATGCAGCCGCGGTGGTACCAAATCCAGCGACGTTGGAATACATTGGATTATTGCCACGTCCTCCGCTTACGCCAGCACATACGTCCAGGGAAACGTCCATTTCAGGCCCTCCTTTCGTGTGCATGAGATCACGACGGTAGCAGATTGTCCACGTGCGTCGAGGTCGAACCGTCGCCGTTGACGATATCAGCCCGCGTTTAAAGCATGTGTGTCGAGACGATCCCAGGGTTGGTACAGTGAGCGGCTTGAATAAGGAACACTTACTTTTCAAAAGGGGCTCGGTCGTTCCTTAGGTTTTACATGCGTTATTTACAGTTCCTTGTGCGTTATCTATTATTCATCGTTCCTTATGCGTTATTCCTTGGGATAAAAAGGGACTTCGTTCCTTATTTATCGTTCCTTCGGTCAGGCCGATGACTGTATCCTCCTAAGGTCTCTGTGATTGAAATGAAGGCACGGATCTTCGTTGGACCCGTTGCGGATTCATGATGGACGCAAGCCCCCTTCTGGTCCCCGGCGAGGCAGGCCCCTGACTCTTTCACGGCCCCTTTTTGCCTCTGTCGTTCTCATTCGTTCTCTCTCTCTCTCTCTCTCTATTTCTTTTCTATCCCTCTCTCTCTCTCTTTTTCTCTCTCTCTCTCTCTCTCTCTCTCTCTCGCTCTTTCTCTCTCTCTCTCTCTCTCTTTCTCTCTTTCCCTCGATGTACATAGGTATATGCATGCATACGTATACAGATTGTGTTTCTCTCGTTGTCTCTCGTTCTCTCTAGTTATATTTCTCTCGGTCTCTCTCTATCTCTCTCTCTCTCTCTCTCTCTCTCCCTCTCTCTCTCTCTGTAACTATTCCTCTCTCTCTCTCTCTTTCTCTCTCCCTCTCTCTCTATTACTCCCTCTCTCTCTCGCCATGTCTCTCACTCTCTCTGTCTCTCTCTCTCTCTTTCTATCGATCCTTCAGTCTCTACATGTACGCGTTTATGTGTATGGCAATGTATATACGTATACGCGCATGTGTGTCAGGCCTTGCAAAAGTAAGGCAAATGAGTATCCGCATCCTTCTACTCGTCCTCATCATCATCCTTGTCCTCCTCCCGTGGAAAAGGTGACGCCCGCTCCTCCTCCTGGTCGTCCTCCTGCTCCATCTCCGCCTCCGCGAAGGATGCCGCACATATGCAGGACACACACACACACAAACACACCCTCGGGGTGGGCACGGCACAGGGCGGGGACTTCAGCATGCCGCAGGGCCCCCATCTCGCACTTGGTGCCGTGCAGCCGGCCCGACACGGGGCGGTGCACACAGGGCCTCGCTCTCAAGGGATCCGAGGACAAGGCATCGCTGCAGGGCTCATTCCATTCGATTTCGATTTCGATTTCGATCGATTCCGATTCTGATTAGATTCGACTTCGGATTCCGATATGGCCTTCGGTTTCTCAACGGAGGCCTCAGTGGCTTGATGTTCACCGATTCGGCTTCTCCCGACTTTGGCTGCCGATCTCCACCGAACCGACTCGTGTCGATCGCCGATCTGACATCGATTCGATTCCGGTCTCTCCTGTCTCTGCCTCGGCGGCCAGTGGCGGAAGAGCGGCGGAGGCTGGCTGACTCGAAGAGATGCAAGTTGTTCTGGACTCGGGGGGTCCCCCTCCTCCTCCCCCTCCTCCTCCCCCTCTCCTCCCCTCCCCCTCCCCCTCCCCCTCCCCCTCCTCCTCCTCCTCCTCCTCCTCCTCCTCCTCCTCCTCCTCCTCCTCCTCCTCCTCCTCCTCCTCCTCCTGGAACGAGCCGCACGGTTGCCTGGCCGCACCGGGGGGACCTGGTCGGGGCGACGCGGGGCGGGGCCCCCGGAAGTCGATGCTCAAGGATCGCGGGGCGCGTCGGGCGGCAGGCGGTGGTTTTCGGGTCCCCGGACGGCCCGGGCGCCCGGAGGGGCGTCGGGCAGGGCCAGCGAAGGCCCAGGAGGCGAGGAGAGGAGAGGAGGGGAGGGAGAGGAGGGCAGAGGAGAGCGAGAGGAGGGGAGAGAAGTGGAGGAAGAGGAGGAGAGAGGGCAGGAGGGGAGGGCAGGAGGGGAGGGGAGCGGAGGAGAAGGGGAGATGAGAGCGACGAGGAAGCGAGGGGAAAGGAAGATTCAGGAGAGGCGGCGAGAGTATAGGATAGGAGGGAGAATGACGATGAAGAGGATGGAAGGGACGGAGCTCAGGAGAAGCAGGAGGAGGAAGACAAGGAAGGGAATGAGGATAATGACGATGAGCAAGAGGTGAAGATGGGAACGAGGAGAAGCACTAGTAAAACTGCAGGGTGGAATCGACAGCAGGGTGGACTGGAGGATAGGAAAACAAAGCCAATGAGGAGCGGAGGGAAGTGTGGAAGACAGGAGAGGAGTGAAGGGTGATAAGAACACAAGTAGACGGGACAGGAGGAAAGATGCTCAACGAACTAAACAGGGGTGAGGCGAGAGAAACAAAGGCAAAGCACAAAATCTGGTGGGATGAGAGCGCAGAGGATGAGAACAGAAGAGGCCGGAAAGAGACACACATCCTTTGTAGGAGGAGACGGATAGGAAATCAAGGGGGATCGGAAATGAGAAGGGGTAGAGGGAGCATAAAATGGACAGACGGAAAGGAGTATGTAGTTGCCTGCGGCAGGTCTCGCCACCGTGCCTTGCTTCTATTTCTTGAGGGGCTCTTACCGAGCCCCCCGAAGAGGCCCCAAGAAGGCCCAGGAACCTCCCCGAAGCCTCGCAGAGACCCCAAGAGTCCCACAGAGTGTCCCGACAGCCCACGAAGTCGTCTTTTAAAATTGGTTGCTCGTATGTTCAGGTTGGAAAGGCGAATTGGGGTGGGAACGTGTTCCCCTGGGTGTTGCGCTCAATCTACCAAGGGACTGCGTCTACCCATGCGAGCTTCACACGACAGCTTGGGGAAACTACCACCACCAACAACTTCTCAAGCCATCAGTTTGTCAGTATGCGCGCCACCGTGCCTCGGTATTTTTTGGGGGGCGTTCGAACGTCGACCAGCTATGTGGTAGGGTGTTTACAGCATTCAGGGGTTGACCCCCCGACGGCACATGCAATTCGTGAAACAACCCCCTGAATTTGGCTCTCTGGCGCTCTTACTGGCCCGAAGAAGGCCCCAGCACGGCCCTCAAGCGGCACCCAAAGAGTCTTGCAGCAAGGCGCTTCGAGGCCAAGAAACATGAGACATCCTCAGCAATGATATGTTGTTGACTGCCAAGTTGTTCGGCTTGCGATGGCCTTGTGATAGCTTCCGAGGGCCACAAGATGGCCCCAGACGAATTCAAAACGCCCTCAACATTGCCCAAGACGGCCACGCCCCAAGAGGGCTCCAAGAAAGCCCAAAGACCGTCCAAAAGAGCGTCAAGCAAGCAAAATACGCATGTGCTAAATGGCATGGGCCTTCCTGGGGGCCTTTGGAAAAAGGGTGTCGGCCATTTGGGGCCGCCTTGAAGTCCGTCCGGCTAGCTTGGACCATCCTGAGCCATCTTGGCACCGTTTTGGGGCTATTGTACGGGCTGACACGTTGTGATCCGCGCTCTTCGGACGACTTCGGCCCCGCTGAGGTCCGCAGACCCCCCAGGCGCGCCATCTCCCGCGCGGACTAGAAAAACAAGAACAAAACCACACTAGCGACCCACTTCCATGATTGAAAGAACGTGTTCTACCGCTGCGTTCTACCGCTGCTGGCGGAAAACCGAGGGGGGTCACTACCGGTTCGAACCCCTCCCCCCCCCTCCCCTCCGGAAAACCGGGGGGGGGTCACTGCGGGTTCGAACCCCTCCCCCCCCCAGCTCATCATGAAAAGGGGGGGGGGTCACTACCGGTTCGAACCACCCCCCCCCTCGAAAACCGGGGGGGGTCACTACCGGTTCGAACCCCCCCCCCCTCGAAAACCGAGGGGGGTGCGGACAGTGGTGGGGACGGTGGTGGTGGGGACAGTGGCGAGGGGACAGCGGGACAGTGGTGGGGACAGTGGGACAATGGTGGGAACAGTGGGGACAGTGGACAGTGGTGGGGACGGTGGTGGTGGGGACAGTGGTGTGGGGACAGTGGGAGGTGGAAACAGTGGGACAGTGGAGGGTACAGTGGTGGCGGGGACAGTGGTGAAGGCGGTGGCGAGGACAGCGGTGGGACAATGGGACAGAGGTACAGTGGGGACAGTGGTGGGAACAGTGGGGACAGTGGTGGGAACAGTGGGTCAGCTCGGTGGGACAGCGGAGGAGTCAGTGGGACAGTGGGGACAGTGGGGGTAGTCGGCCAGTGGTTGCGGCCGTGGAGAAAGTGGGGAGAGTGGAACCGTGGTGGGAACAGTGGTGGGGACAGTGGGGACAGTGCGACAGAGGTGGGAGCACTGGTGGTGGGGACAGTAGGGACGGTGGTGGAACCAGTGGGGACAGTGGTGGTGAGGACAGTGGCGCTGGGAACAACAGTGGGGGATGTGGCGCGGACGGTGGTAGGGACTGGGAGTCGTTTGCTGGCGGTGAGTGGGGGGGGGGAGGGGTTCGAACCGGTAGTGACCCCCCCCTTCCGGTTTTCGAAGGGGGGGGTGTTCGAACCGGTAGTGACCCCCCCTGGTTTTCGAGGGGGGGGGGGGGGGGGGGTTTCGAAACGGTAGTGACCCCCCCGGTTTTCGAGGGGGGGGGGGGGAGAGGGGTTCGAACCGGTAGTGACCCCCCCCCGGTTTTCGAGGGGGAGGGGGGGGGGTAGGGGTTGGGGGAAAGGGGGGTTGTGCCGGGGGGGGGGGCTCCAGCAGGGGAAAGGGGGATTTTCGGAGGGGGGGGGGGAACCCCGGGTTCCGGAGGAAGAGGGGGGCAATTTTCTAGTAAAGCGGCGGTGGATCACGCTCTCTCCCACGATTTGATACGACGTTGGCCCGGCCCGATGGCCTGGCGAGATTTCAATTTTTCAGGCCGTTAATAAATGACCATCTGCTGACCATGCCGTGCCCACCGAACTGCACCGAAGTTGTGCCGCGTATAGCGCAGATGACGCCACAAGAGAGAGGCGAAATCGTGGTCACCACAATGTAGATTGCGCCAGCGTTCCTAGCCGCCTCATTTTCACGCGTAGGTGTTGAGCAGCTTTGGTGGCTTGTGCGCGGGCGGCCAGGGCAGCTCTAGAGTTGTTGTCCGTCCGAGACCGCAGCGCGTCGCAGAGCCCGTTCGACACATACGTGAGACAGTGGCAATGCCAGGTGCATGGATGCCAAGTTTGTGACAAACTGGCGTTGACCACGTGGAACTCTGGAAATGCATCCGACTCGCATCGGTGACACATTGACGACGCATGTTGGCCTGAACTTGACGACTCATCGATGATGTATCCGCACATGTTCTGATGCCAGTGGGTTTTCGTGGCATGAGTGTAGGTATGGAAGGTAAACGCAAACGGTCGACTCAAAGTGTCCAGGCGATTATTTGTCACATTCATATGATTAGTTTGATGGTTAGAGTGCGTCGGAGGTTCCAGTGGCTGTCACTACGAACGAGTCGCGCTGGATGGTGGAGGTCAGATACACATTGAAGAAGATGAACATCCAGTGTGAGTTGAGCTCGGTCGTCGATGACCAGGCCGGCTCTATCTGCATCATTGCTTCCATGATCACAACGTCTGCCAAGGTTGGCCGCGAGGAGTCATCCGCCTTGGCGCGTCACTTGGCGAGAATAGTTTGATGTAGCTCCGTGCTGTTTACAAAACCTGGGACAGCAAAGGGGTCCCACGACTTGAGTACCTTTCCTGCTCGAGAGTTCAGCCCTGCTGCGAAAGATGTTGTTTCTGGGCGAGGGGGGGGTCCTGTGAAATCTCAGCGGATCGAGACGGCGGGCGAGGGGACGATCCTACCAGACATGATTTAAAGATTCGCCGACACCGGGGTCCGATGTCTTACAGGGTGTGGTTTCATCCTTGAGCTCGACCACAATGGGCGAACGGCTGCTCCGCAGACCCGCCGAGACAGGGCGGCACGGAGGACTGGCAGGAACCAGCTGGAGGACGAGGGGGGGGGGGGGGCAAGTTGGGTGGGAGGGGAGAAGAGAGGAGGAAGTGTGGAGGGAGAACGGAGTGAAGGGGTAGAGAGGGAGGGAGAAGGAGAGGAGGGAGTAGGGAGGGAGGAACGTAGGGAAGAGGTAGAGAAAAAGGGAGGCGCGAGGGAGAAGGGAGAAGGGAGGAGGAAGTAGGGAGGGAGGGAGCAGGGAGGAATGGAGTAGGGAGGGGGGGGGAAGGGAGGGAGGGGGCAGGGAGGG
>CAUYUJ010017478.1:0-165000 GCA_963575745.1 Prorocentrum cordatum | reverse complement strand
CGAGGAGCAGGCACCATGTTTGAGACTGTCGCCTTCACTGAGACCCATGTCAAGATTGGTGGCATGGAGGGCGCCCGCGCGGAGCTGTTCAAAGATGGATGGAAGATGGTCGGCACCCCTGCATCGGCATCAGCGCCCTCATCCACTGGCTCCAGGTGTGGTGAGTGGGTTGTACACAAAAGGCACATTGCAGCCACCTCCTGGGAGCGGCTCCGCTCAACCAGACCGAGAGCTATTGATGGGGTTTTGCCCCAGCACCCTGCATCTCAAGCGTGGCAATGTTGCGCCGTTGTCGGCCCGCCTTTTCCCTGGGCCCAAAACAGGCGGCATCAATTCTCCCCGCCTTCGTTCCATCAGCAGGTTTGTCTGCTCGCTGGCTGACCCCTGGACCATTTGTGCAGACTGGATTTTGGAACCAGATGAGTTGACCAAAAGCGGCCTTCTCGAAGTGTGGGACGGGGAGATTGTCACCCCCAGCGGATGCAGTGCGACTTGTACCCTTGGCAGTGGTTCTTCGATCGACTACGTGGTTGTCAAGAGGGGTTTTGCTGACCAACTTAGAGTCAAGCCTTTCACGTTAGTCCCATGGAAGACACACGTTGCCCTGGATATTGAGATCCTTTCTGGCCACGCGGATTGGCGGCATCAGGTTCTGGATTATCCTATTGAGCTTCCACAAAGGCCCAGGCCCAAGAGGGCCTCAGACCCTGACAGCGCTCGCGGCGCCGCGAGGAAGCTCGAGTTCGCAGACGAGAACGACTCAGCGCCGAACTGCAGGGTGCCTTCGACGAGGTCAATCCTCCTGATGATGAGGTTCCTGATGATGTAGCTGAGCAGGTACTCTTTCGAGTGGAGTCGGACGCTTGGGCCGCTGCTGCCTCTGAGCTCCGGCCTTGGACACGTACCTGTTCGGACTCGAAGGCTTGGGATTTCCCTCAGGCGCGGCAGACGACGCCCAGTCCATTTCCCAGTCTTATCAACGCTGGATATCTACCTTGGAGCTGGCTATATCACGTACCGAAGGCATTCCATCCGACCAACAGGCCCAGTACATTGGACGTGGCGATTTGTATGGCCTTACTCGGCGCAAGCTACAGCCGTCCCCTGGGCGCGCCCATTTGCGCAACCCTACTATGGAGCTTTGGTGGACGATGTCGTCGTTGGTCACACGTTACACCTCCCTGCGCCGTCACGACAGAGACCCCTTGCAGCAAGAGGCCCTGACTACTTCCACTTCCAGCCTGATTGACCAGGCCGAGGCCCAGCCGAGGGCCGTTCTATTCGGCCCCAGGGCCACTCACCAGGAGGTACAGGAGTGGTTTGATGTGGCCTGTCTCATCTTTGGGCCACCTCTGGACGTCGAAACCCTGAAGCGGTGTTGTGAGGTCACGGAGACTCGGCGCTCGCGGTCCTGGGGTAGGGCCTCAGTGTCCTCGGGCGCCGCCTACGTCAAGTGGGCCAGGGACTGCTGGCGCACCAGACCATCTGCGGTCCATCGGCACGTTCGTGACCCTCAGCAACCTGCAGCGCTGGAAGTCCCCGCCGATGGACCCGAGGAGGCCACTGGTGACCCTGACAAGCTCATGGAGCACAAGCTGCAGGCGTGGCGGACTATCTGGACTGATCCGCATGCGTCTCGCGAGGACCTGTGCAAGGGCATGCAGTTGCTGCTCCAGCACGCGCGCGGCCACCCCATCAGCGAGCTTGAGGACGGTCGCATCATGAGAGTTGTCTCCAGGATGGCAGGCTCGTGGAGTGGACGTCTTCAGCCCTGTCGACATTCAGAGGCTACCGGCCGAGGGGCAGCAGCAGTTCGGCGACGTGCTGCGTGAAGCTGAGAGGGTAGGCTCGCGGCCTGTCCAGCTTATGCTTGCTTTGGGAGCGACCGTCCCGAAACCTTCAGGAGGTGACAGGGTCATCGGTGTTCTACCGACCTGCATGGGGGTCTGGTCCAGAGCTCGGGCCCCGATCACGGACCAGTGGTCCCAGGACCTCGGTGAGTTTTGGGACACGGCGATCCGAGGGCCCTCGGCTCCCAGAGCGGCCCTGCAGAGGGCCATCTTAGATGAGTCCTCCTTCCAGCCGGGTTTCACCTCGGCCCCCCTCCCCCTCGACCTCGAAAGATTTTATGACCACGTCAGCATGCTGTTACTTATGCGTATTTCGGTCGAGCAGGGATCCCCCTCGATTGACACCCCTTTAGAAGTGCAGATGTCCCTTGCTCCCAGGATCCTTCGGTCCAGGAAGATCACGTCGGATTTAACTCTTCCCACCCGTTCCATTGTTGCAGGACCTGCACACGGTGTCAAACTCGCCAAGGTTTTCCCGGGTCCGATTTTGTCGGCCGCTCACGCGGCCTCGGGGGCCCGTGCCCTTGTTTCCTCCGCGGGCCTCTGGACCTTTGTTGATGACACCGTGGCGCGGGCCGAGGGCACTGAGGAGAATGTTAGTGCTCAGCTCTCCACGGTTGGCCAGCCTTTCGCCCGATCGTTTGCCTTGCATCAACTGCCCGTTTCGCCCAAGACCAAGGTCATTGCATCCTCTCCTAAGGTTGGTAAGCGCATTGTGGCCAACCTGAGGGAGGTAGGCATCCCAGCCCCCCTGGCGGTCCAAGCTGTTGACCTGGGCTGCGACACGGGAGGTGGGGCTCGTCGGGTGGTCGTTAAGCTCTCGGACCGTCAGAGGAAGGCCCGTCCACGAGCACGGCGCATTCGACGCTTGCGACGCCACGCCAAGGCGGCCAAAGTGTCCCAGGGGCTCTGGTTACAGGGGGCGCTTCCCCAGGCCGTTTATGGCCATCAGGCCATGGGCCTCTCCCCTTCATCAACCCTTGCCTTGAGGCGTCAGGCGTCCCAACCTGTTGCCAGTAAAAGTCCAGGCCGTTGTCCTACCACGGTGCTATCTTTATTGTATGCCGAACGCGAGCCCTTCATCGCCTTGAGGGCTCAGGTTTTATTCACTTGGTTTGACATGCGGAATCGGTTCCTTGAGTTGCACGCCCGCATCACCCGCTCGTGGCATCACATTCGGGGCCGCCTTGACCTTTTGGCCTCGAAACGCTGGCGTCGGGTGAGGGGTCCGATCGGGGCCGTCGTCGCCACGTTACTTGATGTCGGCTGGAAGCTTGTGTCCCCCGTTGAAAGGCACAGACCTATGGGCGACCAATATGAAGTGTGGCACTTTCCTGATCGAGACGACATTGAACGTCTTGAGGGCGACTTTGATGTCGCTGAATTGGTCGACGATTCTAGGGAAGATTTGAATGTTGTTTTGTGGGCTCAGGCTTCGCCCCATCCTCACGGCGACGACCTGGCCGGGGGGGCTGACCTCCAACCCTTGCGCCAGGAGCTGAGGCGTTTCGAGCGCCGGGATCAGCATGAGCATGTAGGCCTTCTCACGACTGTCGCGTCAGGGGGGCAGTGGACCCACGTTCGCCAACCTGAGGCGGGGTGTGCTGTCGCCACTACTTGTCCCCGATGCGGGTTGGCACCCGAAACGCTTTTTTTCACAGAGTGTGGGAATGCCCTAAGGATTGCAAGCATGAGGCCTTTGAGCTCTCTGACGGCCTCTGCCACCAGGCCAGAGTGGGCCACGAGGCTAACCCCGCCTTGTGGCTCCGTGGCCTGCCCCCTAGGTCTTCAACCTGCCCTGTGTTCAAGGACGGTGGGGCGGATGTGGTTTGGGAGGTGGGGTCGTCGCCGTCGTTAGTCGAAGGATCCTCTGTCGCTGCGGCCAGGTCCCCTTCGGGGCTCCTGCGGTTCTTTGGAGATGGCTCTGGAGGCGCCTTCAGCTCCGACCCTCGCCGCCGACGTGTCGGCGCGGCCGCTGTGTTGGTGGCTTGGGATGGCACCAAGTGATGCCGACTAAAGGGTTGGGCTTCCACCATCTCAGGCCGCCGCCAGACGGCCCCTAGGACCGAGCTGTTGGCCCTTGAGCTAGCGCCCCGCAACGTCCCAGGTGATTTTGAGTATGTCACTGACAACCAGCCCCTGTTAGAGGGGTGGCGGCGGCGCCGTTTTCTTCACAGCAGTGGTGTGAATTAGGATCTTTGGTTTCGAATCCGCTTGGCCCTTGGGGGCCGCGAGAACGGGATTTCTGTTCTGTGGACCCCCCCCCACCTGGATCCCACTGACCCCTCCTTGTCGGAGGACCAGGTTCTTCTCGCGGCGGGCAATGAGTCTGCTGACGAGTTGGCTGGCCAGGCTGCACAGGAGTCTTGGGACCTTGCTACTCGTGGTCAGCGCATCCCTGACACTGACAGATGGGACGCCACCTGTTTTCTTATCCGCCAGCGGGCCGCCCAAGCGTTGGCGGAGTCCATTCGAGTGGCCCCTTGGACCGCGGACAGGCCCAAGCTGGGCCGTTCCACTGTCACCAAACTTCAGGCTGCCCTTAGAGGTAGCTCGCACTGTTTAATTAAAACTAGCGCGAAGTGGATTTGCTCACTTTGCTCGACTATCGTTCCCTCGGCGAATGTTTTCGAGGCTTGCGGCCAGCCCTGCCCCGCTGTGGACGATGGCGAGACGTCGCAGGAGTTTGGCCACGGGATTTCTCGGGTGAGGCGGGCGGTGACGGTGGGTGGGGAGTCTCTCCATCCCAGTCACTGTTTGCATTTTTGGCCCGAGCATTCGCTGTATTTTTGTTTTCGGCGTGGCCGATCGGCTGCAGTCGACCCGAGGCAACTACGCAGCGAGTGTTCCCTGTGCTCTAAGAAAGGGCACGAGAATCTCCTCCGAATTCGCCGAGGGCTTTTCCCTGGCCACAAGGGTCCCTCGGCCCCTGTCTTGGAGGCCGCTGTCAGTCGGGTCCGACGCGTCGAGGGGCGTCGGTTATTCCCTGGCTCTCGCTAGTCCCGCCTGCCACTGAGACTGTGGCGATCATGACACTCATGACACTCCTCCTCCTCCTCCTCCTCCTCCTCCTCTCCTCCTCCTCCTCCTCCTCCTCCTCCCCTCCTCCTCCTCCTCCTCCTCCTCCTCCTCCCCACACCCCCCCATGCTGGAGTGGAGCCCGAAGGCGGCGCGGGAGCCCCGCCCGACCCTGGCAGTTGCCGCGAAGGTAGAACTACTGGTGGACACACAATGTGAGAGAGAGAGAGAGAGAGAGCCTGCGGATGACCCCGGGCACCCGCCAAGCGGATTGGGAAAAGTGAGAGGACACGGGCAACCATCACGATTCGGAGTATCCCACTGCACGTGATGTAAGCAACGAGGCAGATGAAGCAGGACGTGTGCGAAAGCACAGACAGTATACAGGCGCACACACACACACACACACGAACTAACTAACGATCATTGCGAACGACAGGGCCCAGTCCTCGTCCTCGCCCTCTCCTCTTCACTCCTCCCCCTTGCACGTCGTGGAGCGGGAATTATGGCCCAGAGTGCCCTGTTTTTTTGCGTCCAATGGCAGCTCCCGCGCCACCCTGTCCAGGTCGCCTGGCCGGCACGGGCTCTGTTGCGACGCCTGGCGAGGGCGATCCTCCTCCCCATCCCCTCCTCCTCGTCTGCGTGTTGCATGGATCTTCTCTGCACGTGCATGCTCTGCTTTGTTTGGCGCGCAGTGGGGATCGACCTCTCGCTGCGCTGGCCCGCCCCACACGTGAGCTGGCAGCTGCAGGGTGGCGGCGCCCGCCTCCCGCCGAGCTTCGGCGTCGGAGGCCGCTGGTCGCTGGGCCCCTCCTGACCCGGCACCCTCTGCCGGCCCCAGGCCTGCAGGCTGTGTGTTTAGGGGTGGTGGGCATGAGCTCGCACTCGTGCTCGTCATCAGTAGCCTGTATTTGAACAGCATTGATCGCAACGCGCGTGATGTTTTCGCCCGCTGCACTGTACGCTGGCCATTCCTGGTCTCGGCTCCTCTGCTTCGGGACTGAGGCTCTCTGCAGGCTTTTATGCTACGTTTCTCAGCCTTCCTCGTTCGCCCTCCTCCCCACTTGCGTTGGGCACAAGCGCGGGTCCCGCCAGTTTGGACCGGTTTGGGGTACGCACGCGCGAGTTTACATTGATGCCGCCATCTTCCTGTGGCATCGCATTCGCAGGGTTCGTAGTTTTCTTCTCTCGTTGTCCTCCTCTGCCTCTCTTCCTCCTGCGCCCCCACCGCTGTGTCGATTCCTGCTCGCTTGGAGTAGGGCTCCAAGAGCTTGGCCTGACATTGTTGATGAAGAAGAAAAACAAATTACCCTGCGACGTACCCAACCCACGTGCATCAAATGGCAAGAGGAGTATGCCAACATTAGCAGGAACAACGACATTGTAGACGCGGCGATTTGCTGCGCAAGCTACATGCGATGCGCATGCGTTGCACGATTCACTGGACGACGATCGAAAGAACGAGGATTGAGGCCCCAGGATCGAAGAAGAACGGGTACTGGAACGAGGGGTAGGAGAGGGATGGAATGGAGGGCGGGGGGGGGCGAAAGGCCATCGCGGAAGCAGCAGCATGCATGGAAAAGGTGAGGCGGGGAATAGGACGACGATGAAAGTGGCGGGAGGAGACAGAAGACTGCCGCGTTTTTCAAGTGCGAGCTAAACCCGCAGCGCTGCCTGCGCCATGTCGTCGCAGAGTTCCACATGATAAAACTTGTTTAGAGTGCAAGGAACGAGCGAGGCGTAGCTCGCCCGCTAGCTTCTCCGCCTCCTTCCCGCACATTTCAGCGCGGGAGCTGAACGCTCGCAGGCGCGCCGCCAGGTCTGCGGGCGGCCCGCGGGAAAGAAACTCAAGGCCGGGGTCGCGTATCATCAATCGGTTGTCCATCGTCCAAAGTTGCACTGGCGACGTACTGGTTGAACGCGGAGCGAGCAGCATCACGCGCGTGCCTGAACGCCACGCAGGTACAGTGCACGCGCGATTGGGACTTCAGGTCGATCACGCGCGTCTCCACCAGGCTTGGCAACACCACGCGACTGAGGATCTCACTGCGGTCTGCCATGCTGCTGTCCGCGAATGCAATGCGCTGCCTGCAAGTAAGGCGGCGGCGTCCACTTGTCTCAGAAGATGTTCCCGCGGGCCCGAAGGGCGACCGCCAGCTCGAGCCGCGGCGCCGGCAGGCCAGATAAGGATCATGCAACAGCAAAGACGATGACAGAGCAACGAGGTATCGGCGAGTGCATGACCGGCCTCCGTTTCCTGCACTTCTTTCCTGTAGTTCCCCTAGCTCATCGAGCTCAGCAGATGTTTCTGCGGGCCCGAAGGACGACCGCCAGCTCGAGTCGCAGCGCCGACGAGCTGCATCACCCCAGGAGACACTGGCACACAACGATTTGACGTCAGTCAGTGCCAGACCACTCCATGTCTAGTTCCTCGCACACATACAGTCGATCGCAGATGCGGGATAATCGAAGTAGAATGACGGGTCCAATCTGCGTCCGCGTAGGACGTCACTATGCTGGATTCCGCAGCAGGTCTCGAAAGTGGCGACAGTTTCGTGGGCCCCACAGCAGCCTTCGAAAGTGGCGACAGTTTCACAGATCGTAGCCCCCCAGCGCTGGCGAGGTCGAATCTGAATCTGCGCGGTGCCTCACTCCGCTGGACCCACCAGCAGCCCTCGAAAGTGGTGACAGTTTCGCAGATCGCAGCCCCCCAGGGACGGCGAGGTCTAATCTGAATCTGCGTGGTGCCTCACTCCGCTGGACCCACCAGCAGCCCTCGAAAGTGACGACAATTTCGCAGATCGCAAACCCCCAGGGATGGCGAGGTCTAATATGAATCTGCGTGGTGCCTCACTCCGCTGGACCCACCAGCAGCCCTCGAAAGTCGAGGTCTAATCTGAATCTGCGTGGTGCCTCAGTCCGCTGGACCCACCAGCAGCCCTCGAAAGTGACGACATTTTCGCGGATCGCAGCCCCCCAGGGGTGGCGAGGTCTAATCTGAATCTGCGTGGTGCTTCACTCCGCTGGACCCACCAGCAGCCCTCGAAAGTGGTGACAGTTTCGCAGATCGCAGCCCCCCAGGGATGGCGAGGTCTAATATGAATCTGCGTGGTGCCTCACTCCGCTGGACCCACCAGCAGCCCTCGAAAGTGGCGACAGTTTCACAGATCGCAGCCCCAAACGGATGACGTAAAAGGCAGAGAAGAGGAGGAGCGAAGAGAGGAGGAGAAGGGAAGCAAGACAGGAGGAGCGAAGAGAGGAGAAGGGATGCAAGAGAAAAGAGGAGGAGCGAAGAGAGGCGGAGAAGGGAAGCAAGAGAGGAGCGGAAGAGGGAAGAGAGGAGGAGGAGGCGGGAAGGAAGGAAGGTGGAGACCGCAGTACTCTATTCAAAACGAGTGCCCAACGCAGGAGGGTTGGGAAAAATATACAAAAATGCGAACGACAGGGCCAGAAATTCAGCATGCACATTGCAAACGTATCAAGACAGTCACGCTGTTCACAGCAGCAGGTTAATCGAGAACACCGCACAAGCCGACATGCAATAGGTAAACTCATGTAATGGACCGACGCATGAGCAACTCACAATGCAGGAAAGTAGAGTGCATATGACAACTGACCGCCTGCAGCACGAAGAAGGGCGGCAAGGGCTTCACCCTGCCCGCCCCCCAAGAGAAAAAGGGAACGGCGAGAAGAGGACAAGGAGAAGAACGAGGACGGGAGGCGAGATTGCGCATGTTACATCTGACCGCCTGTGACGCGAAGCAAGGTGGAGAGAACAGCCGAGAAGTCGGATCCGTGCACGCTGCAATTCTCCGATGCACTCGTGGCAAGGAGAGGCTGCCGACTCGAACAGACAAGGATCTGTATGTAAGCAGTCACAGTGCGGCAGGGGGCACTGGAGGCACCGCAAGTCAAAAATCCGCAGGCAGATCGGAGACATCGCACAAGTCGACCTGCAAAAATTAGGCAAATTCGTGCAACGAACCAACGCCTGAACAACACACTGACAAATCAAATGCCGTGCATGAGAACGCCCCCTAAGCACGAGGATAGACCCGGCAGCGGACAGGAGCGGCACGCTAGACATCAGACAGAACGAATTCGCCTGGCAAGCCGGGACATCGCGCAAGCCGACCTGCAATAGACAAAGTCCTGCAATGAACCGATTGAAAGCGGAATTACATTGCAGTGCCGATTTGATGAGCTCTAAGTAGGCAAAACTAGGGCAAGCCTCGCGAGTCAAAAAAAGAAGACTGTCGAGAACACCGCACAAGCCGACCTGCACTAGGTGAACTGGCGCTATTGACAGGGGCTTGAACAACATGTCGACTAGCAAAAGCCATGCATGAGGACACACGCACAGATATACACACACACACACACACACACACACACGCACACGCACATACACAAACACAAGCAGGTCTGCGAACAAGACAACAGCACTCGTACCACGCACAGCTCATGTCAGGGAGAGGCAAAGGACAACGAAAGCAAGAAAGGGAGCTGGATAATAGGATGCGAGCGAGCCCCACCGTCAACGAGTCATGCACGTTTGATTTTCTTCTTTCAGAGATCGGGGAGGCCCGTGCCCCGTGCAATCCCACCACGACTAGAAGTGGCAAGATTACATACAAAAAGACACCCTCAGCGTCACGGCTACGGACGGACTGGAACGCGAAAGGCTCGCCCATGCACACGAAAGTTTGGATGGTGTTGGCGGTGACAGGCAAGACAGTATCAACCCCGTCCTTCGCCAATGAGGCGACGAGCAGGCCAGGATTGATGGCGCCAGTGATTAGTGGCGACGCCGATGACCCTTCATGACAGCATCGTTCCAGTAGAAGCCTTCGGGGCACACTTTCGGGTGCTCCTTCCTCGCCTCCTTGACCTTCCAACACACAGTGCTCTCGACCATCTGCCTTTGGAAGCCCCGCATTGCCTAGCTCAGGGCATTGCCTAGCTCAGGCTGCAGATAACCCCGTCGAGAGTCCCGAGGATGAGCTTGTACGTCCCGACACTCAGCAGATCCACGGGCAGCACTTGGTCCAGGACACCCTTGAGCTCGAAGTGGTGGTCCTCGATGGCCCGCGCCACCTGGCTGCTCCCGAAGCCCTCCCAGCTGGCGCCCACAGCCTCCAGGAGATTCCCCACTGCGTCCACGTACTTCGCCACCTCCTGCGCGGCCTCGTGCGGGACGAACCTCACGACGCCAGCACTCGCAGCCAGAGCATGCGGGAGATGGCCATGCTCTCCGCGCCGGGGCCCCCAACGGCGCCGCCGGCACCCACAGCGCCCGCGGCGCGCGCGCGGCGCCGGCGGCCCCCGCAGCGCCCACGGCGCCGGCCGCGGCTCTCTCGCCGCGCCCGTGGCATTCGCGGCGCCCGAACTGTCTAACACAAGGTCATGGTGCCTGCAGTGCCGGTGGCTTCAGTGCCGAACTGCCCGTGCCCAGTGCTGTACGAACGCGAGCATGTTGCAAGCGGGTGAGGGGCAGGCTCGCGCCTGTGTCCCATGCCGCCGCGAGGCGTTCTGCCTTCCAATGGCAGGCACAACCGCCAGTAAGCTGGTGAACGCCACGAGCGAGATGAGCAACGCAGCAAAGGCCCCGAGGACCATCTCTTCGAGGATAGCAGAAACCAAAACGACATCTGGAAATGAGGGTAAGACAGGCTTGGAAGTGGAGGAAGGCGGAATGACCTCCTTATGGCCCGCGGCTTGACCCAGTGCGGCTTGAGCTCGCTTGAGCCGAGGGGGCTTGAGCCAGGCTACGGGCTCCCATATACACACACACAGACACAAACCTCCATGATTCCGCACAGGAGGCCATGAAATCAGCAATGAAGATGGCGGGTTACAGTAGTGAGGCAGTGACAAGGTTCGCATTCGCGTTAAAGACGGGACATCCTAAGTACATAGTCTGGCAATCAAGATGCGCAGCTGATGCACCGCTCAAGCAGATGCTCAATCGCGAGCGGAACCAGCCCAGGAGCAGAAAGGGCAAGTTTCGGCTAAAACACAAAGGCAAAGACACCAGGCCGCCGACCCTTTCCCCGGGACCGGCTTTTCATCCTGAGTCGTATTTTGACGTTCCCGATGCCCGGCGAAGGCCCCCTGAGGCCGAAATTGGCCCAAAAATTTTCCCGTCTTGATATTTTTAAGCCAGGGACAGAACTCTGGTGCAGGGCCCCAGTTTGCCCCAAGCGGCTTGCCGTAGGGGTCCGAGGTGCGTCTTCTCCAGGCACGTGTGAGGAGGAGGAGGAGGAGGAGGAGGAGAAGGAGGAGGAGGAGAAGGGGGAGCAGGAGGAGGAGGAGGAGGAGGAGTTCCTCTGGAGCAAGAACCGGTGGCCCGTGGTCTCCTGCACGGTCTCGCGCAGTCGGAATCTCCCCGTGTGAGCTTGTGTTATATGGTATATCTCCAGCGGTCTCCCGTACGATCTCCTGTGTGGCCTCCCGTGTGGCCTCCCGCGTGGTCTCGCGTATGGTCTCTTGCATGCTGTCCCGCATGGTCTCCCGTAGGGTCACCCGTTTGGACTCGCCTATGGTCTACCGCGTTTGCAGATTCGCATGGGGTTCTCGCTGCGGTTTGATTAAGATGTTTAGGGTCTTCTGCCACCAGGGTGTAACCCTCTGATATGAAGCGAGTTCGGCTCAGGATACCGTCCGACCGCCCCTGCCACTGCCCAGTGTTAGCAGATGCGGGCACACTGTCATGGATGCGAGGAAGGCCTGAACCTCTTCCCCCGGAAGGCACTAAGGTGGTGCCGTATTACGAGTGGGCTGAACTCAAGACCGAGGAGGATAAGATGGTGGCCGGGTATGTTGGAAGTATGCGGCAGCGTGTTCAGGCAAAAAGGTTCGCCATTGAAGGTTGACATGTTACTGCGATATTCTTGCAGTTGCAGGTTGGTTGCAGCCAGTGCGGTCTGATCATGTGTTGGTCGTGCCCACTGGGATTACCACGCTGTTGAAGTATGGTTTGGTGATGATGTTCCTGAGTTTGACCTTCTGGTCACCCTCTCCCACTCGCCCCCCTCCCTTTCAGGTATACCTGTGGTCACTGGGTCGCCGCGCCGCGGCCAGGAACAGGGGCCAGGTGCGCATTTCGACCAATATTGTTGTTTCTCTTCGTGCCCTTTCCTGACTTTGTAAGATTGTACACATTCCTTCCTGACTTCGTAAGATTGTTGTTTCTCTTCGTGCCCTTTCCTGACTTCGTGCCCTTTCCTGACTTTCCTTTCCTGCCTCTGGCCGGATCTGGAGACCACACCTGCCCCTTGTGCAGCGGAGCACCAGGCCCAAAAACCCACGGGAAAGAACAGCAATGGGTGTCACGGCGCACGTGCGAGTTGCGGCGTTCGCGCATCATCGCTGTGGAAGTACACTGTGGACACGCACGGCCCGTGCAATTGCAATATTGCCGAAAGGCGGCGGGAGCGGTTCACGATTTTGAAAGGAGTACAAAGGCCAGACATGCGCCGCGAGCAATTTTATCATCACCGCCTTCCCCGTAGGTAGAGGCGAGGAAATATATTGGAGGGCGACGACGAGGAGGAAGAAGAGGTAAAAGAGTTGGATCATGAAAGATGAAGAGGAATGGAAGGAACAGGCTTAGGACAAGGAGCATGTTTAGAAGAAGGATGAGGAACTGTAGCAGCAGCACTATCAGTAGCTGCGGCAAAATTAGTGGCAGTAGCATGCTCAGCATGTCGGCCAGCAGCACGCCGTATAAACGGTGAAATTGCGCACCGATTATTGCAGTTGGCAAGCGAGGGTGGACAACACATGCGAGACAATTATACGTTTAGCATTGCATCGTTGTCAGAACTTCGTGGGGAGGCTCAGGAGAAGAATGCGGAAGAAAGGGAGCAGTAGGCGCCGCAAGCAAAGGAGGAGGAGGACGAACAGAAGCATGGATGATGGTGCCCAGGCATTGGGACGGGTCTACTCGGTGCTTGCGGGGGGGCTTCACTGGGACCTTCGACTGCCTCTTGGGGCCCTGTTGTGCTGCTGTACGGGCCCGTTCGAGGACGTGTGTTGGCTCTCTTTGGTATTTCTAGACGTTCTTATTCCTAGGTTTTCCAGGGGTCCGCTGGCGTTCTTATTCGTGGGTTTTCCAAAGGTATTCCTTTGGTGTTTCCAGGCGTTCTTATTCCAGGTTTTCCAGCGGTCTGTTGACGTTCTTATTCCTAGCTTTTCCAGCGGTGTTCCTTTGGTGTTCCTAGACGTTCTTATTCCTAGGCTGTGAGCTCGTCTTCGAGGCCCGTGTTGGCCCCTCCCGAAGCCGCTGTGGCATGCAGAATCCAGGATCGGACCCGCTCCCCCCCCCCCCCCCCAACCATGCCGGCGGGATCGCCCCGCCCTCTTCCCCTCGTGGATGGGCGTGGGGTGGTGCTTCGGACGCCGCGAACTGGATGGAAAGGGGCCGGAGATGCAGTTTCCTGGGGTGACCTGGCGGAGATTCTGCTCCCGCGCTGGCCAAACACACGTTCTCGGGAGCGCTGGGGCCGGAGTCGCACGCCCTGCTGCGGACTCCGCGAGACCTCATCGAGCGGGGGGCTGCGGCCCCCGCGCGCCGCCCTCAGGAAGCTGGGCGGTGCTGCGGAACCGTCGTCGTCGTGTGTCTCGTCGTCGTCGTCGTCGTGGTCGTGGTCGTCTTCGACGTCGTCGTCGTCGTCGCTGACGTCGTCACCGTCGTGTTGGCGTAAGCTCTGGAAGCCTCTTGAGGCCTCGTGGGGCAGCATTGGAGCATCCTCGGCGTTTTCTGCAAGTACGTGGAGCTCTCTTGGGCCGCCTTGGGCTTCCCCCTCTCCAGGTTCTACATGATTTCTTTAAGCCTGTGACTGCGAGATGGTTCCTCATTTCTCTGCCGGGCTCAGGGGCCCAGATCACCGGAGATGGCCACGCGAAGCCCTAAGAGGGCCGCAGGACAGGACAATCCAGTGATCTCTCGCGCCATCTCCAGGAGGAAGGCGCTCTTTCCGTTCCCGTGCGGGCCGATGTTAGCACGCGCTCTTGGCCCACAGGGCACGTTTGCGAATGTTTGCGAAGGCTTGTGGCTGGCAAGACAAAGACGGTTCGGCAGGCAGAATAGCATTGAGTTATCTCGCTATCGTTGTGCTTCTCTCTCTCTCTCTTGTATGTGTGGTTGATCCACTTCTCGTGCCACCGTGAACCAAAGAGCTCGCCAGCCGGACGCCGCAGCGGCACCTGCTGACTTGGCCGAGGAGTTCCAGAGCGATTTGCAGAGCGACCTCAGCGAGATGTCTGCATAGGCTGCGACAGCCTGGACGTCCACGCTGGCTCGGGAAGGTACCTCTCGGGGGGCAGCATACGATTCGCTCCCAGGGGGATTGACACCTTGCCCATCGGAGGGTGCACTGGCGGAGCGGCATTTCGCAAGTAGGTGTAAGAGATGGACGGAGCCTGAGAAGGGAGACCATCATCATACTGACAAAAGGTTTGGGTCTGGCCTGCACTAGAAAGTTCGCACGGGATGTACAGGACAGCAGCTGCCGCAGGCTACGAGTTTCGGTCCTCGGCTTCGGTCATGCTCTTCTCCTCCCGAGGTGCCGAGAGGATGCTGCCGGAGGGCCGCCGCTGGCAGGCTGGGACCTGCGGCGTTCCCCCGCCACGCCCTGGGGTGCAGCAGCGCGATCGCGATGCAAAGCAAAAAGCGCAGCCGCGCCGGCTGAAAAAACAGCATCAGTGCAGGAGGGGGAGTGATGAGATTTGCACCACACGTCGATGCGCGTGAGACGATGCGAAGTGGAACGCGAGAGATTTCAACGGGTTGCGTTCGGTCTGCTGCTCAGACATGAGCGATCATTGAATTGTGCGGTGGCCTGCCTTGTATTCGAAGGCCGCGCTTTGTGCGGGAGGGCGCACGGTGACAGGAACGACAAAACGAAGGCTACAATGAACAAGGGGTTGTGATGGGCCGCTGTCGAAAACGTAAACCATGAAAGCCATGTCTGTGGTATGAACATGAAAAGTTGCGCGCGTCAAGTCTTCTCCCGGAAGTGGTTTGGGAATGTATAGTCTTATGTTGAAACTCGGTTCCGGAATCGCCCATATTCTGACTTACCGAACACCCATTGCAGTCGATTCACGCACATGTCCATTCATGATTGGTTATGGTTTTCTTTGCACATTATGCGTGAATGTGCTCTCCTGTCATGGCTACGTGTCTCCGCACGGGGGAGTCACTGCGCATGCGCTTGTAAATATGGATGTAGGTAGCCATACGAATTTCTTCCATTGGTTACCCATGCCGCGCCACTCATAAAAAAAGTCCGAAACGATTTGGTTCATAATGGTATCTCGTTCTCTCTCTCTCTCTCGCTCTCTCTCTCTCTCTCTCTCTCGTTTTCTCTCTCTCTCTCTCTCTTTCTCTTTTTCTTTCTCTCTCTCTCTCTCTCTCTCTCTTTATTTCTCTCTCTCTCTCTCTCTCTCTCTCTCTCTCTCTTTCTTTCTTTATCTTTCCATCTCTCCCTCGTTAATTCAACCCCCCTGATGTCAATATTGTGTAATTAATCGCTCTCCCGTTCCTTCTATATATCTGCAGGTACTTGTACATTGATCTTGGGCCCCTTCCCCAACAGGATTGGCCGAATCTTGTTGTGTGTCTTTATGTCTTCAACCGTTTTCGCTCAAGTTCAATTTGTGGACAGGCCACCCCACCCCATTCCGTGCCCGAAGTGGATGTGGGGAGAGCTCGCCCATCTGGCCACAGGGCTGACGCATAGCTACCTGGCGAGTTGCCAGCGCTGACCAGAGCACCGCTGCCTCGACTGCAACTGCGGTCGGTGCCCGTCCATCCCCGCGTGCCCGACGTGCCCAGACGCGCCCGTGCCGCCGGCCGCGTCGGCGGATGTGCAGCTCGAGATCGGGCTGCCGTAAAGCTGGGCCTTCGCGCTGCTGGTCGGGGGCTGCCTGGCCGGGGCCGTCGGCGGGGAGGCAGCGAACGATTTCGTGCGAGGCTGCTGCTGCCGACGGCAACGTGGCGAGGATGCCGACCGTGCTGACCAAACCCGAGGAGCCCACCCACGCGTGGGTGTACGTGCTCTACAATGGGGAGGGCGAGCTGTGGCACCAGAGGCGACGCGTCGCGACTTTAAGGGTGTTTTGGGCGATTAACAACATTTTCAAGCCTGATGGCGACTGCTACGCGGAGAAGTACGACATGGAAGAGCAGAGCATCTCGGCGGTGAGGTACGCCGAGGCGCGATGGCCGCCGCCGCCGCCGCCTGGGCTGGCGCGGGGAAACGTGTACAGGTTCACGGCCACGCCGAGTCAGCAGGAGGTTGACGACGCGACCGACCAGGGGAAGGCGATGAAGAGGGCTGACCGCCGCACCCGGGAGCTCGCTGCCGGGCATAACCCAGCGGCGGTGCCGGCGGGAGGCTACGTCGGGCGGCTGCTGGTAGCGGAGGCCGTTGCGGCAGCGCCGGCGCTTGCCCTTGCCGTCGCCGCGCCGGCCGCCGGAGGAGGAGACGGCGTGGCGGCAGCGGGTGGACCGCGGCGCGTGGGCGTCCAAGTCGGAGCCGCTGGCGCTGGCGCTGGGGCTGGAGGAGTTGGCGGGGATCGAAGTGATCAGACCCTGGTGTGGATTGTGGTGGAGACGCCGAGGAGGTGAAGTGGCGCTGCCCACTGGTACCACGGTCGTCGGGGTGGGTGCGTTGCCCATGCTGGCCGATGGTTCCGTGGCCACCATCCAGCAGATGAAGCGCTGCGACGTGCGGAGCTGGACTGAAACCGAGGCGGAGGGGGATGCGAGGAACCTCGGCAGCCAGATCAGCGACCTGGGGCGGCAGCGGTCCCAGTGGCGGGATATCGTGAGAAAGTCGAGCGCAACGGTTTCGCGGCCTGGCCCGCGGCGGGACCGCGCCCAGCCGAGCGGTGCACGTTGTCCTTGAATCGTAGAGGAGGCGGCCCGATGGATCACCATCGGTATATCGCGATGCTGAACGGCCTCGAGACGGGCGACTGGGGCGTCGAGACGCACGGGATGTGCCTGAAGGCCGTGGAGGCAGGTGGGAACGGCCACTCGGCGCTCTGCAAATGGGCGAGTTTCGAGCTGTTGTTTCGCCAGGCGCAGCTCGTAGAGTACGTCTCCGAGCAGGAACGGGTCGCCAAGCTGACCGCCGGCGGCAAGGGGAAGAAGGGCGTCGGCAAGGGTGCCGGCATGCTAGACGAGCCGTTCGCGTTCGCAGGAGAGCACCGAGATGCTGGCGGCGTGACGTTTGCACCTGAGCTGATGGACTTCGCATCTACGGAAGTCGAACGGGACGCGAACATCATGAAGCAGGTGAGGGTGGCGTGTCTCCACCGTTCTGCAGTCCCGATCGTGAGCGTCGAGTAGCTCGCGAACTCCCACCGCTTCCTGCGCCTGCGGGCCGCTCGCCTCTCTCAAAGCTGGTGGGCAAAGCAAGCGGTGGAGGGAGGCAAGCCTTGCGCCGCGCAGTCCGCCGGCGAGGGCTTCGGAGGCGCCATCGAGAGGATGGAGCGTCCGGACCGTCCGGGGCCATCGCCACCCTCGCGCGTTGCACGGGGCCGCGCAGGACTTCGGCGACTCGAATTTGCAGCCCAGCGCGGCGCGCTACGCCAGCCTGCAGCGAATCCAGCAAGCCCACCACGAGCTACGTTCGCCGCCGGCAGACTTGCACGGACAGGGAGCCCTGGAGGAGCCCTTGTCGAAGCAAAGCCACGGCGGCGCCGCCGGAGCAGTTGCCGGAGCGGACAGTCTTGCCCAATCTCCAGCGCTGACCCGCTCGCATCCAGGACGTCGGCGGCTCGGCGGGCGCGCAGGTGCCCGAGGTTCTCGGGGGTTTGGTTCGGACGCCAGAGGAGGGCGCGGACGAGGGGGAACGACAGCAGCTGCGCCGATCCCACGACGACCCGATCGTCGGCCAGAAGCCGAGGGAGCACGCGAAGCTCCTGCGGTCGCCGTGCTAGCGGCGGATCATCGAATGCAGGCGCCGCCGCAAGAAAAGGGCGGGAAGAAAAGGGTGGGACAAGCTTGCGTCTGGAAGGAGGGAGGAGAGCAACGTCTCATCCTGGACTGCCGCGTGAGTAACTGCCGGTTCAAGGGTGCTCCTGGAGTGAACTTCGCGACGGGGGACTGTGCTGGACGGCTCGAGTTCGAGGGGGCCGAGCCTGCGCACGTTTCGGGCGTGGACATCGAGGTGGTTTCCTATTTCATAGGGCTGCCGGAGGAGCTGCGAGAGTGTTTCGGGATGGAGCCCGCGCGGGCGGGAGCTGCCGGCCTCCGTCGGCCAGGCGGGGCGCGTCTGCGCATTGGGGAGATCGTGGCGCCACTGCTGGGCGCCCTGCCCATGGGCTTCAAGGGCGCGTTCTACGCGTGCCAGGCGCCGCACGAGGCGGCGCCCGAGAGGGTCGCCGGTGTCGGGGTGGGAAACAGGCCGGAAGACGGCCGACCCGCGCCGGCTGCGAGCCACGGAGCTGCGCGCACCGAGCACGTGGATTGTTTCGTCGCGCTCGGCACGGACGGGGAGGAATGGCGCCAGCTGGCGACCGAGGTCGGCGAGGCGCTGACGGCCGACGGCCTGGGCGCCCACCCGGCCACCTGCAGCCGCGGGGGCGACACGCCGGGCTGACACTTTGATAAGTGGAGGCCGGCCGCAAGCGCGGCCCCCCGCACCGCCCGGCGCCTCACCCTTGGCCCGCGAGAGATGCTGCGACGGGGCCGAGCGAGCGGCCCCCCGTTGAGAAGCATCGTGGGTCATAACACTTTTCGCGCGCAGCTGAGGCGCCCCATCCTTTCTGCATTCCACACAGCCCATGCCTTCATCGATCGCCACCCTTGCACGAGTTACCAAATTGTAGGATTCGGCGAGGCAAGAGTTGGAGTGGATAAGTCACCTGGCCCCCATGGCCTCCAGAGAGCACACCGTGGAGTGGAACCCCAAGGTCACGGCGTTCGACGCGAGCGAGCAGGGGCACGGGGCGATGGAGCGACGTTGCGACATCGGAGCGATCAAGCATACTGGACGGCATTCGGACAGGTGGAGATTTTCGAAGTCTGGGGAACAGCGGGCACGACCAAGAGAGGACGAGGGTGTCTGGGGACAAGAACAAGGAACTACGCGGGGTGCCTGCAGTGCCCAGGTCTATTTGGGGATGCTGCTGGAGGCGCGTCATCAGTAGGCCCCGGAACATTTCGGGAGACCAGGCCGTCCTGGAGGCCCAGGCTGGCGTCTGGGTTGCGCGACGCATTCTTCGAGACAGCAAGGCCGCGGGTCAACGACGTCTCGCCCCCAGTGATGCCATGGCCGTCGTGCTCGGTATTTCCACGGGTCGGAGCTCGAGCCTGGCCATGGGGCGCTGCCTTAGGCAGCGGGCCGCGCCGTGCCCAGGGTTCGCGGTCGCACACGTCCGCTGGATACCCTCGGAGAGAAACGCGGCGGGCGGCGCGTCGCCCGAGCGCCGAGCAGCGGCGGCCCGCCACGCTGATCCGCGGGCCGACGCGGCGGTGCCGTGGGCGCCCACCAGCTGCCGGGACATCGGGGGCTTCGAGTCCGCGGGCCCCGTCACTGGCGGCATCGTCGAGGTCGATGGCAGCGGCCGCAGCGAGTCTTCCGCGCCCCGCCCGCCGCCTGGGCCCCCCCGCCCCAGCGACCCGAGCCGCCGGCCGGGAGCCAGCCCCGCTGCTGGCGCGAGCGCCGCGGCGCCCCTCCACGCGGGCGCCAGCCGCGCAACGGCGGCCGAGGGCAGGCGGCCGGCGCTGCTGGCCCAGGGCCGACGTCGTTGGAGCGGCACCGACGGCGCTGGAGGACGAGGCAGTCGGCAAGCTCACGCAGAAGGAATACCGCAACAGGTTCGATTGTTTCACGCGCCGGGCCTCGGCGAGACGAGGCACTCGTGGCGCGGTTGAATGAGCAGTTCTTCGAGGGTGAACCCCAGGCGACTGGCGCGAAGATGCCGGCGGCATTGGGGCACCTGCTCCCTGGGGCGTCGAGGGGCGCGCTGGAGCTGCGGCGCCCACGTGGAGCGCTGCAGGGTTGGAGGCGGCACAACCCTGCCACGTCGCGCCTGCCCCCCCCCCCCTGGCCCGCGACTGCGGCGCTACTGACGCGCGGCCCGCTGGCCGCCGGCGGGGCCACGCTGCTGGCGTTCGCGCCGCTGCTGAGGCCGGCGGAGTCGCTCAGACTGGCAAGTGGGAGCTCAGTGGCCCCCGTGAGCGGGGGAGCCAGGAACCGACGGAAGGTGGCGCTGCACCCGCAGAAGCGAAGTGCGACCTCGCAGGTGGGAGCGCAGGGTGCTCGGCGTTCGACAACCCCGAGTTCGACTTCGTCGCACCGCTGCTGAAGTTCTTGCTGACGGCCGTTCCAGACGGGAAGCCGCTCTTCCTTGTGAGCGCGGGCCAGTAGCAGGAGGCCCTGCGGGCGGCGGCTCGAAGGCTACCCCCCAGCCTCGCCGAGCCCGCGCTGTGCCAGCTGCGACACAGAAGAGCGTCGCACGACGCTCTCACGGAGTTCCGCAGCACCGGCGGACTGATGCGACGAGGTCGGCGGCAGAGCTTGCGGTCCGTCAAGAGGCACGAGAAAGGAGGACGAGCGAACCAAGTGCTGCGATCGCTGACGACGGCAGAGCTGGAGAGGGCCCCGGAGGCAGAGCGCACCCTTAGCGCGTGCCTCTCCACGACACACCGCGGCCGGCTGGGCAAAAAGGGCTCGCGCTGGAGATATCCGCCGGGGGCGGGCGTTTCAGCTTCAGCTGGGGGCAGCAGACGCCGCGGGGCACGCCCATCTTCGAGATCGACGTCAACTATCACAGCTCCCACGATCTCAGTTGCCGGTCGGCCCAGCGCCTCATCTTGGGCTAGATCCGCTCAGGCTGCTGCGAGGCGATCTGGCTGGGCACTCCCTGCTCGACGTCCTCCCGGCCGCGGGACTCGGGGGCGGGGCCGCCTCGCTTCCGCTCGGCGAGGCAGCCGCCGGGCCTCAATGGGCCGTCGGACGGGGAAGAGGGCGAAGGCAGAGGTGGCGAACGAGCTCTGCCGCTTTCCGCCAGGACCCTGGCGCGCTGCCTCCAGCAGGGTGCGCCTGCGACGCCGGAGAAGCCAGTGTCTTCGCGGTTGCGGCTGGCGCCCCACCTGCAGGCCGCCGCCCGCCGTCCAGGAGCGAGAGACAGCGTCACAAATTTCTGCGTAGATGGAGCCCCCTGGCAGAAGCGAACTAGACTGATGCATGTTCACTTAGACCTGAGTGTAGCTGCGCGCGTGTACCACAGCGCCAAGAACGAGCATAAATGTGACCGCACGGGCCGAAAGCACGTTGTTTTGCACGGTAAGTGTCCCGACGGGAAGTGGCTCACCAAGACGGCCTGGCCTTACCCTCGCCCATTGTGTAGGCGCTTGGTGAGCCAATATCGCATTCATACACTTGCCCGTGCGGTGCATAACCTAAGTAGAAAGCTGCATTGAGCGGCGTGCCAATGAACGACTTTGGACATGTCTCAGCTTGGAGTTGACGAGTGTATGAATTCATTTTGTTTAGTGCGCGAGAGTCGTCTCTGCTACCGCGTAGCCTTCCACTCACACACAGATTGACCCACAGAGTGCCGAATCTTGCTTCGTCTTTATATTTCGAACCGTCTTCGCTCAAGCTCCCTCCCGTGTTCCTTTGATAGCTGCTGCTCCTCAGGCCCACCCAAGCTCTGACTCGACAGCGGAGCTGACTAGTGCATGAATTCATCTTGTCTTGGTGCGCGAGAGTCGTCGCTGCGAGCGAGTAGCCTTGCACTCACACACATAAATGACCCTCAGAGAGGGGTGGCCACGGCGTGAGGATTTGGTGGCGACATAAATATATATATATATATATATATATATATACACAATTATGTATTTATATGTGTATATATATATATAGACACACACACCTAGTTGTTCTAATACAGTGAGTATTTATCTACGTAGAAAAGTAGAAAAGTGACCTGACATACCTTCGGGCGCAGCCAGGGAGCACGAGTCCAGAGCGCACCAGGAGAGCTCAAGACGGCCCCAAATGGCCACAGGACAGCACCGGAGGGCCCCAGGAGGCTTCAGGGGGGCCCTACGAGCGCCCCCCGACGGCCACCATCGGCCCAAGATGGGGCCAAGATGGGCCCAAGATGGCCACCCGTCGGCCCAACGGGCCGCCCAGATGGCGCAAGGGGGCTTGAAGACGACTTCCAAGAGGCCAGCCAGGAGGCAAAAATCAGGGGTTGTCCTAAGGGTTTGGCACCATTTTCGCACATTCGGCTTCTCACTCCCCCGAGCGCCCGAGGCGGCCGAAGAGGCCCCCGAAGTCGTTGAAAGACGCCCCATGGGCACCCAAGAGGGCCCCAAGTCGAGCCCAAGTGGGGCCCAACAAGGCCCCAAGACGCTCCAACAAGACCGCTGGAGGGGCTCCAGACGGCCCAACTAGACAGCCCACCCGGGCCCCCTGACCGCCCCCGAACAGCCCCAAGAGGCCCCAAAGATCAAGATTGCGGGCCCGCAAGGTTGCGAAAATCTTAGGACTCTTAGGAATCTTAGAAGATAGCAGCGCGTGGTGGCCAGCTTCCGTCGGAAACCTTAGGAATCTTAGAAAATAGCAGCGTTTGGTGGCCACTCAGCGTTGCTGCGTGCGCGTGGCTGCCCTGACCACGCGCGCAACAGCGGGCCGCGTCGGCGACGGCGGCAACGACGGGGCGGGCTGCGGCGCGCCCCGATTACAAACAGCGCAATGCCTCCCCAGAGGAGCTGATGCTCTGCAGCCGGAGAAGATGGACGCCGATGGCATTGGGCCATGACTGGCTAACGGCGGGCATCAGAGGCAAGGACGGATGGGCGCAGCTGGATTCAACATGCGAGTGGCGACGGCTGGCCTGGGTTGCAGGATATATGTTTTCTTTAATCGCCGCACGTGACTACCACTGCACGTGCACACAATAGCGGAGCGATAGCAACGCGAATTGTCGAATTTGGCCACGTGCTTCCTCGGTCTCAGAATCCCTGCGCAGGTGCATCGCATTCCGCGCTCCCCACCCATCTCACGCGCGGCCCTGATGTTCACGCCGCCATGCTCGCTGCTGTCATCGCCCATCTCGGAAGCAAGCTCGTCGATCTCCAGCAGCTCGTCGGCGTCGTCGGGGCGGGGCTGTCGTCGTTCTCCAGCTCCGACGCAAGCTCGGTCAGCACGTCGTCGTCGTCGTCGGGGGCGGCAGTGCTCTCGGCGTCGGTGTTCTCGTCGATGGAGCTCGCTGCTCTCATTTGGGTCTCTGGTTGTCGAGATACACGCGTCGGTTGCGACAGTGATTCTTTTCCCGAAGGAATCCAGGGCCCCGCGACCACACAGACACGGAAGGCGGCAAGGATGTGTTGTTGTCATCAACTACGGTTGCTCTATCTAACTCGCGGTTCCAATTTGGGCATTTGGCGGTCGAGATGCACGCGTCGGCTGCGACAGCGGCTCTTTTGCCGAAGGAATCCAGGGCCCCGCGACCACGCAAACACGGAAGGCGGCAAGGATGCTGTGTTGTTCATCAATTCGGGTTGCTCTACCTAGCTCGTGGCTCTCCTTTGGGTCTGGTGGCCGAGATGCACGCGTCGGTTGCGGAAGTGGCTCCTTCGCCGAAGGGGCCCAAGGTCTCCCGACCAGACAAGCACAGAGGGCGGCAGGGATGGGTTTTTTTCATCAACTACGGCTGCTCTATCTACCTCGTGGCTCCTCATTTGGGTCTCTGGCGGTTGAGATGCCCGCGTCGGTTGCGACAGCGGCTCCTTTGCCGAAGGAAACCAGGGCCCCGCGACCACACAAACACGGAAAGCGGCAGGGATGTGTTTTTTCCATCAATTACGGTTGTTGCATCTAGGTCGTGGTTCTTCTTTGGGTCTCTGGCGGTCGAGATACACGCGTCGATTGCGGAAGTGGCTCTTTTGCCGAAGGAATCAATAGTCCCCCGACCAGACATGCACAAAGGTTGGCAAGGATGTTTTGTTCCATCAACTACGGTTGTTATATCTAGCTCGTGGCTCTTCTTTGGGTCTCTGGAGGTCGAGATACACGCGTCGATTGCGGAAGTGGCTCTTTTGCCGAAGGAATCAATAGTCCCCCGACCAGACATGCACAAAGGTTGGCAAGGATGTTTTGTTCCATCAACTACGGTTGTTCCATCTAGCTCGTGGCTCGCATTTGGGTCTCTGGAGGTCGAGATACGTGCGTCGGAAGCTACCCAAGGTCTCACGCGCACCCGACGACGCCGATCACGATCGAGATGTCGTCGGGCTTGGGCGCGCCGTGCATCTGCGCGCACTCGATCATCTGGTCGGCCGCGGCGTGCACATCAGAATCTGCGCCCGTGAGTAAGAACTTCAAGGTTTCGCACGGGGCGTTATCAACGGCGCCGCCGGAACGGCATATGACGATGTCCCGCGGGGTCAAATGGACGACGCCGTAGTCGGCTTGAGCCACGGAACGTTCCAAATCGTCTCCAGCCTGCTCACACCAGGCGAAAACGAGACCTGCTTCGGCCCGATCACCTCGCCTGAAACTGTGGCGATGCGGACGCGGTGGCCGCGTGTAACTTCCCGTGAAAGACGACCTGCGCCACACCTGGATGGATACGTCCCCGATGTGGCAGTAGGTCATCTTGGTGCCAGACACAGAGAGAGAACCGACCGTGGTGGAACCGTACAGCGTAGTGGTCTGGATGGCGAGCTGCAAGAGCCTCGCAGTTTATGTCGTTGTGGTTTACGTAACTATGTTGTTTGTTGTTTTGTGCGCGAACGTGCTATTGTTCGTGTTTACACGAGCCTCGCCGTCCACGCCGCAGGAGCGTCCGTGGCCATGCTCCGCACGTCGCCGCCGATCTCGCGGAACATTTGGGCGTCGAATTCTTGTTTGTCGCCAGCCCAGTGGAACCGCTGGCGGAGCAAGAAGCGGAGGCAGTTCCGCAGGCCCCAAGAGAGGTCCTCAGGGCTGAAGCGGGGCGCGATTCCGCTTACCCCGTCGCACACAACGTCCCAATTACCCGCCGCACCCGTCATGTCGGCGCTGGACTTGTTGAGGAGCGGGTGGTGCGCCTTGGCGGCGCACCAGGAGGCGAGGCGGAGCATCATCGGCACTGTCGCCGCGCAGGGTCGTGGAAGTTGCGCCGCGAGTTCTGCGTCGAAGCAGGCTCGGGCCAGAACAAGTTGCGACAAAAATAAAGGCTGGTGTGGAAAGTGGGAGAGGGGTAGGGGGGGGAAGGGGAGAAGGGAGGCGGAGGAGGAGGAGGAGGAGGAGGAGGCATGACATACGCACGAACGCGTCCATACACGCGTGGCCATTTAGCACGCACGCGTGGCCATATACATACATACAAACATGCATACACATATACAGGTGCATGTACATCTACATATACGTCGACATATACATATACATACACATGCACATATACGCATACCTGCACATGAACATTTATATATACATTTACACATGCCGAACTGTAAATTCATGTACATAAACATACACTTCCATCACATATATACACATACATATATGCGTATACACATACACACAAACACATACCTACACCTGTTGCTCTACATACACGTATAGAATACATATATAGTTACACTGTCATATCTGTATAAATACGCGTACATATACGTATGTGTGTATTCAATGATATATACATACACAAACTTATATGTATACATATTATGCATATACATAATACACACATGTATATATACACGGCCGTTTTGGACCCGGCGGGGGTGCCAGAACGCGCAACAGCAGAGGAAGGGGGGCGACGAGAGGGCCCGATAGACATCCAAAAGGGCGCCAAGATGACCCGGGAGCGCTCCATGGGAGCCCCACACCGCACAAGAGCGTTTCAGAATTGGTCCAACATGGCTTGAAGACAGCCCAAGAGGGCTTCAAGACGGACAAGATGCCTTCGAAAAGACTCCCACGAGGCACTCATGAGGAGAAAAAATGTTGTTGTTCTATTGGTTGTGGCAGTTTTTCGTGTTCTCGCTGTTTCGTGCTTCCGACGGTCCAAGACAGGCGCCACAACGGCGCAAGAGAGTCCCAAGACGGCCCAAGAGTGCCCCAAGACGGCCCAAGAGGCGCCCGAGATCGCCCAAGAGGGCCCCAAGACGGCCCCAAGAGGGGGAACACGTGCCGACAATTCTATCTTGCCGCCCCAAGAGGCCCCAAGAGGACCCCAAGAGAGCCCAAGAGGCCCCATGAGGCGCCCTAGAGGTCCCACGAGGCCCCAAAGAGGCCCAAAAAGAGGCCCAAAAGGCACCCCTAACGGCCCCCAAGAGACCTCCAAAACGTACCGTTGCCTAACAAAGGACCGCCTAGCCCATCGTGGCATCGCAGCGTTGCATGTCATGGCATGGCACGGCACAACACGACAGAGATAAGCGTGTCAGCGCATATCGCAGCATAGCTCAGCATGCCATAGCATTTCATTGCATTGCAGTGTGTAGCTGGGCCTAGCATTGCACGTCATGACGTAACGTTGCCTAGCATGGCATCGCATATCATGACACGTCGTGGCGTACTATGGAATTCCAATGCACGTAAATTAATCGAACATCACCGTACCGCTCTGCGCAACAGTCAACAGAAAAATCATGGAAATGTCACCCCATTGTTGTTTTTTTGTATTGCCGTCCCGTTTACTTCAGCCTAGCAGCTCATCAAATGGCATCGCATTGCATTGCATTACATAGCCTGGCATGCCGTGTCTGTGAATACCATGTAACGCGGTAGCATCGGTATTCATAGGAAACATAGCACTATATGGCTCAGCGTATCATCCCAAATATGATCATACCATTTCACAGCACAGCTTGGCATGGCGTACAATTCGCACTGTAGAGTATATCGTTGTATTGCATTGCATACTGCATCGCGACATTTCGCTTTATAGCGTAGCATAGTGTATCAGGCAGTACATAGCATAGTACAACATGGTGCGGTGGCGCTGCATGTTTGGCAACAGATCACTGCTCGACAGGTCGATGAGAGCGGAGGATGGGGCAGGAGGAACCAGAGAGTATGGACCTCATTATTCATGACCTCCTTGTTGTCTCAATGCTGTTAGCATTCGACCAGCTAGAACCGAAACGCGCGCGAAGCGCGCGCGATGGTTCTAGTGTATATATATATACACACAAATATACGTGAATACATATATATGTATGTATACATACATATATGTATGTATACGTGTGTACGCATGTACACACACGCACCTATGTATGTGCATATATATATATATATATATATATATGTATATATATATATGTATTCCGGGGTACAGGGCTGGGGACTCCTTGCTAGCTGCCCCGACTCGCCATGGGCGCATTGGACCCCCTGGGGGCCAAGAGGACCCCAAGATTGCCCAAGAGACCCCCAAGACGGCGCGGGACGGCCCCGCGAGGCCCCGAAGAGAACCCAAAGCGGGCCCCAGAACATCCCCAAGAGGGCCCAACGACGGCCAGTGTCCCCCAAGACGGCCCAGAACAGCCCCAGGACTGCCTCAGAGGGCTTCCAAGGCCGCCACGACGCCCAAGACGCCCCCAAGGAGGCCTCAGAGGCCTCCAAGACGGCTTCGAGCTATGTGCCTCCGCCCAGCCCCACAAGTCTCCCGGGTGCCCCGGGGTCGCCCCTCAGAGGACCCAGGACGCGACCAACAGGCTCCCAGGAGATTCCAAGAGTCCCGGCAGCCTCCGTTCAGAGCGGCCTCAAAGGGCGTGCACCCTCGCTCCAAGATGGCCCAAGAGGCCTCAACGAGAGTCTCAAGGGAACCCCGAAGTGCGCCACGACGCCCCAGGACGCCCCCCAAGCGGCCTCAGAGGCCTCCAAGACGGCTCCGAGCCGTGTGCCCCCACACGGCCTCACACGTCTCTCAGGTGCCCCCCCCCCACGGCCCCAGCAGTCTCCGCAGGTACCCCCGAGGCGCCCCGAGGCGCCCCTCAGAGGACCTCATACGCCCCCAACACGCTCCCAGGAGACTCCAAGAGGCCCGCCCGCCCCCGTCGCCACGTGCTCCAGGAACGTGTGTCTCCAGAGAGCACGTGCCCAGGTCGGCCTCAGAGGGCTTCCACCATCGCTCCCAGATGCCTCAAGAGGCCTCCAAGAAAGCGCCATGGGGACCCCGAAGTGCGCCACGACGCCCAAGACGCCCCCAGGGCGTCCTCAGAGGCCTCCACGACGGCTTCGAGCTATGTGCCCCCACATGGCCCCATGAGTTTCCCAGGTGTCCCAGAGGCAACCCTCAGAGAACCTGAGACGCCCCCAACGAGGCGGCCCTCAGAGGACATGAGACGCCTCAAACAAGCTCCCAGGACACTCCAACAGGCCCGCCCACCCCCGTCTCTACCTTCTCCGAAAACGTCTCTCCAAAGCACGTAGAATTTCCTTTGCACCTGGCCCCGAATTGCCCTGCACGGGACGTCGTCGGTCCGACCTTTCCCGGGGTGTTCTCGATTTGAGCGTGCTCCGAACACGTCCCTCCAGAGTACGTCGAATTTCCCCAGCACCCTCCTCTTCCATTCAGTACCTTCTTATCCCGGGTCCGCCGCCCAAGGGAAGCCCCGCTAAATTCGACTACACGCAAGAGTGACCTTTCGCCGGAGTGACCTTTGGTGCGGGCCCAGTGGGGTCCCCCGATCGCCGAACGCGATGCGGTAGTAGCGTCTTGCACACTTGCGTTTGGCCCCCCGGCCGCCCCCCAAAAACCGAGCTCCAAAGGTCACTCTTACCCAGGGTCACTCTTGCGTGCAGCCGATAAATTCCATGACGGCTTTGAAGGCACCATGGAACGTTCCAAGCTTACCACTTGGCTCCCAGCGTGGCCGAAGCTGCCGGAATGGACCCACAGAGAGGTCGGGGTATCGATTTCGAGCGGACCTTGTCAGCCGTCGTCGCACCTCGTCACCGTCGATCGATCGAGGATGCAGGTTCCAGGCCACATTTCGCGAGTGCTTGTCGGAATCTCTTTGTATGTCTTTGGGACCTTTCTTCGAAGCCTTTTGCGTCGTCGGGGGAGCCTCATGTCGGTCTAGGGCCTTCCTGGGACTCTTTCGATGTCTCCAGAAGGGCTTCTTCGGGCAACTGAGGTCCCGCGTGGGTTTCCTTCAGGGGCCCTCGTGTTGGCGCCTTCCCGCGCCCTTCGGCCACTCTTTGAAGCATGGATTCGCCTCTGGTGTGGTTCGACCGGTTCAGTTTGGTCGGCGACGTTCGCATAACGCCCCCTATCACGTTCCGTTGGACGGTCCAGTTCGCCTGGGTGAGCAGTGCGCTCCATTCTCCATTTGCGTTCTATACCACGGCATAGCGAAACAGAGCCGTGCTGCGGAACTTTCACCACGGTGGGAAAGCGGGTCGGTCCGTCCATTGCGGCTCTTGGTGCAAATTATGTTGTTCGATGGCATTCGTTGTTATCGTGCTTTTGTACTAAATGTTTTGACGCTCCGGTGGCCCTGGGGTTGCCCCGCTGCGCTCCCTACTTTGCCGCGACGCCGTTCCGACGCCTCCGACGCGGCCCGAGACGGCCCGAAGCTCGAACATTTCGGCCCCCGTTTCGATGCCTTGGGCGCCTTCGGTGGGGGAACAGCATTAGAACAAGCTTCCAAGTCTACGGCATGTGACTGATCTCCAGATTTTACGTATTAGGTTTAGCATTTGAGATCATTACCTTGATCGTCCTACCGAGTTGCAGTGTGTGCTTGGTGTACTGTTACCCTCTCTGGCTCAAGCCCAAAAACGTTCATCCAATCCTGTGCTGCCACAGTTGGTAGCGGAGCGCGGAGTCGCTCGGGGTGCCATGGGCGCGAGCCAGGTCCGCGCCCGAGGGGCGTGACCGGCCGGCGTTCGCGTGCTCCCGAGCGGTCGCTGCGCTCGGCCGACTGCGACGCGTGGAGATCCACGGTGGACGCCATGACGGGCGTCGAGGATGAAGATGCAGAGAAGGGGGCCAACCTACACGTGAGTGCGGGGACGGACGAGGCTGCCGTCACTAGGGGCGAGCTCAGAGGACTCATCGGGGACATCGTCAGGGCGGCGATGCAGGAGCAGTCCAGGAGCTCGAGTGCTGCAGCAGCGTCCAGCTCCGCGGCCACTGGCAAGCCGGATGAGAAGAGCAAGCCCGACGAGAAGAGCGAAGATCCGTGGCAGGGCTCGGATCCGTGGACGGCCAGTGGCGGAGAGAGTTGGCAGAGTCGGTGGTGGCAGGCCGACTCGAGGACCGGCTGGGAGGATCGGCAGCCCGATCTGAAGGACAGCTGGCAGAAGGACTCAGGCTGGTCTCACGACACCGCCTGGACCCGCGGGACCGGGTCCCGACCCGAGCTGGCCGCCTGGTCCGGCAGCTGGGCAGGAGGAGGCGGCGCCTGGTCCAAGGGAGACTACTCAGACCCACCGGCGTGGCCGGGATGGGCGCATTTCAGAGCATGGAAGAAGTCGCTCAGACGTTGGAATGCGAACACCGACGTACCCGTCTGGCGTCGCTCCGAGAAGTTCCTTCGTCTGTTCGACTGGGCCTTCCAGGCCAAGTTCGAGGACATACAGGAGCATCGTCTGACCGACGACGGGTGGATCGACACTATGCTCGGCCGCATGGACACCATGGCGGGCGAGCGTGAAGGAGATGACCTTCGCCGCGCGGGTCGTCGAGCCTTCTTCGAGGCCAACCGCGAGGCGAAGGAGTCGCTGATCCAGTTCGTCATCCGCCGCGATGCTCAACTGCAAGAGGCGGAAGGGCACGATCTATGGATGTCGCCCAAGCTGAAGGGCCTGCTCCTGGAGGAAGGCGCTTGCCTGTCCGCCCAGGGCCTCCAGAACCTGAGGACGCTCACCCTCGGGAAGCTGGACTACGAGAACGTCTCGTGGGCGCTCAAGCAGATGGACTCCGGCGGCACCGAGCGCCTGCTTCCAGGGCGAGGCGCCGGGGCAATGCTGGCCGACACGACGGCTTCTGAGGGCCTAGGCGCTAGCGAGACGTCGCCTGGCGTTCAGTCCCCCCTCCTCTCTCCTCCTCCCCCGTGGTCGCAGGTTCGGTCAGAGGGTACCGGCGACTTCCCGGCAGAGGACGAGGAGACCTTCTACGATGATGACGATGAGGAGGAGGCCTCGGACGAGGAAGACATCGAGGCTCTGCTGGCCGAGCTCGACGATCTCGACGTGTCCGAAGATCAGGTGGACGAGGTGCTTGCGACGCTCGAGGCCAAGAACACCAGGACCTGGAAGCAGAACAAGGAGCTGAAGCGTGCTGCTCGTCAGGACAGGGAATACTTTCGGCCCGACTCCCGGGCGCCCAGGCCTCCTCGGGCACATCCAGCAGGTCGTCCAGGACGCGGCGGAGGCCGTGGGGACGGCGCTGGCGGCCGAGGCGGACGCGGTCGAGGTGGTCGTGGGTTCGATCGGCGGCGCCTCACGAAGGAGCAGCTGATCAAGGTGACCCGCTGCGGCATCTGCAAGCAGAAGGGCCACTGGCATCGGGAGTGCCCGGAGAAGGATGGACCCAGGGATCGCCGAGCTGTGAAGGATCACGGCCGAGGAGCATCCGCGTACATGTTCTCGGGCATCGTCGGCGAGGTCGGCGGCTCCGAGTTCGTGGCGACGGTAGAGACGGGCACGGGCAGCCTCCCAGCCTGGGAGCAGGCGCAGCTGGAGATCGAGTCGAGCGCGGTTCTCCTCACCACGTCCGCCACCCAGGGGCTCGTCGACCCAGGTGCCGGCAGTGACCTCGTGGGAGTCGGAGCACTCAACCGAGAGTCTCGAGCCCTGGCGGAGCTTGGGTTGAGGTACGTCGAGATACCTCAGGGCGACCGCCCGCTCAAGGCGGCACACGGCGTCGGTGGAGCCGCGCGCGTGATCAATGTTATTCTCTTTCCGTTGTGTTTAGGCCAGACGTTCGGCATCATAGAGACTACAGTGCTGGCGGACAACGTTCCGCACATTCTCAGCGTAAATCTTCTGGAGTTTCTCGAGGCCGTCATTGATTTGCCCAGGAACAGCATGCAACTTGGGCGCCTCAGTCAGAAGGTGCCCCTTTACCGTCTCAGTTCAGGTCATCGCCTCGTGGAGATCGTGGGGCCTCTCGACCAAGAGGCAGTGGCACCAGCAGCCGCGATCAAGAGGTATCCTTTTTTGCGTGCTGACTCGTTTCAGACTGCTGCAGGACAGTTCCCAGAGATGTCGGACACTGGGGTGGTGACTGGCTACATCCCTATCCTCATCACCATCGTCCTGCTGCTCATGCTGCTGCTGCGGGTCACGAGGGGAAGCTCAAGGGCCAGGACCAGGACTCGGAGAACATCCAGGCCCAGGACTCAGAGCACCAGTTCGATCGTCCACTCCAGGAATCGGGTCAACGTCCAATCGGAGCACCAGGACGACCAATCGAGGGAGCTCCTCCAGTCGTGGGCTCAGCAGGGCCCGAGTCAGGTCTTAGGATCCGGTAGTCAAGCTAAGGTGCAGAGGCCGAGGAGGTCTTCGAGAGGAAGGGTTCCCGAGAGCCCAAGAGGACGGACTGAACTGACTGTCTCCGTGATAACAGTGGCGGCAGTTGTCTTCTCCGTAGTCCACCTCGGCTCAAGTCTAGCCTTGCTGGTGTTAGCTTTCTCAGTTCACGAGTTTCTTGCGGTCCAGCAACAGCGCCTGTTCAGACTCGATGGTCCTCGGAGGGCTGCTCCTGGCGCGGTTGGCTGTGCATCCCGTGCTCGGAGGAAAGAAGAAGGGAGAATACGGGACGTCGAGCAAGGGAAACCAGGGAGCGTGGGACGCCACTCAGGCGTTTCTACGAGCATGCCAGTCCCGCCTCAACGGGGAGAGGGCTCCTGGAGAACCCGACTCAGACGGCTACGTTTGGGACGAGCCCTCGGTGGAGGAGATGGCCGCCGCGGCGGCCGAGAGCGACGCTCTGGAGGCGGCGGCGAGGCAGGCGCAGGCCCAGGCAGAGGCGGATCAGACAGACCGCGGGCCACCCACTGGAGGCGCCTCGTCCTCAGGGAGTGGTCAGGCAGCGGGCCAGCCAGGGCCTCAGCCGCCCCTGCCTCCAGAGCCACCTCCAGGATACACTGGCCCATATCCCATGGTGGTCGATCGCTCGTTCAACTCCCAGGCGGCAGCGGCAGCGGCGGCAGCAGCCGTGCCTCCAGCAGTTCAGCAGGCAGCAATCAACACTCCAGTGGCATCGACCCCGCCACCGGTGAAGCCTCCTCCTCCAGGAACGATGTACATGCGGGGCACTACGGCGCCGCCTCCCCTGACGGGGCCCGCGGCAAGCAAGCCACCGCCCAAGCCGCCACCTACGCAGCTGGCATCGACTCCCGAGCCGTCGGTCCCAGCGAAGCCGCCTCCCGGACCAGTCAACGAGTGCGAGCATCCAGAGTCGTGCATCCGATACTACGGGAACCAGCACGGGTCAGGCTCGAGGTGCACCCGGTGCCAGACACGGTTGGTGTGGATCCCCCGAGGCCGGGGGGCGGCAGCGGGCCAGGACCCACCGCAGTCAGCTGCCGAGGCAGCGCGGTCGGCGGCGGCATCAGCCCGGCGTGCGGTCAACATCCTGCAGGAGAGCCCGGGTTTCCGAGAGGGCGGAGCCGCCCTAACCACGGTGAACTCCCTGGGCACGCTGCTACAGAGCCTACAGTGGCAGCTGCAGGAGATACCAGAGGGGATCCGTGCCTTCGGACGGGTTCAGGAAGTACTGGACCGCATGATTCAGGTGGCGACCGACTCCCAGAGTGCGCCGACTCAGGTCCAGGAGGGCCTCATGCAGATCCACCAGATCCTCATGGGAATCCAGGGCCACCTGGTGTCGCTCGAGGACTTCGGCGAGAAGCTCGACACGATGGAGTCCAGGATGCTCAACCTCGAGCAGAGCATGGGTCAGCTGGGATACATCGTCATGCAGGTAGGCCAGGGCGTGGCTGGACTACTTCACGTACACGGAATTCAGCAACTACATGGTGGTCAGGCCCCGGCCGAGCCCTGGGCGCCGGGTCCGCCAGGGCCCATCGAGCCCAGAGGAGAAGGAGACTCGTCAGGCAGTGGCGGACTCGGGCCTCACGAGGGCTCGAATTTCCAAGATGGTGGAGCACAGCCGTCTACCACGACGCCGCCGAGCGACAACGGCGGACACGGCGAGGAGTACAACGCGACGCTTGCCACGACGACGTCCGACCCGAACAACTGGTGGCCCCTGCCACCGATCCCGGAGGTCGCGATCGATCAGGAGCAGGAGTGGGAGCTGGTCAGCAACCAGGGGGAGCTCTACTGAGTTCTTCCACTCTGTCTCAGGCCAGCATTTTAGAGCTGTCATCGTGCTTTGTGCAGTGTGGTTGCGCGAGACCCCAGGCTGCCTGCACGACTTCTGGCGCCAAGAGCGCAGCGACTGAGACGCAGAGTTTTGCTCCTCCTCCTCCTCCCCACATCAGGTCCCCTCAGGCTCCTAGGACTCGAAGGCCTCCAGAGACCCTGGAACAAGGAGCCCAGTGGACCGACGGGGACCGTCACAACGATGACCATGAGGTTGCGTGTAGCAAGAGGGCCCGAGAGGCTCTCGAGCGTAGGGCCTGCGAGCAGCTAGGCGAGACCCTTGCCACCGAGGGGCCTCTCGACCGAGGGCGTCGGGCCAAGACGGCCTTCATGGAAGTTTTCTCCCCGCCCCGTATGGCCCCCGAGGTGGCCAAGCGTGGGGCCCCAGTGGCCTCGGACCCCAGCTGGGATCTCAAGACCGGGTGGGACGCGTCCAAGAAGTCAGAGGTCCGACGCCTCTGGAGGCACATCAGGGAAGAACAACCCGAGACCATATGGCTGTGCTCAGAATGTCGAGTGTTCTCTGCGATCAATCGTTTAAATCGTCACCGGGTCGACCCGATCGCGTGGCAGAGATCGGTGACAGCCGGCCTGCGCGATCTGACCCTGTGCATGGAGATAGCCCTCTTCCAACATAGTAAGGGGCGGTACTTCATCTTCGAGCATCCCCTATATGCCTCCTCTTGGGACACGCGTGCCGTGCAGCTCGTGCGAGGGCTCGAGGGAGTCAGGCGGCTGCGCATTGACATGTGTGCGTTTGGCCTTCAAGTAGATAAGAGGGGGCCCAACAAGAAACCAACCGGCCTCCTCTCCAACCACCCCAGGGTGCTTCGGGACCTCGATGGTCACCTGTGTACCGGGGGGCACCAGCATGCGTTGCTTGAGGGAGGCCACGTCACTACCAAGGCCGGCAAGTATCCCCCCGCTCTAGTCAGGAAGGTTGCCCGAGCCGTGTCCGAGCAGTGGAGTGGGGGGGGCAGCCGAGGGCCTTCCACCTGGGCGGAGCTGGCGGAAGACGTTTTCCCAGAGGATGATCTGGGCGATGCGGAGGTCGGATCGGAAGTAAGTGACGAAGAGGGACTCGACGAGCCAGAAACCAGACCAGCCCCACGTGAGAGGAAGGCCATCCCAGAGCCAGAGCCCTCCGAGGAGGAGAAGCGCCTGGCCTTTAAGCTTCATGTAAATATGGGACATCCGGAGAATCGGAAGTTCCTGCGAGTCCTCAGAGCGGGCGGAGTCAAGAGACACGTCCTCACTTGGGTGCGCGACCATTTCAGATGTTCAGAGTGTGCCGAGAGGTCGAGAAGCGGCACTCATCGCCGCGTGGCTCTCCCCAGGACTTTCCGTTTTAACCACATCGTGGGAGTGGATCTTTTCTGGGTTGACTTCCAGGGAGGCTCCCACGGCTTTCTGAACATGGTTGATCACGGTTCCAACCTCCAGGTGTGCGCCAGGGTGGTCGACGCTCGGGCAGCAACCGTGTGGCGAACCTTTGTCCTGGCCTGGATTCGACCGTTCGGGGCCCCGCACTATCTTATCTCGGACGGGGGCTCGGAGTTTGCTGGGAGGTTTGCGAGAGGAACCGAGCAGTGGGGTGTCTATCATCACGTCTGCGACGCGGACTCCCCCTGGCAGAACGGCCGCGTCGAGCGTCACGGGGGCTGGGTTAAGGACCGGCTCAAGGCCGAGATCGAGTCGGGTTCGGCTCTCCCCGCCACGCTGGACGAGCTCGACGAGCTGGTGTCGGAACTGGTTGCCCACAAAAACAGGTTCTGGCATCGTGGAGGGTTCTCGCCGCTCCAGCTGGCTTTCGGGGAAAATCCGAGGCTTCCCCACGACCTGCTGTCCGACGACAGCCGAGGGCTCCCAGGATGGCAAGACGTGGTGCGCTCACCCATGGAGCAGGATGAGGCAGGTGCCGAGTTTGCTAGATCCCAGAGGATTCGAGACGCTGCACGTCGCCTCGCCATCGACGTGACCTCTCGAGACCAGGTGAGTCGAGCCTCCCGGGCCAGGACCGCGACGACCAGGACCTTCTCTCCTGGCCAGTGGGTATTCGTGTGGAGGCACATGTCTCGTACCTCCTCTCGAGCCGATTCCCTAGGACGACGCCGGGACGGCTGGACTGGTCCAGGTGTCGTGGTCCTCCACGAAGCCGGGACCGTCTGGGTGGCCGTCCGAGCGCGCCTTTGGAAGTGCTCACCAGAGCAGATACGCCTGGCGAGCTCGGACGAGGAGTACGGGCTGCAGCTCTCCCAGGATCCCAGGTGGCAGGAGTTACTGCAGCAGGCCAGGACTCGTCGCGCCTCGGCCGTGGATGTCCAACGAGAAGGGGCCCCGCCAGAGGACGCCTGGGACCGACCCTTGGGCCGAGAAGAGGATTCGGCCCCTCGTGTTGCGGGCCCTTCGGGCCCCGAGCCGGGTGGGCCAGAGGCCCCTGTCCGTCGGGAGGGCCCCTCGGTCCCAGGGCCCCCCTCGGGTGCGATTCGGGCGGCCGTCTCCAGGGGAGCTCGGGCCGGGTCCGAGGTGGGGCGAGAGTCTCAAGCAGGTTCGGACATCGCCCAGGCCGGCAGCATCCGCACCAGGCTTCCCTCGATTGCCGAGAGCGAGCCATCGACGGGAGATTTGTCTAGAGAGGTGACGCCAGGAAGAGAGGAGGGGAACCCTGGTCCCCCTACTGAAGCTTCTGTCCCTTCGCCCTCCCCTCATCCGCCTGTTGCTCCACCTCTCACTGTCTCCCCTCTCTCACCCACTGCTGAGCCTCCTCAGGCCACGGCGGGCTCAGCGCCCCGGCCCCGAAGGGTTTTGTCTCAGCCGGAGGACACGCCTTGGTGTATCCGCGCACGGGCCGAGGCAGCCCGAGCCTCCAGCTCACCACCGGAGTTCAAGCGGGCGAAGCTGGAGTCAGCCGACCCGTCGTCGTCGTCTCCGTCCGCCCCTCAGGTCTCCAGCGGTAGTGGTGAGCCTCCTCTCTCTCCTCCCCCGGGCCTCCCCGCTCCGTCTCCGTCTCCAGGTTTGGGGTCCGGGACCAGAATCACAGCCGGCTCCGAGCCGCGCGTGTCAGTGGCCGACAGGGTCCAAGAAATCGAGGCCGGACGGGTTCGTGCCCGGTCACGCTCTCCCACGAGGGGCGAGAGTCTTTCCGAAGGAGCGTTTTGGGTGGTGCCCAGGGATGACGGCGTTGCCACCGTCCCGGCCGAGCAGCAGGAGCCGACGAGAGCCCAGGCACAAGACGGCGGCACTTTCGACGCCAGCCGGGGCGGTGAGGTATCGCTGAAGAGTTTATCCCCTGCCGATCGGGCCAAGTTCGATGCGTCTGACGCCAAGGAGTGGGAGGCAATGAAGGCGACAGGTTCCGTAGAAGTGGTGGCTCCAAGCAAGGCACGAGCCATCCGCCGCGAGCAGCCAGACCGTATCATCTCGAGCCCGATGGTCCGCCGCTGGAAGCCCCAAGAGGGCACCTTCGCCGCCCCCGACGCCAAGTCGAGGTGGTGCGTCCATGGGCATAAGGACCCAGACTCAGGAGCCCTCGAGGTTTATGCTCCCACTCCTCAGACATCGTCGATTATGATGTTTATCCAGATAGCCATGAACCTGGGTCTTCTATGTGATATCGCCGATGTCAAGAATGCTTTCTGTCAGTCAGACAGAATGCATCGAGCACAGGGCGAGATCTACGTAGAGCCCTGTGAAGGGATCGTGCTGGAACCCGGGTCCCTGATCCGACTTTTGGTCAATGTCTACGGTTTGGACGATGCCCCTATGGCCTGGAGGCGTACCGTCGTCAAGTATTTGGAGGCCCATGGGTTTGTGAGGTCCCTGCTGGAGCCCTGCTGGTGGATGCGCTACGATGGCAAGGGGCGCATCGCCAACATGATGCTGCTGGAAGTAGATGACTTCTTCATCGGGAGTGCAGACCAGGCCTCCCGGGACTGGCTCAGGAGGGTTCTGGAGTCCAGGTTCAAGTTTGGGAAATATCGGGATTGCCAGGCCGGCGCGGTGGATTTTGCTGGCCGAAGGATCACCGTTGCCCCAGACAAGGCTGTGATCGACATGGAAAAGTACATTTTAGAAGAGATCCGCCCTCTGTCCATGTCCAAGGGGCGTCTGGCTCGCAAGGATTCCCCCCTGGAGCCTCATGAGTTCAAGGCACTGCGGTCGCTCGTGTACAAGTTTAATTGGTTGGGCCGCGAGGTCCGACCTGAAGCCGCAGGTGTAGCCAGCATCCTGGCCAGCAAGCTGAACCAGGCCAGGACCGGGGATGTGATCACGGCCAACAAGTTGGCTCGCCATCTACGCTCTACGGCTTCCAGGGGACTCACTGTGTGGCGACTCGACCCAGACAGGATGGCCTTTTTGTCTTTCTCGGACGCCGGCGGCATTGGTTCCACCGACGGCCTGGATGACGAGCGCGGGCTGCCGGTCGATCCCACACAGGGGGCCTGGATGGTCCTGGCGGCCGATCGATCTGTGCTGGACAACCGGGCAGTCCGGGCTTCGATTCTGGGCTGGAGGTCGTCCAAGCTAAGACGAAAAGTGCCATCCACTCTGGCTGGTGAGACGCAGGCCCTATCCGCAGCAGTTGCAGAAGTAGAGTTTTTACAGATCATGTATCGAGACGTAGTCTTCCACGACGTGGACACTCCCGATTGTCGCCGAGCCTCTGGACCGTTTACGACTGTGCTGCGACGGGACTGCTCTCTCGGATCTCGTGAGAAGCAGGTGCATGTGGTCGACGCCAAGTCGATCTATGATACAATGCAGAAGGAAGGCAATGCGTGCGCGCGGGACAGGCGCACGGCTATTGACCTCGCCATTATCTGTGAGTCTCTGGAGCGTGCGCGTGGCCATGTTCGTTGGATCCCGCACGGGCGGATGCCAGTGGACGCTCTGACTAAGGAGGACGTCACAAAGTGCAACGCCGCTTTGTTCGATTTAATGTCCCATGGTCGCCTGATTTTGGTCGACGAGAGTTCAGAGGTGGCGAGACGCCGCTCCGAGCCGCAGCTCAAGAGTCGTTCGCAGGCAGCTTCGAGAGAGGAACTTGCTCGAGAGTCACAGCCCACATGGATCCAGTTCCTGTCGGGGAGCTCAGCTGGTGGTGGTGGTGGTGGTGGTGGTGTCGGTTCTCCTCCCCCCTCCTCCCTTTCCTCAGCCGAATCATCTACGTGCATTTTGCCCTTGCCATCTCCGCTCTTTCAGTGATAATTTTCTCGCGTGCAGTTGCCGCTATTTGCTATCCCCTCTCCGTTCAAGTAGAGAAGGGGGCCGTTCCAGCACAGGAACGGATAGTTGCATTTAGTTGAGCCCAAGAGGGTGCTAAACCTAGGAGAAGTCAGACGGGTGTGACTGATCTCCAGATTTTACGTATTAGGTTTAGCATTTGAGATCATTACCTTGATCGTCCTACCGAGTTGCAGTGTGTGCTTGGTGTACTGTTACCCTCTCTGGCTCAAGCCCAAAAACGTTCATCCAATCCTGTGCTGCCACAGGCAGTAGCTGGCAGCGTCGCACCACCCAGCGCGCGCCACCATGCTTCGATCCGCCCAACTTCGTGGATTTCATCCACGGGTCCACACTAGTATATACATATCTGTATTATCATACGCACCTCTCCGAGGGAGTAGAGCTCAGAGCCGATTAATTGAAGGCGGCGTCCGCGATTTTTCTGGCCGTTTCGCTAGGGACATCCTCGAAATTTTGAAAATCGGTAGCACCTCTCACGCAGATCGTGACATCAGGGTCCAAAAACACATGGGAACTTCAACATTCTAACATAAAAAACCTTCAAAAACACATTGTAGTTTCAATGATTTTAACCCCGATTCTCAGAGAATGGCGATTTCGCCTGAGACATCCTCCCAAAATCGAGCCCCGACGTACCTTCTGGTACCCCAGACCCCGCCTCGGAGCCTCTTGGGAGCCTCCTGGAACCTCCTGGGGCCTCCTGGGGCTTTCTGTACCTTCTGGTACCCCAGACCCCGCCTCGGAGCCTCCTGGGGGTCTCCTGGAACCTCCTGGGGCTTCCTGCGGCCTCCTGGAGCCTTTTGGGGCCTCCTGGAGCCTCCTGGGGTCTTCTGGGGCTTCCTGAGGCCGCCTGGGGCCTCCTGGGGCCTCCTAGGGCTTCAGAACTACATGCACACACAGAGACACAAATCACACCCAACACATCACACGCTAGACAAGCATAACACACACACACACACACACACACACACACACACACACACACACACACACACACACACACACAACACCTACAACGCACAGAAAACGCGCACAACACAGCACACATCACACACACAAACACACACACACACACACACACACACACACACACACACACACACACACACACACACACACACACACACACACACACACACACACACACACACACACACACAACACACACACACACACACACACACACACAACACTCACAATCCCGGGGCCTCCTGGAGCCTCTTCCGGTATCCAAGCCGGGCCTCCTGAGGTTTCCTGGGGGGCCCTGGTACACACATCGCAAGGTGTGGCAACCCCACTTGCGCTCGAGTGCGACCTCGATCTTAGATTCTTCTGCGTTCACCTCGTGCCTCTTCCCCTTCTCTTAGGCACGCCCTGGCGGCGCCGCCCCAGCTTCCCCTTCTCCATCTCCGATCCTGCAGTCATGGTGTTTTCCTGCTTCAAACGCCCTTTGAGTTTTTTGTATGAGCCTGGGCACACACGTGCCACTTGTGTGTATATATATATAGAATAAAAACACACCTTTTCTTATCTTTTTACAAGCCCGGGAGGGGGGGGGGGGGGGAAACCTTCCCCCTTCCCCCCCAAAACTGGATCCCCAGGATTTGGGGTTCTCGGGCTCCCTTGGACGTCCTTGGAAAAGGCCACCGGCTTTCCGGGTCTCCACAAACGCCTTGCCAAACAGACCCAGAGCGATCCGAGGGGTCATCAGAAAGGCTCAAGGGAGGCCCCAGACAGCACAAGAGCGCTCGCTCCAAGAGGGACTCCAATTGCGTCAGGACGGCCCAAGAGACCCCCAAGGCACCCCAAAAACTTTCCAAGGGGCCTTCAAAACACAAAAATCGTCCCATTCCCTTCGTGAAAATTTGCAGTTTTTTCATATTCGCCTTTCGGTTTTCATGAGCTTTCAAGACGGTTTCAAAGCCCCCGAGATCGCCTCCAGACGGCACAAAAGGCCCCCAAGAAAACTTCAAGACGGCCGAGCCGGGCCCCACGAGAGCCCCAAGACAGCCCATAATGGAACCAAGAGGCCCCCCAAGGGCTCCCAGCACAGACCCACAAGGGCCATGGGAGGTCCCCGGAAGTGCCCAAGATGGGTCCAAAGGGGGCTCCAGCGGGCCCAAGACGGCCCAAGAAGGCCCCAGGACGGCCCATGAACGCGCCAAATCGGCCCACGAGGGCCCCGAAAACACCCCCACGATGTTTCCGAATGCCAACATGAAGACCCCCAAGGCACCCCAAAAAGCTTTCCAAGGGGCCTTCAAAACACAAAAATCGCCCAATTCCCTTCGTAAAAGTTCGAATTTTAGCATACTCGCCTTTCGGATTTCATGAGCTTTCAAGCCGGTTTCAAAGCCCCCGAGATCGCCTCAAGACGCTCCAAAAGGCCCCCAAGAAAGCTTCAAGACGGCCGAGCCGGGCCCCACGATCGCCCACGAGAGCCCCAAGACAGCCCATAATGAGACCAAGAAGCCCCCCAAGGGCTCCCAGCACAGACCCACAAGGGCCATGGGAGGTCCCCGGAAGTGCCCAAGATGGGTCCAAAGGTGGCTCCAGCGGGCCCAAGCTCCCCAAGACGGCCCAAGAAGGCCCCAGGACGGCCCATGAACGCGCCAAAACGGCCCACGAGGGTCTTGAAAACACCCCCACGATGTTTCCGAATGCCAATATGAAGACCCCAAAGGCACCCCAAAAAGCTTTCCAAGGGGCCTTCAAACCAAAAAAAACGTCCCATTCCCGTCGTAAAAGTTCGAATTTTAGCATACTCGCCTTTCGGATTTCATGAGCTTTCAAGACGGTTTCAAAGCCCCCGAGATCGCCTCAAGACGCTCCAAAAGGCCCCCTAGAAAGCTTCAAGACGGCCGAGCCGGGCCCCACGATCGCCCACGAGAGCCCCAAGACAGCCCATAATGGAACCAAGAGGCCCCCCAAGGGCTCCCAGCACAGACCCAAAAGGGCCATGGGAGGTCCCCGGAAGTGCCCAAGATGGGTCCAAAGGGGGCTCCAGCGGGCCCAAGCTTCCCAAGACGGCCCAAGAAGGCCCCAGGACGGCCCATGAAGGCGCCAAATCGGCCCACGAGGGCCCCGAAAACACCCCCACGATGTTTCCGAATGCCAACATTCATTGATTTTGCTCCCATGACATTTCACATTGTGACCCAGTCGTTGAGGGTCTCGTGGCATGCAGCGAAGATGCCCAAGGATGCCCCGTACGAGTTGCATATGCTTGTTCATACCCTTACACACATATATTTATATGTACATGTGTACGCTGTATACACACATACAAAAAATGTAAGTATGTTGTATACACCTAGACATTTATACGGAACGTGCATGCACGTGGGCGTGTATACATGCATGCGCGCATGTACGCACGCACGCATTCCGCTTGCGTGCAGACCTCAAAAGACCAAGGTGCATGGCGCGCAGCGCCAATTCAGTCTTGTATATATATATATATATATATATATATATCCCCGGGGGGCAGGCCCGGGGCCCACAAACAGCTGCCCCGAACCCCCATGGCAGGACGGGGCGGCCGGGGAGGTCCAAAATAGTCCAGGAGGGCTTCCAGAGGCTCCCCAGACGGCCCAAGCGGACCCCGAGTCGCCGAAAGAGCGCTCCTGGACGCCCAAGATAGGCCCAAGACGGCCCGAGAAGCCCCCCCAAGGCACTCCACGACGTTTCAAGACGCTTCTCCCGAGCGCTTCATGAGACCAAACTCGTCGATTTCACAAAGGTTTTGGGGAGATTTTGGCCTTCCAGGCCGGCTCCATAAGCCCCCAAGACGGCCCAAGAGGGTCCCCAGACGGCCCCAGAGGCGCCCAAGAGAGCCCCAAGACGGCCCCAAGATGCGCCAAGAGGGGGACCACGACTCCAAAATTCGACCCTCCCGCTTGAAGAGTGCCCCAGGAGGCCCCAAGGAGCCCCCAGGAGGCCCCCGAGAGGCACCCAGGAGACCCAAACAAGGCCTCAAGAGGCCACAAAACAGCCCCGAGGAGGTCCCGCAACGGTTTCAAAATGGCTACCGAGAAGCTGCGAAACTGCCTTCACGACGTCCCCGACAGGCCATTCACGAGATCCAAACCAACACCCACGAGGCCTCTGACCCACCATCTAGGGCACCCGCCGCCCGCCCGCCGTCCGTGTAGCACGCACCACTCTGTACTCAACAGCTTCAGTCTCCAAGACAACACCCTGTAGTCAACAGCCCCCGTCTTCAAGGCAACACCCTGTACTCAACAAGCTCCCGCTGCAAGAGAGCACCCTTAAGGAATTCATTCAAATCCCGACCCGCCCGCCCGCCCGCCCGCCACCCGCCCGCCCGCCGCCCGCCCGGCCGCTCGCCCGCCTTCCGCGTAGCACGCGCCACCCTGCACGCAACAGCCTCCGCCTCCAAGACAACACCTAGCATTCAACAGCCCCCAGGGCTCCTGGGACTGCCCAGGCCCGCTCCCAAACGCGCCACGACACGTCAAGAGGGCCCTAAATGATTGCCAAGACAGCCCCAAGAGGCCCCAGACACGCCGAAGATGGCCTCAGGACGGCCGACGACGCCGCCAAAACGCCCCAAGAGCGCCTCCGGAGGCCCCTCCAAAGGGTCCCGTATTTTTGCGCTCTCGCATGTTCCGCCTCCCCACGGTCCCGGACGGCGTGAGAGGCCTTTCAGATCGCTCCAAGACGGCCGAAGAAGCTCCCAAGGAAAGACCAGAGATGGCCCAGGAGGCTCCCCAAATAATTCAAGAGGGCCTCGAGAGCGCCCCAAGACCCCAAGAGCGACCCAAGAGGGCCCGAAGAGCGCGATAGTTCAAGGTCTCCGGCCTGAGAGGCTCCTAGGACGCCCCTGGAGGCCATCGAGAGGCTCCCAGAAGCCCCGTGAGGCTCCCAAGAGGCCCCCCAGAAGCCCCAATAAGCCACCAAGGGCCCCCAGGGAAGCCCCCTGCGGGCCCCCAAGAGACCTCGGTAAATCGTATTTCCCAAAGCTTTCGATTCCTTGGGCTTCCGCCCACCGCCGCAACCATGTTTCCAATAGGTTTGCCGACAAAGCCAAAAAGGGGGCCCTCGGTAAGCCTCCAGACCCCCCTTCTTAAGAGAGCCGAACAAATCATGCTCCCGGAAAGCTTCCCGGGAATATGATTCTCGGGTTGCCGCCCTTATAAACGCTTGCCCCCCCCAAAAAAAACAGAGTCCCAAGCAGCGCTACCTGCCGCCACGCTCGGAAACGCGTCAGGCCCCGAAGCCTCTGGAGGCGCCCAACGACACCCCAACAAATCATGGTCCGAGGAAGTCTTACGGCCAGTGCCGCCGACGTTGAAGAGGGACGGTCCAGGACACAAAGGAATCTTCCAAACAGGCTTCCAAGAGGGCGCCGAGACAGCCCAGGGCCGCCCCCAGACGGCCCAAGAAAGCTCCAACACAGACGAAAAGGGCCGCAAGAGGCCCCCAAGAGGCCCCGAAACGAGGACACATCATTCGAACACGCCCAAGATGGCGTCCAGACGGCCCACAAGGCTTCCAACACGGCCCAAAGGGACGCCAAAATCATTGCTTGTCCTTCGGTTTTGATGGATTTCAGAGACCCAATGTCGCCCCAACAGGCCCCCACGAGGGCGCCGAGACGGCCCAGGGACGCCCTGCCGCGGGCACGAGGCGGGGCCCGGGACGGGGCCCTCGCACCGGGGGGCCCAGGGGCCCTGCCGTGGCGCTGGGGGCCTTGTAAAGTCGCCCGAAGACGGCCCTGGCGTTTCCTGACAACGAATACCACCAATGACCGCCCGAGATCACCCCAAAATTGGTCCCTGACTGTCCAAGAGGCCTCCGAGACGCGCCAAGAGGTTTCCAAGATGGCTCCCAAGGAGCCCCAGGAGGCACAACTAATTTGTTTTCCTTTGGTTTTTGATTGACTTTCGAGTTCTCGCCGTTTGAGTTTCCTGACGCTCCACGACGCCCCAAGAGGCTTCCATTTTCGCTCCAAGGCATCCCCAGAGGCCTCGAAGACGGTCACAAGACAGCCCACGGGGGTCCCAAGACGGCGCCAGAGGCGCCCAAGGCGGCCCGAGAGGGCCCCAAGACGGCCCCAAGATGGAGCCAAGAGGGTTGACACGAACCGAAAATCCTAGTCTTCCACCCCGAGAGGCTCTCAGGAGGCCCCGAGAAGCCCCTGACAGGCTCCAAGAGGCCCCAAGAAGCCCCCAGGGGGCCGAAGTGTATCCAAGAGGCATCCCACGAAGGCCCCAAGAGGCAAAAATCCATGTCTTGCCGTAGGTTTTTGATTGATGTCCGAGTTTTCAGCCTTTTGGCGTCCTGACGCTCCAAGACGGCCCAAAAAGCCTCCGAGACCACCAAGAGGCCTCCAACAGGGCCCAAGACAGCCCGAGAGGGCACCAATACGGCCCCAAGGGGGGCCCAAGAGGGGTAAGACGAACCGGAAATCCAAGCCTTCCACCCCGAGAGGCTCTCAGGAAGCCCCAGAGGCCCCCAAATGGGACCCAAGAGGCCCTCAAGAAGCTCCCCAGAAGGCCGAAGAGGTTCCAAGAAGCATTGTTTTCCCATCGGCTGTTGATGGATTTTAGAGTTCCCAGCCTTTTGGCATCCCGACGCTCCAAGACGGCCCAAGTGGCCCCCACGGCCGCTCCAAGATAGCCGAAGAGGCCTCCAAGAGGGCCCCAAAAGAGCCCCCAGAAGGGGAACGCGAACCCAACAGCAGAGCTTTCCGCCCTAAGAGGCCCACAGGAGGCCCCAAGAGTCCCCAAGTGGTCCGACGAGGCCCCCCCAAGCCCCCCACCAGGCCCCAAAATGCTCACAGGAGACGTACACGGGGCCCCAAGATAGCCGAACAGTGCTCTCGATGCATCAAAAGTGCTTCAAGGAGGCCCCGGGAGGCTTCTGGATTGCCCCAATGTGGCCTCAAGCCGGGCCTCCACGCAGCCAAGACGGCCAATTGACTGCTTCAGACTGCAGGACATCACTTTCCGACTGCCCGGAGAACCCTGACGATGCCCCCCAGGGACCCCAAGAAGCCCTAAGATGCCCCCCCGAGAAGCACCCAAGAGGTGCCTCCAACAGCCAATTGAGGAAGCACGGAGAACCCCCCAGAAACCCTTCAGAGGCCCCCCACGAAGACCCACGAGGTTCCCAAGAGGCCCTCAGGAGGCACGACTATGTCACGCGCCTGTGCTTGACAGCGCTGTCCAAGATCTTCTAGCGCGCCCCCGGCCTGGGCTAGAACCTGAGCGCGCGCGAAGCGCGCGCGATGGTTCTAGTATGCGTATATAAATATAGATGTAAGCACACAAACACAGAAGTACACATACATACACACGTACGTACGTACGTACATACATACATACATACATGCGTACATGCAGACATAAAAACAAACAAACACATGCACATGTATATGTATATGTATGCACATGTCGCGGTTCGTACATATGCTTGACATGTGTACATGTATATCCGAAAAAGTCGCCGACCCCTGAAGATGGATCCCAGGACGACGGTTTTACATGATATTGCCATTCAGAGGCTTCGAAATTACGAAGGCTTCGCGGCCACCGTCGAGCTCAGTTTACGCGAATTGCAACCTTCGTGGAGAGCCAACCGCGGGCACCAGGGTACGAGCTCGTAGAGCCATACAGAGGCTCTCTTGATGTCGGCCCAGACCCTCTTGAAACGCTCTTTGTGGTTTTAGGGGGCCATCTTGCCGCCCAGTGGGGAGTCTTCGGGCCGTGCGGGATGCTATGCGAACCGTCTGGGAGCGGGTCTTGGGACTGAGGCCGTCGCGGAATTGTGCTGGGACTATTTGAGAGGCCAGCTTGGACCCTGTGGGGTAATCTACGGATCGTCTTGACAGTCAGTTATCTGGAGAATATATTGGGCCGTCTTGGAGCTTTCGGGTGAGTGTTGAACGCACCCGGGCGGAGCCATCTTGAGCCGAAAAGCTGAGAACGCACAAAGATATTTTAACCCTAACGAGTTTTGACGATTTGGGCCCTCCACATGCCTCAGCAGAGTCATGTTGGAGCCTCTGGATGCCTCTTGGGGTCGCTTTGGTGCAATCTTGGGGGGGGTGGGGGGGGGGCAAACCCAGGGCCTAATTTGGCCCTTCTGGGCCCTCTTGGGGCTAGCACCCCCGTTATGTATCTTGTGCTTGTTGTTCACTGCCATTGATCCGCCGCACAGCTCACTCGTTGTTTCTCTGACTTGTGTGATCTCTGTATATATACATATAATTTCTAGATCGCTGTATGTATGATTTGTGTATGGGAATGGGTATAGACGTATAGACGTATACATATTCATACATATGCATATCCATCTACATATGTGTATATATAAACATATATATATATATATATGTATGTGCTGTACGCCTGCTATACAGTGGAGATGTTGGTCACGGATCCGTTGTTTGACGGCGAGCCTCAGGTTTGGCGACGCATTTTCCATCATCGGTTCTATAGTGCCCACACTTGTCAAGTGATGAATTTCGCATCATCCGACGGGTCACCGCCACATGGCGCACTCATGCAAATGGAAGCCATCGGTATGTTGACAGTAGCGACGTTGCCAAGACGAATTGAGTTGATTGTCATGCGATGTGGTCTTGTTGTGGATGCGACGCTTCATGCTTGAATGGACGCTCGGAAAATATCATCCGCGAACGAGTATCGCTCGCAATTCTCACAGTCGACAGGGTTCACATGCATACAGACGGCGTTGATGCAACAATAATCTTGGAGACCCGTCACGACGCGCTTCCAAATAGAACCGAACGCCATAAGTCCCGTCTACAGCATTAGCGTTCCCAAGGGGGGGGGGAGACATCGAGCGTATGTTCAAGCATTTCGAGCATGTTTGCGTTTCGATGGGTAACCATCCGGTGCGGGCGTTCGTGTATGTGCAGCGTTGTTGTTTGAACAAATCCAGACGCGTCGCGCAACCCCACCAGTTTTCCGTCCCAGACACGCCTGTTGCCGCCAGACCATTGTCGCGCGGCCGCCGACCAAAAAAAGCAACCCCACCAGCCCATCCAGAAACGATGCCCAGAGGAATTGCCTCGATCCGGGAAGTGGGCAGCACATAGAGGAAGGGTCCCCCAGTGGAGGCCTCTTGGAGCGTCTTGGGGGCCTCTTGGCGGTCCCAGACGCCTCTTCAAGGGTCTTGGGTGCCTCGGAGAGCTTCTTGGGACCTCTTGGGGGTCTCTTGGAAGCCTCTTGGAGGCCTCTTGGGCGCCTGTTGGGGCCTCCTGGGCGCCTCTTGGGGCCCTCTTGAAGCGCTCGTGGGAGCCTTGGGAGCGCTCTTGGAGCCCTCTTGGGCCATCTTGGAGCCATCTTGAAGCCTCGGATGGCCATCGGAAGCGAAAAGGCGAGAAAGCCAAAAGCATCGATGTTCCTAAGGTTTTGGAAGGATTTGGGCCTCTTCGGGGCCTCCTGGGGGAGCTCTTTGGCCACTTGGAGCCGTCTTGGAGCGGTCTTGGGGCCTCTCGGATCATCGTGGGAGCCATATTGAGGCATTTTGGTGTATCTTGAGCCATTTGGGAGGTCAATTCAGGTTCTCCCAGGCGCTCTTGGAGTCATCTTGACCAGCGCCCCCCCCCAGGAGGCCAAAATGTGGCCAAAACCTTAGTAATATCAATGATTTTGGCATTCTCGTCGAGGCCTCTTGGGTGCCTCTGGGGGGGCCTCTGGTGCCTTTTGGGGGTCTCTTGGGAGCCTTTTGGTGGCATCCTGGGGACCTCATGGGGCCTCTTGGGGCCTCCTGGCCACCTCTTGGGGCCCTCTTGGGGCACCCTTGGGAGCCTTGGGAGCGCTCGTGGGGCCATCTCGGAGGAGATTGATCAAAGAAGGGGGGGTCCCCAATTAGCGCCGCCCCCCCCGGAAAGGCCGAAATGGAGCCAAAATTCCAGTAAAACCAATGATGTTGGCTTCCTCGCCGAGGCCGTCTTGGACGCTCCAGCGACCCGCGAAACGCCCCCTCCATTTCCAGGGGAGGGTGTAGGGGGAGGGGTAAACCCCTCCCCGAAGAGAAGAAGAGGAAACACTCTGAACCACATACGTCCTAAAGGGCTTGTGGGATTTGGTCGGCAGGTACAGCTTACAAAGTAACCAACAGAGACACCAATCTAAAACTTCAAACGCTTCTTCATCGAAGACGGCTAAGGCGAAACACCGCCGCCCCCTGCTTTCTGGAAGCGCATATGTGGCCGAGCATGATGGACAGAGCTAGGTCAAGCTATCAGATCATGCGTTCCCCTAGTTATTTTGGAAACGCGTCGGGGAACACCTGGGGGAGAAAGAAGAAGGGGAAGAGAGGTAGGTCTCTGAAGACCGATGACCTGGGAAGTTTACGGGGCCTTACGGGGCGCCTTGGAGGCAATTTTACGGCCGCCTGGAGCGGAAAGACCGATGAACTGAAGAGTTTACGGGTCTTTCTGAGAGCCCGCGGGATCGGCAGCAGGCCCTTGGGTTTTTAAGGGCAACAGAAACATTGCATAAGCAAATGAAAATGAATAGTTCAGGTTGCCTGGAAGTCTTCCTTGAAATTTTTGGGGGGGCCTCTTGGGGCCATCTTGGGCAACTTCTGGACAATGTTTGGCCATTTTGGGTGCGCATCGGGCCGCCCAGGAGACAATTGTGCGCCGCCCGACCAGGACGGTCTCGTCAGGCGAAGTGCCCACGGAACCCCCGCGCCGCGCTGGCGCGACATCGCGCGAGGCGGGATCGCCGACGGCGTCAGGGAAGCGCCCGGACACGGGCCAACCGTCGGCCCAGGCCATTTGCGCCTGGGGCGCGGGGGGAGCGCCTGCCGCCGCGCCCCACATTGGCCTGCGGAGGCCGCCCTGGACCATGCGTTGCGGAGGCACATGGCCAAGTCGCGGCGCCAGTTCTGGAAGCGCCGCCCCGCCCGTCCAAGGCAGGCGAGAATTTGAGCCCCAACGGCGCCGTGGGTCGGCGTGGTAGAAAAAGCAAGGAAGAGGAAGTCCTTCCAAATATCAGGACCCCCAGCGCGTTGCCTGACACCGTGGACGCGCTCGACCGGGCCGCGGCCGGGGCAGGCGGCCGCCGGCTCGCACCCGCAGGGATGCCCCGAGGCAATGACGAAGCGCGCTGGTTCGCCCTTGCTTGCGCGCGTCGCATGGCTGAAAGCGCGGCCGAAGAAGGAGGCTAGGTCCTTGTCCGAGCAGCACGTTGGGTCGCCCTGCCCGATGCCCGCCTGTTAAGGAACTCGCACCAAAGCTTGGCCCGGCGAAACACGAGCCGCACAACGGCGTCGACGACCCGAGCACGGGCGCGCTGAGAGGGGTCCCAGACGGGCGTCTGCGCGATCCCGGCGAAAGGGCCAGTCTGCAATGGAGCGTCGGCGAGTCTCGCGTCGCCGCGGGATCCGTCACCGAGAGGGTTGGCGTCTGCAGGGTCGCCGCGGCCGCTCCGTGCCGGAGGCGAGGCCAAGCGCCCTCGACCTGCGGCCGCGCCCTCCAGAGCCGCGCACGGCTGGAGGAGCGGGACTTCAGTTCAGGCTCAGAGCCCAGCTTCCCGGGACACCCCACGTCGGGGCTGTCTCCAGATTTTCCGCCTCGCGCGCTGGGTCGCCGACGCTATCGCCAGGGCGCTCCGACCACGCCGCGGCAGGGCCCCCCCCAGAGCCCCAGCCGACGCCGAGGAGGCGCCGCAGGAAATTCGCGAGGAGGGGCCGGCCCACAGCGAGGGCCCCTTCCAGATTGAGGGCCGCGGCCAGAGGATTGCCGAGGTGGTCGCGGAGGAAGAAGCGTCCCCAGGGCGCTCTTTGATCCCTCGAGACCTTCTGAAAGCCAGATGGCCTTGCACCAAGAGCACTGGATGTCCCCGTCAGGCATGGCGCTAGAGTCCCTTGCCCAGCCTTGCTCGGGCAGGCCGTCAGCACTGGGGCCGGCGCACGGCGGAGGGTCGGTCCTTCCCGATCCGCCCGCGCCCGGCGCATCGGAAACGGCGCTGCCTGCTGGGGGCTGGCCGCCGCCGGGCCGGGGACCTCGGCGCGTGCCCCGCTGGCGGACTTGGGCCAGGCCCTGCGCCCACCTGGGGGCCAGCGCTCGAGGCGGAGGCTTCGGCCTTCGGCCGCAGGCTTGTCATTGGCACCGAGCATGGGTTAGCCGAGCTCGATCCATCGGCTCGCCAGGACAGGGCCGTCGGCAGGGGCCGACGCGCCCCGGGGCGCCCCTGTCCTGCGGGCGCCGACGGGCGCGCGCGACTGGCCGGCGCCGTTGGGGGGCGCTCGCGAGCCGTCGGGAGCGCGCCCGCGCTTGGAGGCGCCCTCGGCCTCGGCGTCGCCCCGGCGCAGGACGCCCACGCCGCCAGGAGAGGGGCCGTCGCGGAAGAAGATTGGGCGAGCCGGCTCGGCGCCGAGCAGGGGGGAATTAGCGCTCTCCCATGCCGGGGGGGGGACCTCGCGGGATGAGCGCCAGATCTTCGATGTCAGCCCAGAACTGGACGAGGAAGACGGCGAGGCGGCGCTCGGGTCAGCAGTTGGGCCGGCGGCGCGCGCAGCACATGGCGGCGCAGCCTCCGCTGTCAACGAGAGTGGCGGCGAGGACGGCGACTGAGTTGGCGCCCCGAGCGCCTGGGGCGCGCCCCAGCGCGGCGAGCTCGGACGCGCGCCCCGCGGGCGCGGGCGGCTGGGCGACGCGCCCCCCGAGCCCTCGGGAGTCTACACCGGCAGCAGTCCGCGGGCGTCGCAGCGGCCGGGCCTGGGGGGATAGCAGCGGGGAGGTGGCCTGCCTCAGCGCCCACGACGCGCTCATCTGGGCGGATGTCCCGCGAGGTCACCAGGACTCCGCGGCGGGAGCCCGGCGATCAGCTGGATCGGCGACGGCGCGCTGCCAGGCGCGAACATGACGAGCCGCGCAATTGCCTTCAGGGCGGTCTCCATGGCGAGCCGGCAGTCCGCGACGTCGTCGGTGAAGACATCGAAGCTGGCCAGCACGACGTCAAAGACCGCGCGCCCCCCGCGCGGCAGGGCGCCGCGAGGCCGAGGAGGCAGGCAACCACCGATCTGCTGAGGTCTCCCAAAGGCGGAGAGAGCAGGACGCGGGCGGCGGCGATCTGCCACCAACCATAGTGCAGATTCCCAGGAAAGGAGCCGCTGATGGACATCGGCCACGAACATATGAGGGGGGAACCATTCGGGGCCATACTCGCTGGGAGGGTTGCCTAAGGGGACGTGCCAGGAAAATGGGGCGCGGGCGAAAACTTCGCCAGGGCACAGCTGCGCCTCGGGGGCGTCCCAGACGGGAGCGGATTCGCCCCAGCCCTCTTCGAGGAAGCGCTCCACCGTGAGGGGCGGCATCCTACTAAGTATTTCCCGGCGATCTCTACCCGCGCCGTGGCCTGCGTTCCACTGACGACCGCGGACCTCGCAGAATAAGTCCCGAGTGTGCTTTTTGCGCACGGGATGCGCAGACGCACCTGGCCTCCGGCGCAGCGTGGAGGTCATGGGCCATTCTGAAAGTCCTGGGAGGATCGCCCAGGGGGCCAGCGCAAGAGGTGGGCGGAAGGGCCCCGCGAAACGAGGGTAGAGCCGAACAACCCGCCATTTGGAGGTGTCGGACATGCGATGGGCCCCGCCCAGGGCACGCGATGTCAGCCCTCTGCGCGCCCGAGCGCGCACCTTAGTTCTCCGCCCGCCAACCGCTGTAGCTTGACGGTCGCATCGAATCGAATGCAGTCGCAGGGGATCCGATCGGCAGAGAGATTCTCGAGGCCCCCATAGATGGGGTCGGAGGGTCGCGCCGCATCGCCGACGCATCGACGATTGGGCTCGATGCGGAGCCCGATTTCCTTCACACGAACGTCGCCGACGCATCGCCGACGTCACCAATGCATCGCCGATGCATCGCCGACTCGGCGCGATCCTCCAGCGGGGCAGGGGATGCGGCGGAGCCCGCATCGTGCTGGATCACGAACCCAGCGCCAGCCACCCTTGGAAGATTGAGAGCCGTTGTGGCCCGCCACTCGGCAGAGGCCTGCTCTGGGCCCGCGCGCCGGGGAGAGGGGATCCATCCAGGCCTGGGAGTCGGCCACCTGGCGGCGCGCCCATCCGCCCGAAGCGCGAGCACGGGCTCGGGCCCGCGGCGGCCGCGCGGAGGAGCGAGGGCCCTGCAAGGGGATCGCCGCCATTTTCATATTCGCGCTGACGGCCGAGAAAAGCGGTGCTCCAATGCAGGTGCGGTGGGGAAGGGTTGAGCTTGGAGTAGCGAGCGGTCGCCGGCCCCCAGGCGTCGCCCGCCCGGCGCGGGCGGGGGGGCCCCCCATTCGGCGTCGGCTTCGGGGCCGCACGCAGCGCAGTCAGGCTCAGGAGAGGTGCCGATCGCAGCACGGAGGAGCGCGGCCGCGCGGAGGGTAGCGAGAGGGGGGCAGAGCGACGGAGCACAAGTAAGCTACCTGATGAACGGCGGCGGCGACAAGGTGCCCCTGGGGCCCCGGCCGGCGGACTGCATCGGCGAAGTGAGAGAGGGGGTGAAGGGGCGCAGAGTGGACCAAACAAGGGGAAGGGCGATGCACCACGACCACAGATGGGTGGCCCCGCCGCACCCCCCAGGCCGCAGAGCGGGCAAACGGAGAAGCGGGCGCGGGCGGGCGGAGGCCCGACAGAGAGCGGGCCGCAGAGTTGCCGAGCGCCCGCCGCGGGGCCGCGAAGCTGCGGTCGGAGAAGGCGGTCGGGCAGGCCAGCCCAAGTGGCTCCTGTTGCAGCCCTAGGGGCCAGACAGGAGGCGCGCCCTTCCGCACCCCGGCCAGCCTGAGCGGGGGCTTACCAGACGAAGGTGGCTGGCCGAGCACAGACGGAACACGCGCGATCGAAGCGATCAGCGATCACGTTGCCCGCTGCAGAGGAACTCAATAATGCGATGCGCCGCCGCAGACAAGGAGGCCGAGGCCAATAACGTCGACGCTTCCCCCTTGGCTGGGAGACGGGCTCGGGCAGCCGCGCGATTGCGGAGCCAGCTGCGGGGGGTGGCTTGATTACTGTCAGCCCATGCGGCAGCGTAGAGGGCACGCCCCGGCCGGGGCTTCGATTTGCGTGGAGCCTCGGTTCTTGCAGGGCGCGGCGGATCCGAAAGCAGGCCTGGCAAAGGAGAGAGTCCGGCGAGGGCCCTCAGCAAGGGGGCCAATAGGGAAGCGGGGGTGCGGCGCGCCCAACTGGCGAGAGCAGGCCTTCGCAGCGCGGGGCGCGCCCCGGAAGTCGCGGCGCGCGCGGGCGAGGGCGGCCGCGCCCCAGGACGCCGCGACGACGCACCTGGGGCTGGCGCGGACGCCGAAGACAGGCCCGAGGGCGGCGAAGAGGGAGAGGAGGGCGCACCGGGCGCCAGCGATCCCGAGAGCGACCTTTCGAGAGGGGCACGCGAGCACCTCGCTGAAGGCTAAGATGACCGAGATGAGGCGGATAGGGGGCAAGGGAAGCAACGAGACAGTTCCAGAGCTCCGCCCGCCTTCCAGCTGAGAGGCGGGCATGTCCAAGACTTTCTGCGCGAGCGGTCGCCTTACCCACGGCTGTGGCCCAAGTCTCCCATGGCTTCCATCTGTTCGTTCATTGTGCCATCCGTCGGTGGGGACTTGGCCCCAGTGACCAGGACGCCGCTACCTCCGACAGGGCTGGCTTAGGCGCGGAACGGGAGCTCTGCCAGGGCTCGGCGCAGAGCAGAGGAATGGCGCAGAAAAGGCAAGGCCCCGGCAGGTGCGCGCGGCGATGACCAGCCGCCCAGGCGGCCCAGGGAAGAAAGATGGAGATCCTGAGCGCCCGCAGAGCGTCAGAAAGAAGGGCAGCGCCCGATGTTCCAGCAAACGGGAGAAGCCGCGCCACCCCTGCCGCCGGAGCGAAGGGGCGTCTGAGCGGAAGCAGCTGCCCGATGCTAACGGATTGGACGTGGCGCTCGCTGAAGAGGACGGAGATTCCGCGCCGGCAACATGTGGGAAGGCCCCAGCGGTACATACATACGTACATACATACATACATACATACATGCATGCATACATACATGCATACATATAGATATACATAGAAATATAGATATGTACAGATATCTACATCAATATATGTATGTATATATATATATATATGTGTGTATGTGTCATATACATGGGTGAGTGAACCTAAGAACGTTTATTTAATCGCTTCGCTCATTCCGCCGGCCCGTATTGTGCCATCGCAGGCGTTTGCTTGCGCGTTCGTGGCCTCTTGGAGCCTGGGTGGGGCCGTTTGGGGCCTCTTGGCGCCTCTTTTTAGGCCTCTTGGAGAACTCGGGAGGCCTCCAGGGGGCCTCCTGAGCTCTCGTGACGGTCTCTTGGGTGGCTTTCGACGGGCTCTTGGCGGTATTTGTTGGTCCTCTTGGGGCCTGGGGCCTGACGTTGTTGGTCCTCTTGGGGCCTCACGGGAGCTTATTGGGGCGTCTTGGGGGTGTCTTGGAGAGTCTCTTGGGGCCTTTTTCGGGGTCCTGGGCGCCTTCTGGGGCGGAGGGCTCGATTTTTCAGTTCTCGGTTCCCTTCTTGAGCCCCTCTTGGGCCCGTCTTGGGGCCTCTTGGTCCGCCTTGGGCAGCACTTGGGCCGTCTGGGGGGCGCTCTTGGGCCGCTCCGGGGCCGTCTTGGGAGCCTCGTGGGCCGTCTTGGAGCAGTCTTGAAGGCCTCTTGGGCCCTCTTGGAGCGTCCGGAAGCGAAAAGGCCAGAACGCAAAAAAACATAGAAAAAACAAATGAAAATCAACGATTTTGGCAATTTGGGGCCCTCTTCGGAGGCCTCTTGGAAGGCCCTTGGAGCGTCTTGGAGGCCTCTTGGGCTGTCTTGGGGCCATCTGGGGCGTCTTCGGGCGATCTTTGGCCGTCTCGGGCCTCTCTTGGACCGTCTAGAAAGCTTCTCGGGGCCCTCTTGGACCGATCTGGAGCCCTCTTGGACTCCGAAACAGAACTCCGGCATCTCTGACCCGACCTTGCCGACTTGCCGGGGACTTGCCGGGACCTTGCCGGGGTACTTTTCGTCCGGGGACCCCCAGGGGCCGCCCCGCGCGCGCGAACTAGAAATACTGTTAACCAGGCACCGGAGATCTTAGCACGCCCTGGCCCGTTGGGCCGGCGAATTTGAGTCAGGCTAGCGAAGGGGCCATAGGGTGGGAATGTCTTGCGCGGCCCGTCGATTGTTCCCGGCCTTTGCTCGACGCCGCCGTTGCTCAGCAGATCAAGGCACAATGATCCACAGGGCAACACAGGAAAGGGGCGCCGCCCGCCGGCCCCCTCCTGTTTCTCGCGGGCGCCTCAGACCCAGGCGCCCGCTCCCCGCCTGGGATGGCGCCCGAGGGCGGCCCCGCCCCACCTGCTCCGCCGGCCGCAGCCGAGCCGCCAGGGGGCAGGAAGAGGGCCGCCGTCTGGACGGCGCTGGCGGTGGCCGCGGCCGCGGGCAGCCTCGTGGCGCAGCTGGCGACCACGGGCCGCAGCAGGCTGGTCGGGCTGACGCCGCGCACGGCGGAAGCCCGTCGGCCGCCCAGTTCGCTGCACGCCAGGGTTGACGTCTGCACTGCGACCAGGCGGCCGAGGCCGAGCAGCTAGGGCAGATGATCGAGCAGATGCAAGCCTGGCACCTCGGCGGAGGCTGAGGCGCGCCAGGCGCCGCGCTCGACCCGAGCTACGACATGATGGCGGACGACGCGGGCGCCGAGGGCTGCGCGCTGCCCCCTGGGATCCATCGCGCCGGGCGCGACGGGCCCGCTGACGGGACCAGGTTGGCCGGAGACCCCAGGCGCGGCAGCAGGAGCCGTGCCGCCCATGGGAACGCCGCCCCCCGCGCCCGCTGGCGCTGCCAGTCTGGGCGCCCTGGGCGCCCGGGCCGGGGCGCCGAGCGCAGGCTTGGCCCCGCCCCCGGGGCCCGCCGCAGCGGGAGCCGCTGCCCTTGGCGCGGGCACGGGCGCCGTGCTGGAGCACCGCCCAGGAGTTCAGAATGTCCTGGCGGTGTCGCAAGCGCGTCAGATCAAGGAGTTGCTGACGGCCTTCAGCGGCGCCAAGGCGTCCGACTGCCAGCGGAGCCGCAGGTTTGGCAGAGCGTCTGGGCCATCCGGGCGCCAGGGCAGCTCCTGGGGGAGATCACGCGCGCGCTGACGGGCCTCGGCTACGCGGGCGCCGCCACGACGACGGCGCCGCGGGAGGCCGAGCAGATCGGGGCCCCGCCTCAGCTCCCAGGCGCCCATGACTGTGGGCAGCGGCCCATGGGACCAGGGCGCTTCGCCTGACCTCTCGGCGTCGCGCGGCGGGTCAGAGGAGACGCGCTGGGGGTCCAGCTTGCCAGCCGCTCTCCAGAGGGCCGCCCCTGAGATCGATCGGATGATACGAGGCGAGGTCTCGTCGAGCGCGAGGGATTGGATCGCCCAGAGGTACCAGGGCAGTCGCGGCAGTCCCGCGTGGGTGGATCCGTGGACCCTGTCGACCACCATAGATTTCCGGCTCAAGGACTGCGCCAGCGACGTGGAAGTCACGCAGGCGCTGGCCGCGGACGACATGATGGAGTTCGCCCGGAGGAGGCTGGCGTCGCATGTGCACGAGGAGAAGTGGCGATTGCTTGGGGGCCATGCACACGATGCGCTCCACGCCACCAGGCGGCTCGGTGGTCGCGGCCCCCACGTGGACGGCGGCATTGGCGACGACGCATTCCAAGACGAAGCACCAGCGCAGGGAGCGAGCGGAGCCCGAGTTCCGCAGCCGCAAGAAGAAGGAGAAGGGCGACGGCAGGAGCGGCCGCGGCGGCAATGGTGGCCGAGGAGGCGGGGGGGCGCGGACGGCCCCCCCTTCCGAGGCCCGACGGCCAGCCGCTCGCCCGGCCTGGCCTGCGGGCGGGGCGCAGAGCGGCGCAGCGGCGTGGGCCCCCAAGGTGCGCGACGCCGGGCCCGACGCTGCAGCAGGTGATCTCAGCAACGCCGGGACAGGAGGCGCCGCTGCCAATCCCGCCGAGGGCAAAGCCTTCGGGAGGCGGGAGTCGGTCCAGCCGACTACGACACCTTCTCAAGCGGGAGCTTGCGCCGCGGGCTCTCGCGACCGAGTGCGTGCGCGGGATCAACTCCACGGACGCGGGCTCGTGCACGGACTTCACCCGACTCCGCCACGACAGCGCTCTCTCGGGCAAGATGCGGAGTTTGCACAGCCAGGTGCATAGGATGGCTTCGAGAGAAGCCAAGCGACTGGCAGAGGCGCGCCGGGACTGCGGTCTGACAGGCGCCCCAGCGGCGCTGGAGCCAGCTCGCGTGGAGGAGGTAGGCTACGGCAAGCCGACCAGAGCGACCGCTCATGAGGCCCTGAGACCAGAGGATGTGGACGAGCCGCAGGAGGTGAAGTGCCTGGAAATGCTCGACGCGCAGGGGCCCGAGGAGGCCGTGCACTACAGCGAGGAGACCAACGTGGTGGAGCGCGCCGAGCTGAGGAGCCAGGTGATCTTCGAGTAGCTGCAGCAGAAGTTCGGTTTCGTGGGCGAGTGCCAGGAGGAGTACGAGCGGTACTTCGGGCGCCGGGACACGCCGCCGAACTTCTGGCACTTCGGGGATCCGAGGAGGTGAAGGCGATTGCCGGCTTCAGCAAGGTGGGCAAGAAGTCAGGAGGTCGGCCGCGGAAGATCATCATGCAGGCGGAGCGCTGGGCCGCCTACATGTCCCATCGGACTGTTGGGCGGAAGCGGCTTTCGACGAGAACACCGCTTTCTCTTTCGTGGAGGTACCTTGTTGGATGCGGGGCTGGCAGCGCGTGCCCCCAGTGCGGGCACGGCCCGTCTGGGACCGACTCACGCGTCTCAGTGCGCCCTGCTTTTCCCCGAGTCCTGGGTCTACCCTAGTGGCGTCGGCCGGTCATGGGCAGCTCCCACAGCGCGTGCATATCTTGATGACGATCAAGGCCAGAGTGTGCGCCATGACGTCACGACTCCCGCTCGTGAGCCAGGACCGCGAGCAGCAATTCAAGTGGATAGATAGCTACCGGATGATCAATGACAACGACTGGGCCGAGCGACAGCATGCACGACGTTCCCTCCCGCCCGAGACGGACAATTTCTCCGTGGCAGGGTGGTGTGAGGCAGTACGGCCTGGTCCTGCTGATGATCTCCGTCGACCTGGCGGTGGACTCGCGGCGGGACCTTAGTCGGGTGGACACCTTCGAGCAGCTGTGGCCCCCGCTGGCGGAGGGGCTGGTGGACGTGGGCTTCGGGGGGCCCCCCCGCCCCAGTTGGAGCCGGGCCCGCTTCAGAAGGCTGGGGGGCCCACGCCTTCTGCGCCGACGGGGCAAGCACTGCCGGGGTCTACCTCGGACACGGCTGACGCCCGGGGAGATCGAGCGATTGGGCGAGGCCAACCGCCTCATGCTTAACCACCTGACGTGGCGTGGCGGCGCGGCAAGCCGCGGAGGGGCATGGGGGCTCGAGCACCCCGAGGACCCTGGAGAGAAGCCCAACCCTTCGAGCTTCGACACGGAGATCCTGAAGGACTAGAAGGAGGGGACACAGGCAAGGCGGGCGTCGCTCGACCTATGTATGATGGGCGGGGCTTCACAGAAATTCTTTACGCTTCGCGTATCCCCACCAGCCCATCTAACAACAGCAACTCTTGCGAAGCATGCCGACAGTCGCGTTTTTCAGGCGTGTGTCCGCTTGGCCCCGCATATCTCCCCTGTTACTCCTTCCTCCCGCCCCCTTGCACATCCTCCTTGTGGGGGGAGCGGGAGAAGGACGAGGCGGAGGAGGAGGGAGAGAAAGCGCTCCTCGTGGTTTGAGTCGTTTGGGGTTTCTCGTCCTGGTGTGAGTCGTTCGGGCCCTTCTTCCTGGTGTGAGTCGTTCGGGCTCTTCGTGGTGTGAGTCGTTCGGGCTCTTCGTCCTGGTGTGAGTCGTTCGGGCTTCTCGTGGTGTGAGTTGTTCGGGCCCCTCGTCCTGGTGTGAGTCGTTCGGGCCCCTCCTCCTGGTGTGACTCGTTCGGGCTCCTCGTGGTGTGAGTCGTTCGGGGCCCTCGTCGTGGTGTGAGTCGTTCGGGCTCCTCGTGGTGTGAGTCGTTCGGGCGCCTCGTCCTGGTGTGAGTCGTTCGGGCCCCTCCTTCTGGTGTGAGTCGTTCGGGCTCTTCGTGGTGTGAGTCGTTCGGGCCCCTCGTCCTGGTGTGAGTCGTTCGGGCTCCCCGTGGCGTGAGGCGTTCGGGCACCTCGCCCCCTTTTGGGGCGTTTTGGGGGCCTCTTGGCGGCCCCAGGGGCTTCTAGGAGCTTCTTGGGTGCCTTGGGGGAGCCGCTTCGGGCTTCTTGGGAGCCTCTTGGAGGCCGTTTGGGGCGTCTTGGGGGCCTGTTGGCGGCCCCGGGGGCTTCCAGGAGCGTCTTGGGTGCCTCGGGTGAGCCTCTTGGGGCCTCTTGGGGGCATCTTGGGGGCATTTTGGGAGCCTCTTGGAGGCCTCTTGGGGGCCTCCTGGGGGCTTCTTGGGGCCATCTTGGGGCCTCTTGGTGCCTCCTGGGCGCTTCTTGGGGCCACCTTGGAGGAAATCGATCAAAGAAGAGGGGAGCTTTAATTAGCGCTGCCCCCTCAGAAAGGCAAAATGCGGCCAAAACCTTTGTAAAAACAATGATTTTGCCTGGAAAGAAGAGGGGAGAAATGGGGCCAAAACCGTAGTAAAATCAATGATTTGGGATTCCAAGAAGAGGATGGGGCCCCCCCCCCCACCCCCGTCGGGGCCAGAATCCTCGTGAGGGGTGTCGTTTTTTAGCCCTCCCAGGAGTCGAAAATGACCCCCCCAACGACCCGCGGAGGGACCTCTCCAGGCCCAGGGGGAGGGGGCAGGGGGGGTAAACCCCTCCCCGAAGGGGAAGAAGGGGGGTTGAGAACAGAGCGGGCTCTCTAAACCACTCACGCCCAAAGGGCTGGTGGGACTTACAGGAGTCACAGGAACGGTAAAATGGTCACCCGACGGAGCGAGAAGGTGCGACGGGGCCCATTCACACGAGAAGAGGTACGGCAAGGTTAACGGCATCTTCCAGATTACAAGGCTGGCCGCTTATCCACCAGCCCTGCGCGAGTGGATTGCGGAGGGCATCGCGAGGACATCGACGGACATGGCGAATCACGATACGAGCCCTACGGGCCACCAGCGGTCTGGAGTTCGGCGTCTTAGGATCTCGAGCTTCTCGACCAAGCTGGACAAGGGCACCTTCCACTTCCTGAACGAGGCCTCTTCGCGCGAGAAGGGGGCGGTGCTGGGCCACACCTGCCCGTCAGCTCCATCGCCGGGGGCTGGATCGACAGCGAGGCAAAGTGGGTACCTGTGGAGGCCGGGCGCTGGAAGCGAGCTAATCACATCGTGCTAGGCGAAGGGCGCGCGGCCTCGCGCGTCCTATCTCGTCTGGCAGCGGTCGCTGAGGCGCATCGGTCCAAGGTGCTCAGCCTGGAGGACAACATGGTCTTTGCCGGGACTGCGGCGAAGGGTTGATCCACAGCAGGTCCAGTCAACTACTCACTAAGGAGGAGGCGTGCGTGGTCGAGTGCGTCGGAAATCAGGATACACCCCCCCTGGATAGAGGCAGAGAGGACGCCCGCGGATGGCCTCTCGAGAGCGAGAGGATGCGGTGAGGATCAAGAAGGGCACACAGCCCCAGTGCCGGAAGATCAGGCACGCGCGTCGCGCGCAGCGCAGCGCTAACCTTGGGCCCTCGAGTGCAGGACGACCCGCGCTTGACGGGCCGCGCGCAACCATCAACTTTGCTAACCTAGCGGCTTCGAGCAGCTGAGTTCCATGAGTGGTGTTTGGCGGAGGGAGCGTCCCCTTGGACGCCAGACGAGTGGGATGATACCCTGATGAAATACAAGGCGACCTCCGCCCTTTTGAAGAGCCACCTCACCAGCCCGGTCGCAGCCGCCGAATTCAAGTTCCCGATGCCACGCTGCGCTGCGCGGCTGGGAGCTAGAGCATCAGACCATGCACACGGTCCCGATGGTGAGCACGGCCCAGGCTTTCGCCAGCGTTCAGCTTAGTGCCCATGGCGAGCCTAGGTTGGGAGTCGATATCGTGCTGCAGGGAAAAGTGGGGATGCGCCCTAGCGAGATGCTGGGGGTCGTCACGTCGGATCTCGTCTTCCCCGAGGAGTCTGGGTACCAGCAGGGCAAGGGGCCCCTCATTGCGGGCCTCGGCATGAAGGCCAACACCGAGGCCAAGAGGCCCCAGTCCAACGCTATCTTGGAGTCCTACAGTCCGATCCTCGCGGGCACCCTGCGGCCCCTCAAGGCTCGCACGGCCCCGGGGGGCCGCAGGAAGCTTTTGAACCTGATCCAGTCCCCGTGCAAGTTACCAATGGGGCGGTCTCCTCACAGTCCCGGAGCAGGCTTTGCTTCAGAGGCCCGTGCGTGGGGTGTGTCTTTCGATCAGATACGTGAGACGGGTCGTTGGAAGGTGCTCTCTCAGAATATACATGGACATGGTACAGGCTGCCCATATAGCCGTAGGGCTCAAGGCGGCCGGGCGGGGACCGGCCTTCGACTGGGCCGCGCGCCATTGGGCGTGGGTCGCGGCCAGGGCGCTGAATGGCACCGAAGGGCAGTAGACGACAGCCAGACCGCTCATGGACCCCATCGAGCATTCCAGGGCCTCCACGCCACCACCAATACCGACCTCACCTTTTTCCTCGGCAGCTTCGACGGGCTCGCGGATACTGCTGGGTCTCACACCACCCCCATCGGCTTTTGCGACTCCGTCTTCCTTTCCGTCACCTCCTCCGCCAGGCGACGGGGCCACGCCAGGCGGGATGGCCCCGCCAACAGCGCCGCACTGGGTGGCCGCCGAGGCGGGAGCGATGCACCCGCCGACAGGCCCGTTTGGCTGCCGCCTCCGGTGGACGCGTTGGGGCAAGGCGGCCAGGTGGGGCTGCGCAGGCAACCTGACGCGCGCAGTCCTCGTGGTGGCCCTATTGGAACTGGCCGCCTGGAGTCCGCTTCTGGCGCGCACGGTGACAGCGGCAGCAGAGGCGGCGGGGGAGATCGGAGGCGCCGCGGGGCGTACGTTGGGGGCAGGCGCCAACATCTTGTCCAGTGCGGCAAGGATTTTCTCGGCCATCACCGACACTACGTTCTCTTTGGCCGAGACCGCCTGGGAGGGCCTCGACTTCATCAATGTCTCGGTCACCAGCAGTCGGCCGCTTCTTTTTCTCGGGAAACGATGACACAGCGGAGTTGCTGTCGACACCCGAGGCTCGGACATTGATGCACCTGCCCGAGTTTTGACAGCAGACGTTGCTGGACCTCACCTCGTTTGCATCTCCTACCCGACCTGTGTTGGATATTCACAGGCATCATTTTCACAGCGGATCGGCCTCTTCAACGCTCGAAGTGTGGCTGGCCTGGCTCGACACAGGCCACGTGGGTCTAGCGTGGAGGGCGGCGTCAGCGACGTACACCGCCAGATGGGCCAACCCGCCACTACGGACGTGACTTCAGAACACATACGTATCTCGGCGATGCTACAGCAGGCTATCCACGCTACCCTGGACAAGCCTGACTTTCCCTGTCGAGGGTTGCTCTGGACGCAGAACCTGCACGAGTGCCTCCGACGATTTTGGCCAGACCTTTGAAGTGGGGCAGTCGTTTGATCGATCTTCTACCTGTGGCCGCGAACCGAAACCGGGCCTCCACCCACTGCTTCGGCGGCGGCTTCGCCGTCAGACGCCGAGCCTACGGACGGAGATTTCGACAGCGAGCCCGGCGCCGACGACTCCTGGAGCGTTGAGTCCGTCTCATAGATGGCTTTCGACCGCGAGCGGGAGCGGTGGAGGGGAGCGAGGACCCAGCCGAACGATTATGCTTGATCTTCGAATGTCAGATATACCGTTCCAGATCAAGAGCGGCGAGTTTATTTTCAAGGCTGGCCGCCTATATGATATACGTTACGAGAAGGAGACTACAAGTAATCTATCGAGGGCCTTGCTCGAAAAAGTAGATTGATTCACATATGAGCTCGGATTGACGCCTCTCAGTGACGTTCTATTTCCAGCATATACAGCCCCCTCGCGTCGTGGCACGGCGTCAAGCAAAACGCACAGCGTCTAGGTGAGGGCCCCCTAGGGGCCCCCTGTCTGAGGTGTCTCGTGGTTTACGCTCTGGGCCTGGCTCCTTTTAAATGGGTTGGGGCCCGGTATGTGTTGCGCGGCGCGTCGATTGTTCCCGGCCTTTGTTTGGCGCCGCCGCTGTTCAACAGATCAACGCACACCCGCCCATGGCTTCCTGCGCGCTTTCTCACCCGAGCTGCTGCACACCGAGAGCAGCTCTCCCCTTTCACCACTGCCTCCCGCCATCCCTCCCTGAATTCGGACCCAGCCGAACGATCTCGCTTGATCGAATGTCAGACGTGCAATTGGAGGTCAAGAGCGGGGAGTTTTTTTTCAAGGCTGGCCGCCTATTTCATGAGATACAGCGCGAGAAGAGGATTACAAGTCATCCATCGAGGGCCTTGCTCAGAAAAGGAGATTGATTCACGCGTAAGCTCGCGCTTGCGCTTTTCAGTGACATTATGGTTGCTGGATATACAGACGCTTCGCGTCGTGGCACGGCGTCAAGCAGAACGCACAGCGTCTTGGTGAGGGCCCTTTAGGGGTCCCCTGTCTGAGGTGTCTCAGGGTTTAGGCTATGTGCCTGGCTCCCTTTATATGGGTGGGGGCCCCATTCTCGCATCGCTCTTGACATATGTGTGTACATAAAGACGCACACACGTGTATGTATATACCTATGCGTGTGGATGTGCATGCTTGTACGTGATATATATATAATATATAATATATATATATATATATATATATATATATTATATATATATACATACATACATACATACATACACACACATACATAACTTACATACATACATACATACATACATATGTGTGTGTGTGTATATATATATATATATATATATACACATACATACATACATATCGTCGAAAGGGTCGAGCGGAGTCATAGGAGACGATATCTGCCGCTTTGGGGGACCCATGTGCGCTTGAGTGCACGCGTACCCAGGCGCGCAGGTCAGAGGCCCATCTGGAAAGTCATTGAAAAATGAATGTTGAATTCTCTCTTGAAATATTTTCTTCTCGATCGACGTCGAAGAGCTCACATGGTCTCTCGCAGTAAGGAAAACGATAATATAAGCTTTCCGTGTTAGATTAAATGCATAATCAGATTTTGATCATAATCATGTTTTCATTTGAGATTCGAAATTCAAACATTATGTTTTTCCAAAGTAAATTTACGATGGATTTAGAATTGTTTTTTTTCATCAATATGATGATTCGAGGAACCGTATAATATAATAATTATTAGGTATTTCGAATTTTTGACAGAAACACATGTTAATTACAAATATTTAAAACAAAAAAAACTTGTTCTATAAGACCAGAGAGCGTTAATGTATGATTCGATTGACGGCAGATTAGAGGAAGTACGGTTTTTTATGAGAGAAACACCGTTTAATCAAAAGAATTCGCACGAAGCAAAAGTTTGGTTGACGAAGTTATGGTTTGGAGAATGGAAGTTCATTGTTCTGACTTTTTTATTGGAATTGATCATTAAATGAAATTTAAGAGTAGTTTCAAATGTTAAATTCATGGACATAGTTTCTAGATGGAATTCAACTTTTCGCTGACGTATTCGTTTCTAGATGGTCCGTGCCAAAGCCGGAAATCAACGAGTTCTCCGGCCAGCAATCTTATAATTTAGTGGCCTCGAGGTTTGTTCCGATCAGTTCTCGCAGTGCGAAGCGAGTGCTGTCTGCTCTTAGGTTCGACAGTGGCACTGGTCCGGATGGAGTCCCGGCCCGTCTTCTCAAGATCTGCAGCCGGGAGCTCACGATTCCATTCGTGAAGCTTGCACGCCGCATTGTGTCCACAGGTGCATGGCCGAGGTGTTGGACAGAGCATTGGATCCACCCTTTATTCAAAAGAAAATCTGCACACGATGCTGCGAATTATCGTGGTATCCACCTCACGTCTCAGATGTCCAAGGCAATGGAGCGACTTCTGTGCAATTCTTTTGTGCCCCGTTTAATTTCGAACGGATTTTATGGAGCTTCGCAGTACGCTTACACTCCTGGCAAGGGCGCTCGAGACGCCGTGCTTTGGTTAGTTTTGCACTGTTTAATTGCATTTTCTCGCGGCCAGAGAATTGGCTTATATCGCTCTGACGTGTCCGGTGCTTTCGACCGGGTGAAGACTGAAATTCTTTTGCGTAAGCTTGCCGCCGCTCCGATACCCGAGCCAATCTTTCAAGTAATTCGCAGTTGGTTGGCTCCCCGGACAGCCCGGGTTGTAGTTAACGGTGCCTTGTCTGACATGTTTCAAATGCTGGACATGGTGTTCCAAGGAACAGTTTGGGGCACTATTCTTTGGAACGTTTTCTTCGCTGATGCTTCCGGCGCAGTTTCCGAGACAGGTTTCGATGATATAGTTTTTGCCGACGATTTGAACGCTGTCAAAACATTCGGTGCCCACGTGAGCGATGCCAGCATTCACGCTTCTCTCCGCGATTGCCAATCCACACTGCATCGTTGGGGTCGTGCCAATTGCGTTGTGTTTGACGCCAGCAAGGAAAGCACGCACATTCTTGCCAGGCGACCCGGGGATTCTTCCGAGTTTAAGATTCTGGGGGTCGTTTTCGATTGTCAGCTTGGCATGACGAAGGCGATCGAACAGTGCGCAGCAGCGTGTCATTCTCGAATAATGTGTCTTTTGCACGCTCGCCGATATCACTCTTTGCACGAGATGGTCTTGCTATATAAAAGCCACGTTGTTTCATTCGTTGAATATCGCACGCCTGCTATAGCCCACGCTACTAGCACCGCTCTTGAGATGCTCGACAACGTGCAGAAGCGATTTTTGCGTTCCGTTAGTCTCACAGAATTGGAGGCTTTGGTAATCTACAATCTCGCCCCTCTGAGTACGCGGAGGGACATTGCGATTCTTGGTGTAATTCATCGTTCTGTCTTAGGTTTTGGTCCCAATTCTTTCCTCAGTTTCTTTCGCGTCGATCCCTCTCCTCCTCCTCCTCGTTCCCGGCTTCGCCACCACCGCCGCTTGTGTGACCCGTGCGATCTTCGAGCTCAAGACTTCCTCCTTCGCTCTGCTCTTGGCGGCGTACGATTGTACAACATCCTGCCAGAGTTTATAGTCGCCGCCAACTCTGTCCGCGAATTTCAATCTCGATTGCAGGCTTTCGTTGTGTTCCGGGCGCAGCACGGCTACGCAGACTGGGATGCATCATTGTCTTGGCGGATCCCGCTCGCACGCCACCCTGTGAGGTTTTTTCGAGACTGGCACGGCTAATCCGGCTCCCTCTCTCTCTCTCCCCCTTTTGTCTTCTGCTGTCGTTCTTTCCCTCTCTTTCCCCCTCCCTCCCCCCTTTCACAGAGAGCCCTGCCCGTTTCCGCGCGCCTTCGGTGGTTTTCGCTGCAGGGCTGGCGCGTTCGCGGCAGCCGGCTGTTTCACCAGAGGTGAGGTTGTTCGCGTTCACGAGGCTGATAAAAAAAAAAAAAAAAAAAAAAAAAGTTCATGTGTTCGTTAATAGTTGTTTTTGCTGTAGTATTTTGATGTTGGTAGTGTTTCTTTGTTCGAGCAATTTGATGATCCATACAATATAGTTCAAGCGGTATAGCGGTTTCAGTTGATAATTTACAGTGAATATGTCAAGTTCGAAATTTAATTGATTCAGATACATGGTTTTATTTAAGTTGGATTGATTAGAAGAGTAAAAAAAAAAAAAAAACGATCGTTACTATTGTTACGGGCACTAGAGTTTACAGTATATATTCATCATTTGGTAGCGTTAAAAATCCGAAGAGCAAAGGGCATACAGAGAAAAAAAATTGGTTGGAGAGCGTTCGAACGTTCTCGAAAAGGTTTTCTGGTCTTCCAAGGGAATTTCTTGGTGCATACGTGTTTGTTCGCGTGCAGACACGCGTGGAATTTTGCTGGAAGTTTTCTTGGTCACGCTGCCGATTCAGGCAAGCCGATGCGAGCATCGTGGAACGGCGGAAATGGGCTCCTGGCGGGCACCACCATCGTCCGGCTTCTAATTTTGAACCGTCCAGGTCTCAGCGAGCTTTTTGGCAATGTATGAAAGATTATTCGTTTTTTTTTTCAAACAAAAAAAACAAAAAAAAAAAAAATATGCAGAAAACGACTAATGCCATTTCAGGTGAGAAATTGCGATCTTCGAAGGGCCCGATGGAATTTTGAGACATATGTTCAACCGTGGTACGCCGAAGTAGTTTCCGCAAAGTGTGTTTGCAGAGATAGACACGCAAGAGTTTTTTTTTTTTTTTTTTTTTTTTTTTTTTTTTTTTTTTTTTTTTTAGAAAAATTGGCGACTTTAACGTTCACAATTTCATTTGGTGTCGATATTTTAACATACTGCACGATTGTGTTCTTATCACGGTCTGAACAACGCGATCTCACCAGAGGGCAATAGATGATTCATTCCATGAGATTTGCATTTGTCGAAGTGTCAGTTTCACCGAGAATTTCAGATCATTAGATTTGGTTGTTTTTTACTACCTTCTTATGCGTGAGCATGTGTTCGCAGTTGAACATTTCGAATTTAAAGTGCGTCTCTCGTCAGTTTAATTGTAAAGATTGGAGTTGCCTTGAGAGGCACCCGGATTTTGCAGCAATTTTTCACGGAGAGTTCGGGCAGCAGACAGAGTTCGCAGTTTTGAATTCGAAAGCCAGGCGCACCTCATGTCTCCGAATCGATTTTTCGTAGCCATTTTGGCGCTGTTTTGGCTCAAGCTGTTCTGGCTAGAGCTGAGGCTTCCAAAGCAAACTGTTTATCATTGCGTGTCGCCGGGGCGGTCTACCGCCACAGTTTTCACACTTTACTCCTGCCTTTTTGTCTCGTTACCAGTATGTCCAGCATGGCCGGCGTTCCAGGCGTCCAGAAACCCGTTTTCGACAAGGCATTTGAAAGCGTCCAAAACCCGGATAGCGAAGCGAAGCGCGGAACGCCGCACGGGGACCTCTGGCAGGCTGCCTGAAACGATGCGCGGGATGCTGGAAACCTCGCAGGAGACGCTTGCAGGGGCGCCGTTTACGATGCGTGGGGCCCAGCAAAGCGCGCAAGGAAGATCCGCCAAGGTGCGTGGAAGAACTGCCGAATCTCTTCCGAAGCTCTGCCGAAACGCTTCGCGCACTCTGGAGCCACGCGTATTGGGAAACGCTAGGAAACCACGCTCCCGGCCGCACGACGTAATGTTGTGCAAGTTGCGCTTTCACCAGAAACCCGTCGCAAAGCAGAGGCAGTAACGCTGATCGACACCGGCGCGAACAGGGGCGTTTTTGCACATGCTCCACCCTTTCCGGGTGTCAGTGGCGGTGCTGCTCCTGCTCCTCCCGGAGCCGCCGAGTCCCCCGGGTGAGCCTATGGCCCCGGCGAGCTGTGTGCAGACTGCTCCTGGCGCGGGTTCGTCCCCCAGTGCAGCAGTCCTTGGTGTGGCAGATTTCCGGAGAATCCGGATTTTCGAGCCGCCTTACCCGGCCGACCTCCGGAGGAGAATTTTCGAGCCGCCTTGCCCCGCCAACCTCCAGAGCCGAAATCTCACCAGCCCTTTTGGCCGTAGGTGGTCTAGGGAGTTTCCTCTGCCAACCCCCCTTCTTTCTCTTCGGGGAGGGGTTTACCCCTCACCTTACCCCTCCCCACTGACCTGGACGAGGCGTCTCGCGAGGTGTCAGGGCGCCCAAGATGGCTCAAGACGGCTCCAAGAGCGAAAAAGCGAGAAAGCACAAAACATTGATTCTACCTAGGTTTTGGAAGGATTTTGGCCTCTTGGGGGGGCCCAAGAGGCGCTTCGAGGCACTCTAGAGGGGCAACCCTAATTAGGGACCCCCCTTCTTTGATAGATCTCCTCCAAGATGGCCCCAAGAGCGCACCGAAGGCTCCCAAGAGCGCCCCAAGAGCGCCCCAAGAGGGCTCCGAGAGAACCCAAGAGGCCCCCAAGAAACCTCTAAGAGGCTGCCAAGAGACCCCCAAGAGGCCCCAAGAGAGTTCAAGATGGCCCAAGACGGCTCCAAGAGCGAAAAGGCGAGAAAGCAACAAACAATGATTTTACCTAGGTTTTGGAAGGATTTTGGCCTCTTGGGGGGCCCAAGAGGCGACTCGAGGCACTCTAGAGGGGCAACGCTAATTGGGGACGCCCTCTTCTTTGATCGATCTCCTCCAAGATGGCCCCAAGAGCGCCCCGAAGGCTCCCAAGAGCGCCCCAAGAGCGCCCCAAGAGCGCCCCAACAGGCCCCAAGAGGCGCCCAAGAGGCCTCCAAAAGGCTCCCAAGAGACCTCCAAGAGGCCCAAGAGGCTCCCAAGACGGCCCAAGACGGCTCCAAGAGCGAAAAGGCGAGAAAACACAAAACATTGATTTTACCTAGGTTTTGGAAAGATTTTGGCCTCAAGAAGGGCCCAAGAAGCGATTCGAGGCACTCTAGAGGGGCAGCGCTAATTGAGGACCCCCCCTTCTTTGATAGATCTCCTCCAAGATGGCCCCAAGAGCGCCTCGAAGGCTCCCAAAAGCGCCCCAAGAGAGCCCCAAGAGGCCCCAAGAGGCCCCTAAGAGGCCTCCAAGAGGCCCCCAAGAGACCCCCAAGAGGCCCCAAGATGCTCCCAAGATGGCCCAAGACGGCTCCAAGAGCGAAAAGGCGAGAAAACACAAAACAAATTGATTTTCCTTAGGTTTTGGACGGATTTTGGCCTCTAGGAAGGCCCAAGAAGCGATTCGAGGCACTCTAGAGGGGCAACGCTAATAAGCAACCCCCCCTTCTTTGATAGATCTCCTCCAATATGGCCCCAAGAGCGCCCCGAAGGCTCCCAAGAGCGCCCCAAGAGCGCCCCAAGAATGCCCCAAGAGGCCCCAAGAGGCCCCCAAGAAGCCTCCAAGAGGCCTCCAAGAGACTCCCAAAAGGCCACAAGAAGCTCCCCGAGATACGCAAGAGGCCTCCGGGACCGCCAAGAGGCCCCAAAGACGGCCCAAGAGGCCCCCAAGCTCGCCATTGTCCTCCTCCTCCTCCTCTTTTTCTCCCTCCTCCCTCCTCCCCCTCCCCCTCCTCCTCCTCCTCCTTCTCCTCCTCCTCCTCCTCCTTCTCGTCCTCCTCGTCCTCGCCCTCCTCCATCTCCTCCTCCTCATCTTCCTCCTCCTCCTCCTCCTCCTCCTCCTCCCCCTCCTCCTCCTGCTCCTCCTCCTGCTCCTCGTCTTCCTCCTCCTACTCCGACGACGACGACTCCTCCTACATCCTCCCCCTCTTGGAGCGTATGGCGGCTTAACCCGCTCTTTGTTCTTCTGCATGCTCCCCCGCTTCCCTCATCACCTCCACTCCCCTGGGGCTCATTTCTGGACGGGCTGGTGGGGATACGCGAAGCGTCTAGAATTTCGAGCCGCTTTACCCGGCCGTCCTCCGGAACAGAATTTTCGAGCCGCCTTACCCGGCCGTCGTCCGGAGCAGAATTTTCGAGCCGCCTTACCCCGCCGGTTTCGGGGGCAGATTTCTCGAGCCGCCTTACCCAGCCATCCTCCGGAGCAGAATTTCCGAGCCGCCTTGCCCGGCCGGTTGCGGGGACAGATTTTTCGAGCTGCCTTGCCCGGCCGTTTGAACATTTTGCCCGGTCCTCTGAAAGAGGAGTTTCGTGCCAAAGGTCTCGTTCTCAGCGCCAGTTGAGTTTGCACGAGTATTTACTGGAGCTTTCTTCTGATGCACGCCCTTCACCTCGGGGAGGGGACCTTGGCGAATCCAGGTCTCGCCCTCCTCAATTCAGCGCGGATTTCACCATTTGGCATATTAATATTCAGGGTTTTTTCTCGTCCCAGTCTGAGCTGGAAGCTCGTATCTCTCTCCGTTCTGCGCCTCCTGCTCTAGTTTGTTTGAACGAGACCCGGTTTGACCGGGCTTCAGTCCCGAGTTTGCACGGATATACGTGCGTCTGTCGACGAGATCGGAACAGCAGCGGTGGTGGAGTCGCCGTTTTCGCGCTTGACCAATATTCTTCGCTCGTTTCCCCTCTCGCTAATTCTGTTTCTGCCGAGTGTTGTTGGTTTGTATTTCATTTCGATTGCGGGCCTGTTTTGTTTGGCAATTTCTACCGTTCTCCTCTCTACGCCGAAGTAGTTTCCTTGCAAAGTGTGTTTGCAGAGATGGAAACGCACCTATCTTCAGCCATAGGCGTATTTCTAATCGGCGATTTTAACGTCCACAATCCCATTTGGCTTCGACATTCTAACAGACAGACTCCAGAGGGAATCGAAGCTGCACGATTGTGTGCTTATCATGGTCTTGAACAAATCGTTCGCGAACCTACCAGAGAGCTATATTTAATTGATTTAATTTTGACAGATTTGCTCGAGTTTGCCGAAGTGTCAGTCCTACCGAGAATTGCTGATCATCGGGTCGTCTCCTTGTCTCTCCTCTTTCTCCCTTTGTCCGTCCCCTTATGCACGAGAATGTGTTGGCAGTTTAATGCTTCGAATTTGAAGTGCGTCTCTCGTGAGCTCAATTGTAAAGATTGGAGTTGCCTTAACGGGGACCCGGATTTTGGAGCACAGTTTCTGACGGAGAATATTTTGAATGCTGCGGAGCGTCACGTTCGCAAAGTCTCTGTGCCGGTCCGGTGGAGCCATCCTTGGCTGACGCAGGAATGTTTCGACGCTGTCGCTCGCAAAGCCGCGGCTGCAGATTCTCCAGAGTTTCTGCTTGCAGTTCAGGATTGCAGCAGAATTCTTTTAGATTCGTTTAATTCGTATTGTAACAGAATTCGTTTGAAGCTTCGTTCTTTGCAGCGTGGTTCGAAAGCTTGGTGGAGGCTTTCAAACCAGCTGTTCGGCAAGACCGTCAAGTCATCTTCGCCTGCTCTTCGCCGTGCCAATGGCGCGTGGGTCGTCAGAGCTGACGAGAAGGCAGATTTTTTCGCGAATTCGTTTTTTGATCGCTGGTCCATCCCAACTGTGAGGAGGAATTGTTTTTCTGACATTCCTCAGCGCCTTCCAGTGGAGCAGACTGACTTTTTCCCCGTCGGGGTGAGACAAGTCTTTAACGTGCTTACACAGCTCAAACGCGATTCCGCTACAGGGCCTGACGAGATTCCTGTTCGCATTCTTGTCGCCTGTTCTGCCTCTCTCGCCTTGCCGCTTGCTATTTTGATTAGGTCTATCATTCGCACAGGCAGATGGCCGGAGCCTTGGCGTTTGCATCATATCTGCCCCCTCCACAAGCGGAGGTCTTTGCATGATCCTGTGAATTATCGTGGAATTCATCTTACTTCTCAGCTGTCCAAGTGCGCCGAACGTATTCTTCTTTCTTTCTTGTCTCCTCGTGTGTCCCGCTCCTTGTGTTATGGTTCTTTTCAATTTGCGTATTGCCCTGGGCGCGGCGCCAGAGACGCGATTTCATATTTCTTGCTAACATGGCTTGGCCTTCTCGCAGAGGGAGCGCGGATCGGTTTGTACTGTTCCGACGTGTCCGGCGCCTTTGACCGTGTGAATTCGGACCGCTTGCTCGCGAAGCTACGCGCTTGGGGTATCCCCCCGGCTCTGTGCGCAGTCTTTTCTAGCTGGCTGGATGCCCGGAAGGCCCGCATTACAGTTGGCGGTGCCTTCTCGCGTCTCATTTGCATGACCAACATGGTGTTTCAAGGGACCGTTTTGGGCCCGCCCTTTTGGAACATCTTTTTCGGTGATGCCAGCGAAGCAATTGCCAGATTACACTTTCAAGAAGTTGTTTATGCCGACGATCTCAACGCCTTCCGTCCTTTCCCCCCCTCCTCTTCTGACGACGAGATTTTTGCCACTATTGGGCAGTGCCAGTCGTGTCTGCACGAATGGGGCCGTGCCGATGCTGTTGTGTTTGAAGCTTCGAAGGAGAGCCGGCACATTATTTCACGTAGCCGCCCTTCTGGTGGCAACTTTAAAATTCTCGGTGTATCTTTTGATTGCAAGCTTGTCATGTCAGATGCGGTATCTGAGTGTGTGCACGAATGTGGTTGGCGACTTCAGGCCTTGCTTCGCTCGCGGCGCTACCGCACTGTCGCCGAGCTTGTTGTCTTATATAAAGCGCACATTCTTTCGTTCATAGAATACCGCACGCCAGCCTTCTCACACGCTTCGAATTCTGTATTGTTGCCGCTTGACCGTGTCCAGACTGTTTTTTTACGAACCCTGGGCATAACTGAGTACGAAGCTTTGCGCAATTTTAATCTTGCCCCACTTTCTGCCCGCAGAGATATAGCCAACTTGGGCCTTATTCGCCGCGCTGTACTCGGTTTCAGCCCTCCGTGCTTCGGTGCTTTTTTCTCCGTTGACTCCTCCCCTCCTCCTCCCCGCTCCCCTCGTCGCCACTTCCGTCACTTGCGTGACCCGTGTTCTCTCCGTGCCCCTGACTACCTTGTGCGTTCCGCATTGGGTGGCACGAGAGTGTACAACCTTCTTCCTGACTCAATCATCTCTGCTGACAATGTCAAATTGTTTCAGCGCCTTCTCTGCAAATTGCTTCGTGCCGATTCTGCCGAAAGGTCGTCTTGGCCACAGCTTTTCAGTTGGCGTGTGCCGATGGCTTCGCACAGCCTTCGTAATTATTTTTCTTGGCAGCCCGATGAATGAGTTTTTTGTCTTGTCCCTGAATTTTAATGTTTGAATTGCCGAATGGTGCCGTGGTGTACTGCAGAGGTCCGATAGAAAAAAAAAACCCCTCTACAGCCCGAGTTAAGTATAGAAAACCGACAGCACCTCTCAAGATGACTCGAACAATACGAATAGTTTCGCGATTCTAGATCGGACAGCAGACCGAGTTCAGAGCTCTGGATTCAACAGACAACGGCCACTGATGATTCTGAATCAGATTCTGTACGTATCAGCTTTGTAGCTGTCCTGGAGAAGTACAGAAAACCGAGAGCTCTTGTCAAGGTGAGTCGAATTTCACGAATCGGGACCTAGTTCGGCAAGCAGACCGAGTTGCGACCTTTGGGTTCAACAGGCGAATGCGCCGGATCATTCTGAATCGATTAGCTGTGATTACGAGCTCACTAGCTGTCCTGAAGCTCGAGTTATCTTGAGAAAGCCGTCATCGCGTGTCAAGATGACTTGAAACGGCCGATCCCGCCAGAGTGCTTTTTGGCAGTGAAAGGTACCCGATCGAGCTGAGATCAAGATGGCGAGCGTGAATGAGATCGAATATCACGGGAAAAATATTAGAGCTCTAACGAATGGTTGAATTTCGAGAACAAAATTTTCAATCGTCCAAAAGTCATCAAAAGGTCCGTCGAGATTTTTCTTGCCAACTAGCTCTCCAGCGCCCCGGAATTACTCTTAAGCTTCCAGCAACAGCTTGGAAAGGGAAGCTCTACGAGTTATTACTTTTAAGCTTCCAGCAATAACTTGCGAAGGGAAGCTCTACGTGAGTCGAAACTGCCGATCCCGCCGGTGTGCTTTTTGGCAGTGAAAGGGACCCGATCGAGCTGAGATCAAGATGACGAGCGGGAATAAGATCGAATATTACGGGAAAAAAATACTAGAGCTCGGACGAATGGTTGAATTTCGAGAACAAAATTTGCAGCAGATTTTTTTAGATTTTGTAATTCGTATTATAACAGAATTCGTTTGAAGCTCGCTCTTTTGAGACAAGTCTTTAACGTGCTTAAACAGCTCAAACGCGATTCCGCTACAGGGCCTGACGAGATTCCTCTTTGCATTCTTGTCGCCTGTTTTGTCTCTCTCGCTTTGCCGCTTGCTATTTTGATTAGGTCTATCATTCGCAGGCAGATGGCCGGAGCTTGGCGTTTGCATCATATCTGTCCCTTCCACAAGCGAAGGTCTTTGCGCGATCCTGTGCGCCGAACGTATTCTTCTTTCTTTCTTGTCTCTTCGTGTGTCCCAGTCCTTGTGTTTTGGTTCTTTTCAATTTGCGTGCTGCCCTTGCCAGAGACGACGCGATTTCATATTTCTTGCTAACATGGCTTGGCCTTCTCGCAGAGGGACGCGGATCGGTTTGTACTGTTCCGACGTGTCCGGCGCCTTTGACCGTGTGAGTTCGGACCGCCTGCTCGCGAAGCTACGCTCTTGGGGTATCCCCCCGGCTCTGTGCGCAGTCTTTTCTAGTTGGCTGGGGGCCCGGAAGCCCGCATTACAGTTGGCGCTCCAGCGAAGCAATTGCCAGATTACACGAAGTTGTTTATGCCGACGATCTCAACGCCTTCCGTCCTTTCCTCTCCTCCTCTTCTGACGACGAGATTTTTGCCACTATTGGGCAGTGCCAGTCGTGTCTGCGCGAATGGGGCCGTGCCAGCGCTGTTGTGTTTGAAGCTTCGAAGGAGAGCCGGCGCATTATTTCACGTAGCCGCCCTTCTGGTGGCAATTTTTAAATTATCGGTGTATTTTTTGATTGCAAGCTTGTCATGTCAGATGCGGTATCTGAGTGTGTGCACGAATGTGGTTGGCGACTTCAGGCCTTGCTTCGCTCGCGGCGCTTCCACGCTGTCGCCGAGCTTGTTGTCTTATATACAGCGCACATTCTTTCGTTCATAGAATGCCGCACGCCAGCCTTCTCACACGCTTCGGATTCTGTATTGTTGCCGCTTGACCGTGTCCAGACTGGTTTTTTTACGAGCCCTGGGCATAACCTGAGTACGAAGCTTTGCGCAACTTTAATATTGCCCCACTTTCTGCCCGCAGAGATATAGCCAACTTGGGCCTTAGTCACCGCGCTGTAATCGGTTTCAGCCCTCCGTGCTTCGGTGCTTTTTTCTCCGTTGACTCCTCCCCTCCTCCTCCCCGCTCCCCTTGTCGCCACTTCCGTCACTTGCGAGACCCGTGTTCTCTCCGTGCCCCTGACTACCTTGTGCGTTCCGCATTGGGTGGCACGAGAGTGTACAACCTTCTTCCTGACTCAATCATCTCCGCTGACAATGTCAAATAGTTTCAGCGCCTTCTCTGCAAATTGCTTCGTGCCGATTCCGCCGTAAGGTCGTCTTGGCCACAGCTTTTCAGTTGGCGTGTGCCGATGGCTTCGCGCAGCCTTCGTAATTATTTTTCTTGGCAGCCAGATGAATGAGTTGATCCCTCTCCTTTTTCTTCGTTCGCCTCTGTCTCTTCCCCTTCTCGCCCTCTCGTCCCGTTCTCTTCTTCTCGTCTTCTTCCCTCTCTCCCTCTCTGCTTGCTGCTGTCGCTGCCGTCGTCCGCCGTCCTCCCCTCCCTGGCTCCCTCCCCCCGTGCGGGTTCTGAGCGGTGCTCGGTCCGCAGGCGTTTTCTCGCCGGGCGCGTCCGGCGCTTCTCGCTCCTTCTCTTCCTCGCTCTCCTCCTGCCTGCTTGCCTGCCCCTCCTTCCCCTTCCCTCCCTCCCTCGTTTGTTTCTGTCTTTGTCTTCTTCTTTCGTTTTCCCCGTCCTCCCTCCGGCAGTGCGCCGCCCGCCGGCCTGCTTAGCTGGCTCCGGCGGCCGCCATCCCGCCATGTATCTTGTCTTGTCCCTGAATTTTTATGTTTGAATTGCCGAATGGTGCCGTGGTGTACTGCAGAGGTCCGATAGAAGAAAAAAACAACGTCGCGAATGCGATGCGGCAAATATATGTTCCAAAACCGATGAATGTAACACGACGATGCACAATGCCGCATGTTTTCATCACCGGATATGGGGGCACGAATTGCTCGAAATCTTTGCAGTAACAACTGCTGCAAAAAATGCGACTCCACATTTTTTAATTTTCTTTCTGCCTGCTTGAAATTTGGCAAAGTAGCACTGACGAGAACGTAAATGCGTTTAACATTTCCATTTGCATCGCCCCACTACAGGTCAACAAATTTGCTCGGCAAATCTGCCGTTGATGCACCTGAGGTCCAAAATGCAATGGGCGAATTAAACTAGCGTTACTCCAACAAAAAACGCACAGACTCGCAAGCGGAACTGACGGCAACCGCGAATGCACCCATAACCAAAGCAACCGGAATGCTCTTGAACCAAAAAAATGCGGATCTCGCTTTGAACCCAAATAAACATCACAATATTGAAAGTATAAGTAAATAGAAACATTTCTTCGGAACGAACATTGATACCAAACCGACTTCAAATATTTGGATACGTTCAACAACGTGCCTGCTCGTCTGTCTGATTGCCGTGCTGGAAAACTTTGGGAGTCATCGGAAGCTCGAATAAAAAATCGTCAGCATCTCTAAAAAACTGCAAAATACGAGTACCTTTTCGGAACGGATTGCTGTGCGAACAATCACTTTTTTTTTTTTTTTTTTTTTTTTTTTTTTTTTTTTTTTTTTTTTTTTTTTTTTTTTTTTTTTTTTTTTTTTATATTATATATATATATATATATATATATATATATATATATATATATATATAAAAAAAAACGCAAACACGATCTCTCTAAATCCGCACGCAACGAAACTACGCTTCTGACTTTGCCGGTAACGCTCTTTGGCGAATTCTACACAATGATTTGGAAAAGATCGAAAATCGCATAAACATAAAAGAAACCACGCGCGATCATTGATCGAATATGTGACCCGCTCATCTGAAATACCTGCCTTCCAAATTTTCTTGAAACTATGTGCAAATACAACAATAACCCGGCGCACTGATCTATATATATATGAAGTGATGATAGTGCGTTGCAAAAACACCATAACAAAAACACAACAAACATAATCTTGTACAAATCCATATAATAGCACGTATCAAAAAAATCTATCAAAACTGAAACATCGAAGTCTGATCGAGTTCGAAAATTATCGACCAATCACAATGTGTAATCCAAGCGGACAAAAATTTCGCGGAGTGAGCAGATGAATAACTATGTGATATATTTGTTTTCGGTGTTTCTGTTTTAACATGTATCTAAACATTGAAAATGTCTGTTCAAATGAATTGCCGATTCAGATCTTCTTGAAATAATATTATTTTGTGGCATCATGAATTCTACAGACTATCGAATCGAAATCATTTATTTTTGAGAGACGGGACACAAACAAGAATATGATTGTAACGAATATGATTTTTATTTTGCAACACGGTTTTGTATTCAATGCGATATTCAGAAATAAAAAATCTTGAAAGTAACACTGATACAAAAAACGTATTTGATATTGTTTGTGCAAAATGAATCTGGAAGATATATTAGGTTCTTAGCAGAAATATCGAGATAACGTTAATTCGTTCGATTCATACAACATGAAAAACAATCGATTTACCGCTAAGAACCCTCGTGGAACTCCTCAGCAAGATGAGCTGAGAGAAATTGGGGCGCAGGATGCAGCTAGTTGGCAAACCCGGTTCCGGCGGACAATGTCGGATCTTTGCGTGGGTTAGCAAAATATTCTGGGAGATTTGAACACTCGTTTATACAATGATATTTTGATGCGGGCATTTTATGCGTGTTTTGGTGTCAGAATTCGCATGCGTTTTTTTGAAGAACAGAAGGTAAATCGTGTCGGAGTCAATCCAACAATAAAATTCACGGCAGCGCTGTGCGTGTTTCTTTGTCTGAGTAGCATTTTCAGATTTCCAATTTCTCCAACGGACGTTTGAGGCGTCAAGGTCCAATATTGTTTGACACAATTAGCAGCGTTCAGCACGAGTAGGCATACTTGAGTTCATCGTCGAGTGCGGTTTCTTGCTGCTCGGATGCATTCCGATGCGCCCACTTGCCTCCATCCAGATTTCGGAAGCTGCCAAATCCAGATTTCCCCAGCCGCTTTGCCCCAGAACAATTGTTGAGTGCATGGGTTTGAACACTTGTGTTTTTTTTTCCGCGTAGTTAATGTTTGTTGTTTGTAGAATGCGTGATGTAGAGGTTTTGTTTGTATTGGTTATTTTGTATTATATCTATTGATAGTTTTATTTTAGTGCGGGTTTTTCTTAGTGTAATTGACATTCGTACGAGTCGTTTGAAGTTTTCATTTCGTATTGATGATGTGGTTTTGTCAGTGTTGATTGTTGTGTTTGCAGTTTTTTTGCCTGGGTTGTTTGTGTGTTGCGTCGTTTAATATTTTTTTGTTGTTGTTGTATGGGTTTCGAAGCAGGCGTTCCGTCAAAGGGTTTTTATGTTGCCAGGCGCGCCGTTGTGAAGGCCCAGGTTTCAGATTGTTTTTTTTTGTTCCGGCCTGGCTGCGAATCGCTGGCGTTTTTAAACGCGAATATTTCAGTTGCGCTTTACAAAGCCAGCGTCCCCGTCCGCAGGAGGTTTTAAGTGCCAGCCGCGCCAGTGGAAAGAGCAAGGTTCGTTTTTTTGTGGGATTGCGCTGTTTTTGCTTGACCTGACTGCGTGTTGTTGGCGTTTTGGAATGAGTTTGTTTCACTTTTGAAATCCGCGGCGGGCGCGCCGTCCGCAGGGGCCTTTCAATTTGCGCAAGGCAAAATTTGGTAAAGTGTGGTATTCGGTCGTTTTGTTGTGGATTCTGCCGTTTCTGCTTGACGTTCGTGTCGCTGGCCTTCAAAGGTGTGTGTGTGTGTTGGTGCAAACGACAACTTTCATAAAGTTTGGTTCTCGGTCGTTTGGTTGGGATTTTGATTCCGCGTGGCCTGACTGTGTGTTTGCGGCGTTTCCGAACGCTTCTTTTGCGTTTGGGTTCCACAGCTGGCGTTCCGAAAGATGCGTTAATATGCCGTCCGAGCTGGTGCAGGGGGCAATTTCATTCCCAAAGTGTTGCCCTTGGCCTATTGATCGGGATTTTGCTGATTTTGCCTGGCCTGGCTGCGCGTCGCTGGGGTTTGCTGAACGTGTTTATTCCCTCTTTAGGCTCCGGAGGCTTTAATCCGCCAACCGCGCGGGTGCAAAGGACACAATGTCTTGGAGTATTGTTTCTGTCTTATGTTCGGGATTCTAATGAATCTGCCTGGCCTGAGTGCGTGTCTATGTCGTTTCGAAGGTTATTCTTTGCCTCTGCTCTAAAGCCAGCGTCCGCAGAGGGCCTTCCTGCTTTTCCTGGTCCTCTTCGGCTCTTCCGCCGCTTCCTCCTCCTACTCCTCGTCTTTCTCCTTCTTTTCCGCTTGTTGCTCCCCGTCATGCTACTACTATTTATCGTTAGTGTTATTTGCTGCAACCATTGGGAAAAAGAGCGGGGCGCCATTGGAAAAAGGGGGAGGGTCGTAAATACCAATAACTTATGATGAGCTAGGACTCTTATTGGGCAAGCTTGTTTGGGGAATACATGAGAATGGCGGTCTTATACCATCAGGTTTTGTATTATTGGTATGGTTACTACTACTACGACGACGACTACTACTATTATTACTACTACTACCACTGCTATTTCTAGTATTACTTTTGCTACCATCACTCCTATTGCTAGCGCAGCCATTGCTACTCGTTCATTACTGCTACTGCCACCATTCGTTCATCATTTCGTTGTTACAATGCCATTATTCTTGCCATCGCGAATACTACCGCAAGTACTGCTAATACCATTTGTATGACCACTACAACTACCAACTTCTACTATTACTACGGCTACTACTGCTACTGCTACTACTACGATTAATATTATTCTTCTTATTATTATAATTAGTAGTATTATGTATTTTACGACTAGTACAGTTATTACCAGTAGTGCCAGTGCTACAATTATTGCTACTTCTAGTAGTAGTAGTAGTAGTAGTAGTAGTAGTAGCAGTCGTAGTAGGACTAGTAGTAATTGTAGTCTGACTACTAGTATTATTGTTATTATTCTTACCAGTACTGTTACGAATGCTGTTATCACTGCTGCTTATCTGTTCTTACAAGTGGTATTACGACAAATACTATTAGGAGAGCTAGTACTACTACTACTACTTCTACTACTACTACTACTTCTGCGACTACGACTACTACTAGTACGCCTACTACTACCACTACTACTACTACGACGACTACGACTACTACTACTACCACTACTACTACTACTACTACTACTACTACTACCACTACGACTCCTACTACTACTACTACGACGACCGTTTCTTTGGAAGGGTTGGAAGAATGAATTCGCGAGTCATTGCATGGGGGCGCTGGTGAAGGACATGAGGAGTATTATCTCGTGGGTCAATTCTTCTCTTTGGGTGGAAGCGCATGCCCGAGATGATAAGTATGACTTAGCGAGGTATTTCTTGTTAAGCTCGTTATTCGAGTGTTGTCGGAATATGTGTGTACATAGGTATACGTATGTGTATGTGTGTGCGCTTGTGTGAATATATGAAACAAAGGTTTTGTCTATTTGTTGTTGGGTCGATTTATGTGCTGGCAAATCTATGTGTCCATTTGTGTGCACGCGTGTGTGTGTGTGACAGGTTTCAAATGTTATATGTATTTGGTTACCAGAGGCACTGGGGTCTGCTTACAACAACACAAATTTCATGTACATCGCTGACGTGTATATATATACATATATATATATTATATATATATATATATATATATATATATATATATATATATTTATATATTGCAATTCTAATTTCAAGTCGGTTTATATGTTCAATTTGTATAGTGGGACATTTTCAAATGTAACACGGTTTGGTTAAGTTACCACAGTTTCATTCATTATGTAGAATGTTATTTCTACTCTCAGCTTATAAAACGGTCGATGCGTCAAACATTCCCATGGCCGATACGGGCGGGAGTTTTTAGCAGCGGATCCTTCTGTACTTATTGTAGCTGTTCTAATGGCCGAGAAAGAGTTTCCGAAGGTTAGATGCGAGAAGCGCAGACAGATCTTCTTTCACAGAGCGCTACGTCTTTGTATGCGACAAACCAAGACGTTGCAGACATCAGCAGCAATTCTAGTCCAGGTGCGTCAAGCATTTAGTGCCACAACAAGAAACATCTAGCCATACTCTTCGTTCATCGATGTATGTGTATGTATATGTATATTTCTAGTTGTGTGTGTCTATATACATACATGGGTTATAGTCACGGACGGTGTCGAGGCTTAGAGCGCAGCGGAAGAGACACGATACATTGGGCCATGTGTATCCGTACGCCGGTAATTTTGGAAGATCGATTGTTTTTATGTGTATAAGAGATAACGCCGTGTACAATGACGGTTGAGAGACATAAGTCACGGAATGCCGGTCTCAATTGATGGTTGCCGCTTGGTTCCGGATTCGCAGTGCAATTCGGTATGGAGTTGAATTAATCCCCAACCATATCGTGGTGCTCATGATCGTCATCACCATCATCGTCACGACCCGTTTCAGCACACCCCTCACACGCGTCGCGCCCCCATAAGGGGCCCCACGGAAGGGCCAAATGCCAGCGTTCGCGTGCGCCCGCCGCACCCATGTTGGCACGCCCTTCGCGCGTTTCGTGGTTCCATAAAGATTTCCACGGAAGGCCCGAATGCCAGCGTTCGCGTGCGCCCGCCGCACCCATGTTGGCACACCCCTCGCACGTTTCGTGGCTCCATAGGGAACCCCGTCGAAGGCCCCAGTGCCAGCGTTCGCATGTGCCCGCCGCGCCCGTTTTGGTGCGCCCTCACACGTTTCTTGGGTCCACAGGGAGTCCCACCGAAGGTCCCAATGCCAGCGTTTGCGTGCGCCCGCCGCACCTGTTTTTGCACGCCCTTCACGCGTGTCGTGGCTCTATCAGGGGCCCCGCCGAAAGGGCCAAATGCCAGCGTTCGCACGCGCCCGCCGCACCCATTTTGGCACTCCCCTCACGTTTTGTGGGTCCATAGGAAGCCCCACCGAAAACCCGCATGCCAGCGTTCGCGTGCGCCCGCCGCATCCATGTTGGCACGCCTTCACACGTTTCGTGGCTCCATAGGGAACCCCACCGAAGACTCAACTGTCAGCGTTCACGTGCGCCCGCCGCACCCGTTTCGGCAAACCCCTCACAGGCTTCGTGGCTCCATAAAAGGGGCCCCGCCGAAGGTCAAATGTCATCGATCGCATGCGCCCGCAACGCCCATTTTGACACACCGCTCACGCGCGTCGTGGTTCCATAAGGGGACCCCACGGAAGGCGCAAATGCAAGCGTCCGCATGCGCCCGCCGCACCCATCTTGGCACGCCCCTCGCATGTTTCGTGGCTCCACAAAAGGGCTCTTCTGTATGCGGTGCGTGCAACGACTAAATGTCTTCGTGAGAAACATGACTCTTCTGATTATCTTCCTTGTTTCCTGCACGTAGAATGCATGGGGCTAGATTAGCTCTTTCCGAGTGATGCTCTCAACTCTCACCAATCAAACATTGACTTTACTATTGGATGATTACAATGCTCACGTACTAATTAGATCCATCAATCAATTGCTGATTCAGTATGTACAACATGTCTGATTTGCCAATGACGATTTTTCGCTCCACGTAAGTCAATGTCTTAAACCAGTTGCTGACATAATCGCAAGTTGCTGACTTTGGTAAACAAGCTTGTTAAACTTTCACAGGTTTTCTGTGATAAATTCGTGTTAGGCTGCCGTTTGTTAAGGAGCCCCAAGAGAGTCTTTACAAGTGTTTCTCTGTTGTCGCGTTCCCGCCCGCGAGACAGAATAGCAAGTCTTGAAGGTTGACGCGGGACCTTCGCTTTTCATTCGCGCTGGCGCCGTCGAGCTTGGCGTCGAGCATGAGTTGGGGATTCGTTGTCAAATTGTTGTTTGTTTTTTTCTCCTCGTCCTGATTTTCCTTGCTTTCCCTTTTGCCCCCCCCTCCCCGTCTCGGCGCGCTGGCGCCCCCCCTAGGGGCGCCCGGGGCGACGTCCGAAGTTTTCGGCCCCTTATTTTTTGAGCTGTCCAGTTTTTTTCTACGCAGTCGTTGTTTTCCCTCGGTACTGGGATGCCGCCACGTTGCTTGGATATCGAGAGACATTGGTATGTTTTCACTCTTCGTGGTTTTGCTAGAATAATCCACTGACCAGAAATAGTGCGCGAGCGATGTCCAATGTTGCTTGGCGAAATCTGCATTGCAAGCTTGTTGAACATACCATGTTTCACGTATTTCAATGTTCGACCGCATACTGAAATTTCTCCCTCAAATCGTTTGACGTGTCCAGATCTATCTTTTGTTTTGAAAATGTGCGCGTTCGGCGCCTCCCGCTCCTATTCTCTCCTTTTCCTTCTCCTGTCGTCGTCGCCTGCCGGCTCCCTTTTCCCCCGCCACTCCCATTCCCCCCTTCCCTCTTCTTCCCCCCTTTCCTCTCTTCCTCGCTCCCGCCTTTTCCAGTGCCTGCGCTTCGCTGTGTTTCTCGCCCCGGCCAGTCCTTCCCTTGGCCGCCTCTCGCCTTGCGCGTGCCTTTCGTGTCGTCGCGCGATTGGATGCGTCGAGTTCTTGCGCGGGAAAATGGAATTCCCCTGCAATGGTTGGGCCGAAAAGTGCTGTCTTGTAGCGCGATGTATGCGCGAGCGGCGCCAAGTGGCGACCGATCGATGTAGTCCGGAGACGAAGCAGCTTATCTTTCAGCTTGCACGGTGGACTTTGTCATGGTATGTCTTCGCATGAAGCGGCCTTGGACGCGCGGCATTTTCCCAGCGCGCAGTGTGTCGGACAGGCGAACGAGCGGCCGCGAGTTGTAGCGCGACGCGGAGCGCGAATCTTTTGGCTGGGTATGAGACGGGGAAGGGGCCTGGGCGAGCAAAGAAAATGGTTTAGACAATAGCTTCTGGAAGCCGTCCAGGCCACTCCAGGAGCGCGGAAGCAGAGAGATCTCGAAAGTGACACGTGACGCGAGGCGGGAAGGGAGAGATGGAAAGCAAGGGGGAGGGGGAGAGGGAGGGGCGGAAGGAGGTGATGGGAGAAAGAGCAGCAGTCAGTTTTCGTCAGAGCGGCAATTGCACGCTCACTGGGGGCATCTTGGGAGGTCAGGAGGAACCGAACCGAGGACATTGTTGATGGGGTCGAGAACGCCGAGGAGACGCCGTTCGCTCCTGCCCCCGCTTGGCCAGCCCGTAGAAGCACTAGAACGCGTGGTGCGAGTTCGAGCGCTGTTTTATTCCCAGCAGGAAACCAGCCATTCGGGTGGCTGTTTTGATGCGCCCACGGCGGATGCAGATTTGGCTCAGGAAGTGTCACCTCCATCATTGGATGGTTCAGACAACGGGAATTTGAATCTTACCATTGCAAATCTGGCGACGAAAAAAAAAAAAAATACGCAACCGAGGAACCCCACATCCCTTTTATATTTCCTGTGTGTACCATCGGTACTAATGTTATTGCAAGAACAACAACAACTACTACTGCTGCTGCTACTACTACTACGACTACTACTACTACGACTACGACTACTACGACGACGACTACTACTACTACTACTATTGCTACTGCTACTGCTACTGCTACTTCTTCTGCTACTGCTTTTATTACTACTACTACTACTACTACTGCTGCTGCTACTACTACTACTACTACCTCTACTACTGCTATTACTACTACAACAACTACTACTACTACTAGTACTACTACTACTACTACTACTACTACCACCTACTACTACGATTACTACTACACCTTCTACTACTTCTACTACTGCTACTACTACTACTACTACTACTACTACTACTAGTATTACTACTACTATTACTACTACTACTACGACTACGACTACTACCACTACTATTACTACTACTACTACTACTACTACTACTACTACTACTACTACTACTACTACTACTACTACTACTACTACTACTACTACTACTACTACTACTACTACTACTACTACTACTACTACTACTACTACTACTACTACTACTACTACTACTACTACTACTAATACTACTACTACTACTACTACTGCTACTGCTACTGCTACTGCTACTGCTACTGCTACTGCTACTGCTACTGCTACTGCTACTGCTACTGCTACTGCTACTGCTACTGCTACTGCTATTGCTACTGCTCCTGCTGCTGCTGCTGCTGCTGCTGCCCCCAGCGCACCCCCTGTGGCGTCGAGGAAATGCCATGCCTGCCACGCCCTGGGGGCCTGCAACACATAGGGCCCCCCACCCCCAGCGCACCCCCTGTGGCGTCGAGGGAATGCCACGCCTGCCACGCCCTGGGAGCCTGCAGCGCATAGGGACCCCTCCCCCAGCGCACCCCCTGTGGCGTCGAGGGAATGCCACGCCTACCACGCCCTGGGAGCCTGCGGCGCATAGGGCCCCCACCCCAAGCGCCCCCCCTGTGACGTCGAGGGAAGGCCACGCCTGCCACGCTTTTGGAGCCTGCAACGCACAGGGCCCCCACCCTCAGCGCACCCCCTGTGGCGTCGAGGGAATGCCGCGCCTTCCACGCCCTGGGGGCCTGCAGCACATAGGGCCCCCACCCCCAGCGCACCCCCTGAGGCTAAGAGGGAATGCCACGCCTGCCACGCCCTGGGAGCCTGCAGCGCATAGGGCCACCACCCACTACGGGCAATGCTACGTGATCAGGGTCTGTGTCTGTTTGTGTCTGTGTGTATGTGTGCGGTGTGTATATGTGCTGTGAATATGTGTGTGCTGTCACAAGCACCCCTGTGCGCGGCCGCGGTGAGGGACCACCCCCTGCGCACCCCCTAAGCTGAGCTGTGCTGTGCTGTGCTGTGCTGAGCTGGGCTGAGCTCTGCTGTGCTGTGCTGAGCTGTGCTGTGCTGCGGTGTGCTGTGCTGAGATGAGCTGAGCTGTGCTGACCTGTGCTGCGCTGTGCTGTGCTGAGCTTAGCTGAGCTGTGGTGAGCAGTGCTGTGAGGAGGAGGGGAAGAGTGAGGTGTGAGGGTGAGTGTCGCGGGTGCGGCGCGGCAGAGTAGAAAACCATAACCCCACGAAGCATGTGGGGAATTCAGAACGCGCAAGTCAGGATGATGAAGGCCACCCGAGTTGCTGTTTCTGAAACAGTCGAACCAGTGAGAGGACTTTGCAAACTTAATGGTTCGTGTGCAGTCATTAAAGACGAAGGGTTCTGACAGTAAGACCAAGCGTCACCTTGAATGACTGAACTCGATGGGCCCGTCAAATTTGCAGATGGCTATCGTTTGGTTCCAGACAGATCACTTACAAGATCGGAGAGCAGAAATTGCACGTAATTCGGCAGATATTCACCCATCAAGCGTATTTCAATTGGTCGTTTCTATTCTGGAGCACGCGCGAATCAGACCTCGAGTCCAGTGTCGTTTTTGATTTTTCTTCTTCCAGAGCGTGATGCACGGGGCGTTTACGCCAAAGGGTGTCTGGAGGCGGTAATTTGACGATGAAGCCATCATGGAGTAAAATCAATCCCATTCGTGATGGCGCGATTCGCGAGGCCGAGAAGAAAATTAGGTTGCGTGCGCCTGGTGTTTCGATCGAGTCCGATTCGAAAAACCGTTCCGTCTCAGCAAACGGAATTGTTGCTTTCAAGCAGGAGCCCAGAGATATAACGAGATTTTTCAGGCATCCATGCGCGGAGCTTGCGTTATAGGGAGTATGGGGTCGTGCGCACTTCTGTTCGCAGTCTATTTCTTTTTTGCTCCTCCCTGCGTGCTCGGCTGCCCCTCGTCCTACGAGTAGTGCGCGCCCCCCTTCGCTTCGTTCGAGACGGCGAGGTCTCCGTTCTCAAACTGCGTTTCAACGCCGGCTGCTTTCCTTCCTGTTCGCCCGTCCTCCGAGGCAGCTCCGGCCAGCTGTGCAGCCCGGCTTGCTTTCCGACCTCCCCTTTTTACATCTTCTTTGTCGACGGGACCGGCAGTGCAGCCTAGTTTATTTCTCTGTATTCCCGTGCTGCGCCTTCCTGGAACGCCCCAGCCCGCAGTGCAATTCGGTTCACTTTTCGAGGTTCCTTAGCGCCGTGTTCTCTCAGGCCGGCCCGGCAGGCAGTGCGGCCCAGTGGGCTTCTTCGCATCTCTTTGCTCCATTCTCCATGATTGCTCCGGCCAGAAGTGCCGGCCAGGTTGCCTTTTGGCAGTCGCCCTCCGTTCCCCCCTTTCGTCCGTCGATCAGTTTTGAATGAGCTCTTTGGGCCTTCCAGCGCAATTCCGCTGCGGGCGGTGGCCGTGGCCACTCCCAGCTTTCGCCGTCCGTCGACGCTACTGATGTCGCAGTTTTTCGCATTAGCTTGCGTTCGTTGAACGCGCAGTCGGGCGCGCTGCCCACCCGATCGTCTCTCTTCCTTTTCCCTTCCGCATGTCGTTTGCATGGCGGAGATGTGGCTCGACGGTTCGTTCATGGTTCCATCTTTGACCTGGTATTATGTGCTGGCGAGGCGCGATAGTTGGCGCCTTGCTGGGGGAGTCGGCATTTTTGTTGCTGAGAGTTCGAATGGCGTCTGCCATCATATTTTTTAAAATTTTTTTCGGCCAAAATATCATTGGCTTTATTGCATTGTGCTTCTGGTCCAATTCTATCGGGATGTCGGTGTGGAGACCTTGTTCTGCAGAATTGGATTACTTGCGACTGTTTGCTTCATGCTATATTAGTTGGAGTGTGCAGGCTGTTGGTTCGATTAGAGTCGGAGATTTCATGTGCACCACGTGCATTGGTTGCGTCGTAGTCATCCCTTTACTCCAGAAGGAACGCCTTTAAAGACGTGGGTTCAGGAGACCGGTTTGCATGTCCGAGTTTGGTCTCCGACCAGAGGGTTTTATTCAATTGATTTGCTGCTGACAGATTTGTCTTCACAGGTAGTTGTTGAAGTTGTCAGTGAAGTCGTTGATCAGAGAGGTTTGTCATTTCGTTTTTGTGGCCCTCCATTCTCTCGAAGTTCTTCAGCGCAATGTTTGGCAAATCGCGGCCGTGCAAATTGGCCTCATTTTCGACGGAGCATTCGCGGGCGTGATTGGGCATGGACTTCCAAGCAATCTCCAGATACAGCAGCAGAACAGTTGGTATGATTTGTTAGTGTTTCGTGCGTGACCGTATCCCGCAGTTTTCTGCATCGCTCCAGCTATCGTGGCCCAGGCTCGCAGTGGCATGCGCGCGATGAGCAGACGAGAAGAGACGCGCTGCTGGGGCAGAGTTTATTCCGCTTGCTTGTCGTTGGCGCAGCGGCGCCTTACTCGCGGCGCGCGAAGCTTTCGCGGGGCGCGCACGAAGGCCTTCGCGCACATTGCGTCGGGGTAGCAGTGGATACTTTCTGGCTTCTTTTCAAGTAGAGTCAGGAATGCCAAGCAGTTCGGCATTAGAGTATCCATCCGGTTCGCGGGCGATTGCCAGTGCTGACGCGGCAGAGCTTCGGGCGTCGAGTTTTTCCAGCACGTGGAGCTCGTCAGACGTGGAAGTTATTTGTTGTTTGAACGTTCCTGCTACTTTTGTGGCGCTTGATACGGTTGGCCTCTTGAGAATGCGAGCGCGTCAAGGAGCTGCGCATCGATGGCGCCAGTGGCCCCGACCTGCTCCCGGCGCGAGTTTTGAAGCTTCGTGCAAGAGAGTTCGCTCTTCGAGTTTGCTGTCGAGCTCGACGGTTTGTTCGTTGCTCGCAATGGCCGGCTTGTTGTTGCGAGCATAGGCTCGTCCCTTTTTGACAAGTGGCTGGCTCTTTCAGACCACGACCGTTATCGAGGTGTGCAGTCAATTTCGAAGCTGTCTAAGTCAGTAGAACATATTTTTGGCAGTTTATGTATTCCATGTCTTGAACATGTGGGTGCTTGCGGCTCTTCGCAGTTTGCGCGTCGTAGTGAGCGTGGGACGCGGGGCGTGGTCTTGCTTGATGTTCTCTCCTGTTTCTGTTCTCGCTCCTTCGGCCTCCGCTCCCTATTGTGTTGCTCTGATGTCTCCGGTGTTTTTTGACGGAGTCGATTCCGATATTCTTTGTGCGAAGTTCAGATCGGCGGGGGTGGCTCCCCAGTTGGTCCCCGTCTTTCCGAGCTGGCCCCCCTCAAAGTAGCGCGCGCGTGGTGGTGGGGGCGCAGTTGACTCGGCCATTTCTCATGGAGGACATGGTCTTCCAGGGAACTGTCTGGGGTCTGCCTTTCTGGGGCGCGCTTTTCGCTGACGATTGCGCGGCTGCGCCGAGTCCTTCTAGGGAGGCATGGGTGCTGATGGTCACAATGCTGGGCTTGCCGTCTCTGCTGGCGACTCCGGAGCGAAGGGTTCTTCTCCTTTGCGCCGGGGCCAGGCGTCTCTCCGCGCCTGGGGCCGGGCGAACAGAGTCTAGTTCGACGCGGGCAATGGAAAGTTCCATTCCCCGTCGCGCGCGCAACTTGCCAGAGGCGATATTAAGATTTGGGGTATCCTTCTCGATGCAGAGCTTCATGTGTCTAGTGCGGTTGATAGTTGCGTTGCCGAGTGTGGCTGGGAATTGCACCGTATATTTCGCAGTCGACGTTTTCACGCGGATGCAGAATTGATTTATTTATTCCAGGTGCACGTCTTATCTCACATAGAATAGAGAACTGTTGCGGTGTATCACGCTTCGTCTTCTGTTTTAGCTCCCCATCGACGCCCTGTTTTGCCGTTTCTTACGGTCCGTAGGTGTGACAGACACAGGCGCTGCGCCTTGTTTCATTTCAATCCGGCGGCCCTTTGCACGCGTCTGGCATCGGCATTCTGGGGGTTATTCACAGAGGGTTGTGGGACTCGGTTTTTGATGCTCTCTGAGTGCCTTTGAGCTGGACAGCACCGCCGCCGGCCAGGGCCCCCAGAAAACGCTGGCATTATTTGGTAGAACCTCCGTTTACTGCGCCAGACTTTCTCGTTCATTCAGCAATCGGTGCAGCTCGAATTTAAAATCTGCTGCCAGTCTTTATCGTTGCAGCTCGGTGCGTCTGCGAATCCCAATCACGCCTTCAACAACTTGTGCGCGCTCGTGCGCGTACCTTTTGAAGACTGGCCGTCTTCTTTTTCGCTCCGTTTCCCGCTGATTTCGCGCTTTCTCCGTATTGCAGAGACTGGCGCGGTTCGCTTGTCTCCCTTTTCCTGTCTTCCCCCCCTCTCTCTCCCCTCTTCCCTCCTTTATTTTTGCCCCTCTCCTGTCGTCTGCTGCCGTCGTGTCCCGCCGTCGTTTTTCGCTCGTCAGTCGTCGTGCTCCTCCCCCTCCTCCGTCCTCCTCCCTCTCTCGCCGCCTTGTCTGGAGCGCAGGGTGCGCGCGTCGCGCGTCGCCGCCGTCGGACTTGGCCCGCCCCTCGCTCCCCCCTCCCTCTCCTTCCTTCCGGTCGTCCGTCGTCCGCTGCCGCCCTCTCTCTTCCCTCCCTCCTCCCCTTCATTCTCCTCGCTCTCTGCCTTCTCTCCTCTCATTTTCCTGTGCGCGTTGCCTTTTTACAGCCAACGCATTACTTGGGCGAATACTTGTTGAGACTTCGCAACGTGCCAACTTGCATAGGAAACAAAAAAACAGCAATCGACAGACGACGAAAATAGAGAGGCAGAAAAGGCCAGTGGGGAGGGCCAAATCCCAGTGCAGGCGACGCGCGCCTGCGCCCTGCATTCCATGCAGAGCGACCAGGGGAGTGGGGAAAGGAAAAGGAGGAAAAGGGAGGGACCGCGACGAACGGACGAACGAAGACGACTGCGGGACACGGCAAAAACAAGGGGGGGCAGAAGTCAAGAGCTGAAAGCTGCCGGAAAACCAGCGGACCTTGCCCCGTTGCTGTCCTGTGAGCCAATCCCAAGAAGGTAATCTGCCGGCGGAAAGCAGAAGAGGCCAGAAAAATGCGCGAGGGCATTTATTTCGGATATTCCTAACACCCAGCAGAAGTCTAGCTGTGAGGAGGAGAAAGCATGGGAAACCGCCCGTGTGCGATATTCTGACTGCGACAGCACATGGCTTTTGTATAAGAGTACCAACTCCCTGATGGAGTAGAGCCGCTGGCAGGACAACATCTGTAGCAATCGGTAGCAGCCCTCGCACGCGCGCGCACTGATTGCAGTATGCATTATCAGTTAAAATCAAAACAATGCCTAATATTTTGAAGCCGTCCCCCGCGGGAGCAGAATTTGTCAAAATGCGCGTGCTTTGTTTCGACGGCTCAAAAGTGACCCCGTTCGCGCGGCTCCTTGTGCAGTTCTTGTTGGCACCGACTCACATGCGAAAAGATCGCGCTGTCGGGCACTTTGTTGTCGAAAGTGTTAAAGCAATTGAGGTCGTTTGCATAACCATTATTTAATCCGATATTAACAACGGGATCTGGCGTTTGCGTAAAAACAGTTCCAGAGGCAGGGACCAAGCGGAATCCCTTGATAAACCATGTTGGTCAGGAGTGCTCTCTCTGATGCTGCGCAATTGGCCGCCGCGCTTCGGAGCTAGGTGTATGCGAATCTTCGAGCGCTCGAGCGATTTCGGGGTGGAGGCAGCACGAGGCGAGTTTAGAGCAGAGACTCTCTGACGACACTTTGTCGAAGGCTCCGGCCCCGTCAGGACCGTGCAACGCCGCGCGTTGGCCCGTGCCCAACGCGCGAATCCAAGCAAGTGTGAGAGCCAATATCGCGTCACGAGCCCCTGTGCCAGGCGTGTAAGCGAATTGGAATTCTCCAAGCGACAAGCTGCGAATGAGAGGGGCGAGAAGGAGACTGCAGATGAATCGTCCGACTGCCTCTGACACTTGGGAGGTCAGCTGAAGCCCGCGATAATGGCCCGGATTGTGCTGATAATCGCGCAAGTGGAGCGGAGGTATCCAGTGAATTGTCCCAAATCGAGGCCACTGATCGCCGTGAAGAATGGGGCGGGTAAGCAACGCAAAAGCAATGCAAGTTCGACGCTGCAAAAACGCAATGTTCGGGCAGGAACCAGGTCAGGGCCCGTGCCGCTGTCCACCTAGAGATTATTCAAAATCTTTTGTGCGCTGTGGAGGCGAAGCGGAGGGGGCGAGCGAGGAGGCGAGGGCGAAGCAGGAGGAGGAAGAGGACGACCACGGCGGCGTCGGCGGCGACGACGACGCTGACGTGGGGCAGAGCCCTGACTGATGCCTCGTGGGGCCTCTTCGGAGCGTGCTCGTAGGCCTCTTGGGGGCAGTTTTGGGGCCTCTTGTGAGCATCTTGGGGGCCTCTTGGAAGCTTCTTGGGGGTCCCTTTGGGCTTCCTGGGGGCCTCGTGGAGGCCTCTTAGGGCTCGTGGGGGCTTCTTGGGGGCCTCTTGGGGCCTCCTGGGAGCTTGGGTCTGAGGGCTCGAAGTGTTCGTTCGGTCTCCCGTGTGGGCACCCCCTTGGAGCCGTTTCGGGGGCCTCGTGGCCCGTTTGGGAGGCCTCCGGGGCTTTTTTGGAGCCTTCTTGGGTCGTTTTGAGGGGCCTCTTGTGCCGATTTGGTGGCATCTTGGGCTGTCTTGGGGCGTCGGGAAGCCGACAAGGCGAGAACGCTGGAACCTTTCAAAACCCGTGAAGAAGGTCATTTCATTTTGCCTGTTGGGATCCTCTTAGTGTGCTTTCGGAGGCTTCCTCGAGCACCTTGGGAGCCGCTTGGGCTGCCAGGAGGCCATCTTTGGCTTCTGGGACCGATTGATCGGCGATTCGGGGCCCTCTTGGACCGTCTTGGCGGACTCTGAGGCTGGCTTGGGGCTTTTTTTGGGCCCCAGGACCACCACTGGGGAGAATGGTATTCTGACCCAGGAAGCCCCTTCCAGGACCCCTCCTGGGCCCCGCCCCCTGGGGACCCCCCCCAGAACCTCCCTGCCCCCCCTACCCAGGATCCCCCCCCTCCCTGGGGGGGAAGGGATCAAAGGGAAGGGGCTTCCCTTTGACTCAACGACGACGTTGTTCAACTTCACTTTGGTTTCGCTTTGGCTGGTTCGCTTGATTGAGGAGGAGGGCTCAGTGAAAGGGGGGGGGAGCGGCGACGGACCCAGGGAAAGGGGGGTCAAACGCGACGGTGACGACGACGACATGGACGACGACGATGACGACGACGTCAAGGTAAACATAAAGACGTCTTCCACGCGCCGACGGGTTCGGCGGATTTTCAAAGTTGACTATGCCTTCGCATATCCAGTGTGTAATGCGTCTAAGGTTGCTTACCGTGAGTAATTGAATGATCCGCAGGGTGCCGTTTCTGACATCAAGTGACGTCCAGCTGAATGCGCGTCATCCGTCATGTGGCAAGGCGCAGAACTTGTGCAAGCTGAAATGGTGCTCAAACGTTGTTCTTACGGGGGATGTCAGCGTCAGTGATTTTTGGAGATTGGCCTTAGACAGCCTAACAAGGCATACAAGTGGGCTGTTCTCCCGGCAGTATCATAAGACAGGGTACTGTCTGAAGGAACCTCAGGATTCTTGTGGGAAGGAATGGTGGTCATGGTATGATGTGGTTTTAGTGAATATTTCGTGGGGCTTCTGCAGTCGTCTCTCATCACCCTTTCCTCGGCCTGCGGCTCTGTCGTGAGCGCGGGTGTTGCCTGCGTGTTCTTGGTAGATATTTGCTACGCCTAGCCCTTGGGTTTCTTGACTGCTCTGCTCCTTGCTGTCCAGTTTTTGAGACGGAAGTGGGTATAGCAAGGCTAGGCTTGCATTGTTAGGACAGGTTCTTGGATTGGTATCTTTGTGTGTGTGTGTGTGTCTGTGTGGGTGAGCCACGCTGGCATGGCACAGATGGGTGTGCAAAATCCTGAGCTCAGCCGTGACCAGATTTGACGACCGTTGCCGGTGTAAACTTAGGTGGAAGCCAGCGTCGTTCTGCATTCTATGTGTGTTCAATTTTCTAGAAAGGGCTAAGTTTTCGGCGCGCGGTCCTTTCGCGCTGCCGCACGTGATGGTATGGTGCTGATCGGCGAGATCATTGAGGATGGTTGTGCTCAGCGTTCTGCTGCGATTGTAGCCTTTCTGTCAGATGAGTAACACGAGGAGGGTTGTTGAAATTGATATCAGCACCGCAATGCGTGACACAGTGCGTATCTAAGTCATGTGCAGGTGCGATGTTGCTGAGATTGTTTCGGTGTGGATTATTATTGTTTGCTGTCACCGCTGCAGCATTTCGACACAAGGTTAGGCTGCATGGCAGTGCCCAGTCAAGCCGACCAAGTTCTCCGATGGCAACGTTGAGTGTAAGCGATCGCCTGTTTGTCATCATCTGCACGCTCAGTAGCCAGAGTAATCGCTCGTCGGACGCTGATTATTCGTTTGTCCCCGGCCCTGGTGTTCGGTCCTCGGTCGCAGCCGATTTTTTGTGCCGCCCCTGTCCCTGATTGTCCCTGGCTTGGTCCTGCTCCATGCCGTCCAACTGTTTTTGGGTTCGCTTTACCAGCCGTCTTGAACCTGTTTTTCTTTCGTCAGTTTGCTTTGATTTGATTGTGACCATCGTATGTAGGATTTTTCGAGGGCTTCGTTCAATGTGCCGCCCCATCTTGTATCCTCGTTGGCACTTGCCTGCGTGCTCGCGGGGGCTGATACGGTGGTGGGTGGCGGTCGTTTCCCTGGGCTGTCGCCAGAGCTTTGCTTGGAGAAGAAGCAGTGGCAGGGTAGTCGCAAGGCAAGATTTGACGGAGCACATCCCCACCGAAGTTCCGCCAGTGCATCCCGCCACCGTGCCTGGCCTAGACCGTGAGGCAGAGGTGTGTTGGATGCCTCTCGGGTTCTCTTGGGATGCCTCCCGCGGGCCTCCTGGAGGGGGTCTCCCTGGGACCTCTTGGGGGATTCTTGGGGGCCTCTTGGGGCCTATTGATGGCTTCTGGGTGTCTCTGATGGACATGCTGCTGGTCTCGGATGCCCTCTCGGGAGCCTCTTGGGTCGTCTTGGGGGTTGGGTTCTGGGGCCGTCCTTGTGCCCTCTTGGGCCGTGCTGGGGCTCCCTTGAGGGCTTCTGAGGCCGTCTTGGAGCAATCTTGGGGGCCTCTTGGGCAGTCTTGGGCTGTCGGAGGCCCTGAGCAGGAGAAGCGCAAATATAACGTTCATGTTTTTACAACATGAGGCCCCCTTGAGGGTCCTCTAAGGCCCTCTGGGAGACTTTTTGGGCTGTTTCAGGCCATCTTGGGCCGTCTTGGCGCGCTCTTGGGCCGTCAGGGGACCCGGGGGGCCCCTGCGGGGCGCTCTTAGGGCTGCAGCGGGGGCCCGCGCCTAAGAGTTCCAGCATCCTTGGTGTGACCTTGGCGGGATCCTGCCGGGACCTTGGTTGGTGTCTTCTTTTTTTGGGAATTGGGAGCCGCCATGCAGGCGCGAAGTAGCAATGTGCAAACATTCAGAAAACTCTTGCCAGAGATTCTGGCACACCTTGTGCCCGTTGGGTCGGCGGTTTGTTGTTTTGCTTTTGGTTGCCATTTGCTTCTGGTCATCTTCACGTTGTCATCTCTGTGCCAGGGTACAATACGCAGAAATTCGACGCTCTCTGTAGCTCGGCCCGTGCCCGGATGTTTTCAAGAACCTAGCGCCACTTGTTCTGGGCCGGGGCCTCAGCCAGGCTCTGCTCAGGAGCCCGTGTGCTCCTCGAGCTCGGCAGGCTCCTGGGCGGGGCCTCCTCTGCGCTGCCCTCTGGCCACGCGGGGGGCGCGGCGGGCACCCGCTGGCCGGCCTCCTGTGTGGCTCGGGTCGGGCGAAAGGGGGGGTTTGGGAAAGGGGGGATACGACATCGGCTCCATGCAGCCGGTTTCGGCCCCACCGAGGGGCCCAGTCCTCGATGCGTGGCCGCCTCCTGGCGCCGGGAGGCGCCAGGAAAATCAGCCACGTGAGCTGCTTCTTCCCCCCCCCCTTTGCTTTGCCATCCCGCCCTTTCGCCCTGCCCGGGTGGCCCCCGCGCGCGCACGCTCGTGGCCCTCGGGCGTGGGGCTCTCGGTGGCCCTCGGCCCGTTGCCGCCCGGACCTCGGCGCGCGGGGCGGCCCCCCCGCAAGGCGGCGCGCGCGGGTGGCCCGCGGAGGCGCCCCGAGGGCTCCCGCGCGCCCGGGGGGCGGCGTGCGAGCGTGCCGGTCTCGGGCGCCAGCGGGTGCTCTCTCGGAGCGATCGACGTGGGTACCCTGGGCCCGTTGGCCAGTCGTGGCGGCCTCCTGGGCCGTGTTGGCGCTCTCGCGCCAATACGGCCCTCCTCCTCCTCCTCCTCCTGCTCCTCCTCCTGCTCCTCCTCCTCCTCCTCCTCCTCCTCCTGCCGCTTGATAATCGCGCCCCCCCCCTGGGGGTGCCCTGGGGGGTTGGCCGCGGCGCGTCCTTTGGGGTGCCAGGGGGGATTTGGGGTTCGTTCCCTTCCCTGCCTGGGGCGCGGGGGTGGTGCCGGGGGGGGGTCGTTTTCACGTTTGTCCCCCCCCGGTTGATTAATAAGAAGTTCGGAGTACGGAAAGAATGGGCTCGAGGCCCAACAGCAGCTCCTGCTCATTCTGGACAGGACCCGCTGTCCGCGCCGCGGCGGACTCTTTGCGCGCTGACGGCAGGAAGCCGCCTGCCCAACAGCGGCCGCGGTCGGTTTAGGATGGCATTTGTTGTAGGGCGTTATGCCCATTTTTCCGCACCCATTTCGGGCGTCCAAAGTTCTTGGGTCCCTCGTTCCGCGTCATTTATCCGATGCTCCTCCCTACTGGGCCACGGTATTGTAGCTTCGCCAGACCACCCCCCAGGATGGGGATAGGCCCCGCGAAGCCCGAAGGGAAGAGCAGATGTCCCCAGTCCCGAAGGTGAATCGGTCAGAGCGGCCAGGGCCATGCCAGTGGGGACGGGGATGGGTTAGGCGATGCTCACTCGTATGCGGAGCGCTTGAAGAGTGTGCTCCGGGTCACCCGCGGGGTCGCGAAGATGACCGCGCTGGGTGCGTGGCGGCCTGGGCCAGAGTGGTTACACTTCCCCAAGAGGGCGGCGCGAGCGCGCCAGAGCACGAAGATCATCTCGCGCGTCGCAGATCGCGACGCGCAGTCCTTCGTGGCCCCTCGTTCTTGGGTTGGCTTCCATGGGGTCCATTTTTGGCGGCCCGTCGCGTGTGTGGCGCGGATGTGCGGGGCGGCTTCCGCGAGAGGATGCCGTGGCCCGTGGCCTGGGGTCCGTGGCCGCCTCGCGTGCGGGACACCTTTCGGACGAACAATAGATGTACGCGTTTCGCGTGTGGGGTAGCTCTTGCGTGCGAAAACATGCACATGTATGTATGTATGCATGCATTGCATGTTTGTACGTACGTATGCATGTATGCATGTATGCATGTATGCATGTATGCATGTATGCATGTATGCATGTATGCATGTATGTATGTATGTATGTATGTATGCATGTATGTATGTATGTATGTATGTATGTATGTAGTTGTGTGTGTATGTATGTATGTTTGTACGTGTGTATGTGTGTATATGTAAGTGCATACACATATGTGTATATGCATATGTATATGTATCTGTATATATATATATATGTTTATGTTTATGTTTATGTATGTGCATATGCATATATATATATATGTATATGTGTGTATATGTATGTATATATATGCATATATGTATGCATATGTACAGATTTGTGTATATGCATGTTTGCATGCATGTATGTATGTATATACATATATGGCTGTATGTATTAATGTATGCATGCATGCATGCATGCATGCATGTATGCATGTATGTATGTATGTATGTATGTATGTATGTATGTATGAATGTATTTGTGTATGTACGTATGCATGTATGTATGTATGTATGCATGTACGTATGTATGTGTGCATGCATGTATGTATGTATGTATGTATGTATGTATGTGTGTGTATGAATGTATGTATGTATGTACGTACGTATGTATGCATGTATGCATGTATGTATATATATATGTATGTATGTATGTGTGTATGTATGTATGCATGTATGTATGTATGTATGTATGTGTATATATAAGTATTGATATACGTATGTATGCATATCTGTATATATATATGTACGTATGTATATATGTATGTATTTATGTATGTGTATATGTATGTATGTGTTCATGAATATATATATATATATATATATATGTACACATGCATACATCTATATATATATATATATATATATATAAGGACTCGTCGGCCCGATGCCTGTGACCCTGTGCCCCCCCAGCCATGTGGACCCTCGTGCAAGGGGGACACTGCGCAGGAGGTCTCGGTGGGCAATGGCTCAATGGCACATGGCCTTTCGTGGCCCTCGGCACTTCCGCAGCACCAGTTATCCAACTTGTGCATAGAAGCGGCTTGGTTCTTGCATATCGAGGATGCCAGCGGCCCATCATTAGCCGCTCTCTGGTAGTTCGGCGGAGTTGGGCGCAGTGTTGAGAGTGGTTTATCCTTTGGCAGTTCATCACGGCCCTCCCGCAGGGTGGTCCAGGGGACTGGACCAGTGCTTGCAGCTGTATCCCCCCGACTTTCAGTGTCAGGCAAGTTGCAGGCCGTGGACTCAGAAGACAGGGCCGCCGGTTCCTTGAATAGGACGGTCGCTCATGCCCAAGTGCATCCTATGAGTCCATGTGAGTGAGGCCTCTACCCGTTCCCCCCTTCTCCTGCCGCCGCGTGCCCTCGCGCCCGCCGTGCCTCTCCTGTTCCTTGGCCTCCTCTTCGTGTTGGACGGTGCGGCCACCCCGGCCCCTCCGTGCCGCCACAGCGCGGCGTGATCCACGCCCTTGCGCGCTGTTCGGTACGGTCAGAGCTGGCGCCACTCGTGCGACTGCTCCTTCCGTCCGTTTTCTAGTTTGGCGCCTGCGTTCCCCGATTTCGGGTCGCCTGCGTCATAATGAGGGTCATTTTGTCCCTGGCACGTGCACCCGCTGCCGCGGCCTGTGCGCCGTTGCTGCTAATTATCTCGCCCTGTGCCCCAGCCGAGACCGTCCCGCTCCCTGGAGCTGTCATTGGAGCCGCCGATCGAAAAAAAATATTCCAACCAGCCATGTTAGAAGCCTTTGGAGGGCTTTGATGGGTGCCTTCGCGGCCTCTGAGGAGTCCTGGGGCTGTCTTCGGGGGCACTTGTGGGCTAAAGGAGGCTCTTGCGGGCCTTTTGGCGGTCTGGGGCCGTCTTGATAGCGAAGGACCGGTCGAATTCTCTCAAGGAGGTTCAGTATAACATGCTTCGGCCATTTTGGGCGGATCTTGATGCGGTCGGGGGGCCCTCTTGAATCTGGGGGCCCTCTTGAGCGCCATTGGACGGTTTAGACGGCGTCTTGGAGCTGTCTTGGGATCGTATTTGGGGCGTTTCAGGGGCTCTTTGCGTTCCCATAGTTATCAATCATAATAGCGTCGGAAACAGCATCAATCGGATTCCGTTGAGCGTTGCGAGGTTTTTTTTGCCCCCAGGACTTCGCTGGAGGCCTCCTTCGGCGTCTTGGGGCCGTCTTCGGGGCCCTCTTGAAACTTGATTGCGAAGCATGTGCCGAATTATCTTGAGCAATCCGTAATCAGTTCAACTCATCGTTGGGCTGTTCAGGCGGATCTTGGTGCGATGTTGAAGGCGTCGTGGGACTGTATTCAGGCCGTCTTGGGGCGTTTTGGGGGCTTTGCTTCAGCCCTGTACACCTACCCCAAGTTCTACGACGCCGAAATGCTTCGGAAGTGCAAACCATCGGACGTGTCTGTCAATATTTTACGCCTCCCAGGGCCTCACTGGAGGCCTGTTTGGGCACCTCTTTGGAAACACTTGTCAGACTCTCTGAGGCGTCGCTGGGTCGTTCTGGGCTGGACTTGCGGGAGTTGGCAGCCGTCGTGGTACGGTTTTGGAAATGTTTGTGGCCGTTTGGGGGCCAATTTTTGGGCCGTTCGGCCGCGGGGATTCGCAGATGCACATGTGATCCGCGGAGCACTGCTGGTAGAGTCGCGCCTTACGGAGACACAGTTATCCTGGCGAAGGACCCAGCCACATCCAGTTGTGAGTACCGCGTTGTGGCACCGCTTTCGGCGGAGCTCCTTATGGGACCACGATGAGTGTGAGGGGTGTGCCAAAATGGGTGGGGAACCGCATGCGAACCCTATCACTGGGGCCTTCGGTGGACCTCTCTATGGGGCCACGGCGCGCGTGAGGGGTGTGCCGTCATGGACATGCGGAGGGCAGAGGCAGGGATGGGAGGAGGGGGGCGGGAGGAGGGGGAGGATGAGGAAGGACGTGGGGCGCTGTCTCTCCAAAGCGTTGGCCCAACACCGCAGGATGTTGGGGAAATTTGAAAGTTTTGAGCCAGGCATTCGTTGGTGCTGGTCACGCATATGAAAACATGCATCCCGCACGCCCCACATCTTATGCGGGATCGGCCGGATCTGAAAGGCTGCGCACTTTGCCGCCGTCCCCGAAGCAGAGCCTGCTTGTGATTATCTTGGGACCACCTGCGGGTTTTTCCTGGGGCTTCGCTGGGCCGTCTGAGGGCTTCTTGGGGGCATTGGGGGCCACCTTCGGGGTTAACTTGGGCAATATTGTTGCTGAGCGAGTTATCCAGGGGAGTTGGGGGCATCCTGGGCCCGACTCAGGGCCTTTTTGGCTACCTTGTGCCGTTTTTGGTCTTGAAGTCATGCTTGGGCATCTTGAGATGAACGCATGTAACTAATCTAGAATATCGAACACCATTTCTTCTTGCTCAGCGAATGGTTGAATTTTCGTACCGTCTTGGGACCTGACTGGTGGGCTCCAGGGGTCTTTTTGCACAGACTTGGCGTTGCCTTTCGGCTATCTTGGGCCGTCTTGGACTCTGGGTGCTCTCTTTGGGCCTCATGGGGCACTTTGGAGGCATTTTGTGTTTCCACGACCGTCTGGTAGTGTCCTTGCGGGAGTCCCCGGTCATCCTGGCGCGCCCAGAGGGCTGAACCCTTTTTTTTTGTCGTTTTTCTTTCCGTCGCCCCCTCCCCCCCCTTCCTTCGCCCTGTAGTATACAGAACTGGGGAGACAGGACGAGAAAGAAGAAAGACACGAGACACAACCAAGACAGCAGGCCATCAACAATGTCACAGCCGTGCGCTCCCAAGGAGGCCGACGGGTTTCTGGAAAGTTAATTTCCTATCATCTTTCTTAGAAGTGCCGAGCTTTCCAACATATTTGGATACCTGTGGCCCCACGGTCAGTGGTTGGCCCAGTCTGGGTTCGGGGTCGTATGGGTGATTCGCGCCATGGAGTGGCAGCTTGAAGTGTTCGTATGCATCAAACATTGGGGAGCTTCATGTGCGCGAGGGACACGCCAGTCTTTGGCGTCCCCCAAGTTCGTGGGCGCGATTTGTTTGGCGCAGCTGCTTGTGGGACGAGGATAGGGGACGCCCCACCTTCCTCTCGTTCAGACACCTACAGTATCTTCAAGCCTCCTCTTCTTCACCCTCATGCTTTCCCTTCTCTTTTCCACCCCCTCTTCTGCCATGGAGGGGTCGGACGGGACCCTCTTTTGATTCCCCGCCGATGGGCCTGAGGCTGGGGTAGCTTGCACGGGCAGCTATCGGTGCAGGGGCTTCGCTCGCTTCTGCTCCATTACCGCTTTCTCCCGCGTGCCCCTCGTGCCTTGAGTCCTGACGCTTCTCACCCGCAGCCCAGGCGCGGCCGAATCCGGCCAACCACCCCTGGTTTTCAGTTGGGCCTCCTTTGCCCTCGCCACCCCGAAGGACCCACTGTGCATTGCGTGCCGGTAGCGCCTGGACCACGGCGGCGGGATGGCTGCTGCAGTCGTCAAGGTTCAGCAGGCGGGCGTCCCTTCTCTGCAGCCTCGTCGGCCAAGGGATCGGGACGTAGCGGCAGCCGCGGGAGCGACGTAAGACAAAGAGGCCGACTGCGCTGACCTTCCCGCTGCCCGCGTCAGGTCGAGCGTCAGCGCCAGCTCTTCCACGCAGCGTGCCGCGTGGGCGGCCCGAGTGGACCATTGAGTGGGGTCGCTATGTCCTCACGCGTGAGACCACTCCTCTTCGTCGCTCAGGCGAGGCCAGGCAATTTGGGTGAAGTGGTGAGGTCTGGAACCTCACGTATGCTTTAACATTATATCATATTTGGCTCTTGTTTCTGGATCACACAGGGGAAGGGACATTCGGCGGTGGCGATGAATGCAGCAACAATGCATGCGATCTTTCGTGGTGGCCGTAGTCTGTTGCAGCATGTGGTTGTCATCCCCAGTGGGCGACATGTGTGAGGGGTTTAGGACTTGCAGCGAAGATATGTGCATGGCCGAGTTTGAGCACGTCGGCTTCTTTACCTCGTATACAGTTGCGCTGCCGCGCGTATCCGCCCCCATATTCGGGGGTCTAGCCGGGGTGTTCAGCGTTGCCACACGGATGCGGCGCTGCACTGTTGGGCCCTTTCTTGCTGTTGCCGTAGATGGCGTGTTGAACATTCCCTAGTGACATGTGCTCGTGCGCGCAGGGCCAACAGTTTCTTCCACTTGAGAACGCCAGAACGCTCGTCGTGTCATGCGCGCGCTGGTCTGTAAGGCAGACGAAGAGCTGTATGAAAAGGGGGAGAAGGAGGACCAGCGGCAGGATAATGGGATGGAGAAGATGGGCCAAGAGGATCAAAAGCGGGAGAGGAGGTGGAGGACGAAAAGACGGCGAAAACCGATAGCATGATGTGCCGTTCTTGTTTTTTGCTCACAGACCCGTTGGAGTCTCGCCCGTCGCGATCGTTCTTAACGTAGTTCGGCCCTCATCCACAATTCTGTGCGCAATCTGCACATGATGGGGGATGTGTAAACGTGAATGAGGGCCTAGAGTCCCCATGGCCAGTGCCGCAACATGCCACCATGGTGCCAGGGTCCCGGTCGAACCTCCCGGATGGCTGCAAGGGTTTCAGAGCTATCCCCCTTTGCCTCCTCCTCCCCTTTCCCCTTCTTCTCCTCCCCATTCTTCGCTTCAGACCTGTGGCCTTTGGAATCATCCTAGAACGTGCGGAACTCACAAAAGCATGTCAGAAACACTCCGAGCCCTGCCGAAAGCCTTTGGAATCATCCTGCTAGCCTCCTCGTCGTCTTCCCACGGAGGTGCCAGCTGCACACCTGCACGGATCCTGGCCAGGGCGCTCTCGGGGCCAGGGTCGGTGCACGTGCGTCTCTGGCCGAGCCCGGAGGGCGCATGCACTGATCCCAGGTCCCATGATGAGCGTGGCCAGGATCAGTACTGGTGCAACATTGGCGCCCCCCCCCCTCATCTTTCTCCCGCCCTTCCCCTGCTGCGCCTTCCGGCTCTCCCTTCCCTTCCTCGCACTCCCCCCCTTCCGCCGCTTCCTCTCGTCGTCTTCTCCTCCTCCTCCTCCTCCTCCGCCTTCTCCTTCTTTTTTGATCTGAAGGGAGACACACAAACTCTGAAAGCAATGACGACGCCAATAGTGTACTGCCCTTGCCTTCGTCATGCTGGCCCTGATGTGACAGCACTTCTGCTGCTGTATTCATCCACGCTGGCCACTAGGCGCTCGAGGGACTAGTCTTAGAACACGCCCTGCCACGATCATTACTCTTTACTCCTCCGTCCGGCTCTCCCCCCCCCGCCCCTTCCGCTCCTCGTCTTCTCCTCCTGCCCTTCATCCTCCTCCTCCTCTTTCCCTTCATCCTTCCCCTGCTCCTCCTCCTCCTCCTCCTGCCCCTTCTCCTGCCCCCCCTCTTTCTCCTCCTCCTCCTCCTCCTCCTCCTCCTCCTCCTCCTCCTCTTCCTGCCCCTTCTCCCACCTTGTTCTCGGCCCGCGGAGCGGCCCGGTGGGCCAGGCGCACCGCTCGCACGAGCACGGCCACGACAGGCCGCGCCTCCGCACGGCGGAGCGGGGGTGAGGAGGGGGAAGGCGAGGAGGGGCAGGGGGAGGGGGGAGGGAGCTCAGGGGGAGGAGGGGGGAGGGAGAGAAGGGGGAATGGGGGAGGGGGACGGGGGGAGAGGGCTCAGGGGGAGGCGGGGGAGGGCAGGCACGGGGGGAGGGGGAATGGGGGAGGTGGAGGGGGGCTCAGGGGGACAAGGGGAGTGCGGGGAGAGGAGCAGAGGGAGGGGAGAATCGAGGCAGATAAGCATTACACAAATATAATCTCTCGGAGGTCCGCACGGATTTCTTGGACCGGCGCTGGGCCCCCCTGGCGGCGCCTCTGGCGCCGCCCCTGGCGCGTTCTGCGCGCCAGGGAGGGGGGTGAAGGCGACGATTCGCGAAGTCAGCGCGGACCGCCAGAAGTTTATCATTTCTTTTGTTTCTCCCCGAAGAAAGCGGGGGGAAGGATGATAATGGGAAGGAGGAGGAGGAGGAGGAGGATGAGGAGGAGGAGGAGGAGGACCAGCGTAAACCCAAGACGAATCAACGATGCCGCGATAAGCCCTCCCTCCAAGTTCCATCTTCGCAGGTCCCCAGAAGGATTTGTTTTCACTGTGCGAAGTGCCCCGTTGAAAGACAACCTCTTGAGCATCTTCAGCTTACCAAAACACAGTTCCTGGAACGTCAACGCCGCGAGTCAACGTGACTGTTGCGTCTTAACAACCCTACATCTTGCCAGGATGCAGTTCCTGGGACTGCAACACCGCGAGAGAACTTCATTGTTGCGTCCTCGAAATCGTACATGGTGCCAGCACGTCATTTCTGGGACTCCAACGCCGCGAGTCAACGTGACTTTTGCGTCCTGACAATCTTACATCGGGCCAGAACACCATTCCTGGGGCTTCGTCTTCACGATTTCCTGAAACTGTTGTAAAAATTGAAGCGCGCGGCGCTCAGACAAGAGCGATATTTTGAAAATGGAGCCGTCCTCCATCCTTGAAGCAACTGCAAGGTTTTAAGGCGAATGTGCGCGGCGCTCAGGCGAGAACGACACTTCAAAAAGGAGCCGCCCTCCATCCCTGAAGCGCATGCAAACCTTTTGTAATACAAATGTGCGCGGCCCTTCGGTGATGCCGACATTTTGAAAAGGGCCCGGAATTTTCCAAGACGAATGCGCGCGGCGCTAAAACGAGAACGACATTTTGAAGAGGATCCGCCCAGTTGTTGCAAACTGCAAGCCTCAGGGTCATGAACGGGGAGGGAGTCTCGGGCGACACGCTCGGCCCGCCCAACCGACACGTGTGGGGATAAGACGTGAAGGAGGTATTTATAAAGGATGATGGGAGGAGGAGGAGGAGGAGGAGGAGGAGGAGGAGGAGGAGGCCAAGGGGGAAAACGGATGATGATGGTGGTGGCGACGACGGTGATGTTGATTATGTTGCTTATGATGGCGATGGCGATGATACTGATGCGGGCGATGACGACGACGACGACGAGACGACGATGACGGTGACGAGGACGATGATAGTGATGTTGATGATGATGGTTGTGCTGGTGGTGGTGGTGATGATGATGATCCGTTGTTAATACTAGTGGTCATTGTGACGGTGACGACGAGGATGACGGCGTTGATCGGTGCTGATGACCATGATATTTCTGATGGTTGCGATGGTCATGGCAGTATGAGCGTGATGGCGATAATGGTAACGAGGAACAGGAGGAGGTGGAGGAGAGGATAAATCGGCACGTGTCCCTTTCGGCTCAGGCCCCCCCCCCCCCCCCCGCGAGAAGACAGTGAACGCCGCTGTTCCGTGGGTTGCATCCGCTCTCCTGCGTATGCTGCGGCTCCTGCCAGGGGGTCACCGCTGCTCACCTCCGTGTCAAGCGGCCGTGCCAGGGGTTGGCCGCGGTCCGCGTCGATGCTCAGCAGCCACGCCCGGAGCACGTCGCGGCTCGCTCCGGCTCGGCTCCCGTGCGTGCACGCCGGCACTGTGGCTCCTGGGAGATCGTGGACACCGTCGGCAGCGCAGGCCTGACGCTCGTGGGCCTGGCGGGACGGGAGGCAGCGGCGGCTCGGGTGCACCACGCCGGAGTCGGAGCCAGCAAGCCCGGGACGGGGCAGCCCGAGACGGGGCACCAGAGCCGGATCCTCGAGGCGACCCTCTGCGTCGCAGCGACCACTGGCGCGAAGGACGGCGAGACCCAGCGTGCTGCTGGTCGGCGAGTTCGATGGTCGACGCTCTCGGGGCGAGGAAAGCGGTGCTCGAGATCGAGATCGGAGTCACAGCTTTCGCAGTGCAGGATCCGAGTCCAGGACAAACTCCGTCGATGTCGCCGAACCGGCCGCTGGTGCAGAACACCGACGCGCCCTTGCATCGAGACCCAGCAGGCCGCCTCAGGCGCAACCTTCTCCACCACCAAGCGCATCGTCGCCGCCGCGTCTGAGCTCGGGGGGGATTGGCGGCCTCGAAGGAAGAAGGACGGACGGCACCGAGCATCACGTGCAGAGCACGGGTACCGAGCGCGGCCGGAGCGCAGCACAGCGGGGCGCCCATGATACATAAGTGGGCCTCGTGCGCGACGGCAACAGCGGGCCCGCCCCGTGAGGACCAGCAGAATGGGACAGGCCCAAGGTCACCACCGTTCTGCGGGTCGTCGCTCGCGCGGAGGTGGCCAATCCTGGCGCCCGCGATCTGCTACCGACACTGTCTCGTCGCAGCCCCCGTCAAAGCAGGCAGAGACGAGCTCGAAGGCGAACATCTCGCCAAATCTGTCACACCCATGTTCAGAGGCGATTGGGGCTGGGCCGTCAGGCAGGTCTCTATAGCCTGGGGAGCTGCCCCGGACCGGATGCCAGTTTTTCAAGGTCATGATTGTGCAACGCACACAGCGGCGACATCACCCTTCCGCGATCGACGAAGGCAAGACCTGGCTGCCAGGACCCTGGACTTCAATGACGGAAGGCTCGACGGGCCCTGATGGCTTCAGTTGGCGTGAGGTTCGCCATTGACGACTCTCTGTCATCGTCGCCTTCTTCGACTTGGCCCTCGTGGGCAAAGTTGGCTCCACACTGATGGCGGCGCCGAGTTCATATGGGACGGGAACGGGATCGAGTCCCTGGGCTTCTGCGGGCCCGAGCTGCCCCCCTCCCTCGTGGTCAATACATTGGCAAAGCAGCCCCCCCGTGGGCATTGCCACGGACGTATGCGCGGAGCTCACAAGTTTCTGGTACTGCCACCTAGGGTAGCAGGGTGCCTCCCCCGCGCCAACGAGGATGGCAAGCAGGATCACGAAGATTGGGTACGCAGGATCATCTGATGTGTGGGTGGGGGGCGGGATGCTGATGACGAGGGGGCAAAGGGGAGGGCATTAGATTTGGAGGGGGGTGGAGAAGGATGATGACGATGACGATGGTAATGTTGTTGTTGGCGGTTCGGATTCGGATGACGGCGGAGATGCTACGTCGATGATGATCATGATGTCGGAGATGATATCGATAGACGATATAAGGAGGATATTGGGAGGAGGGGAGTGCAGAGTGTGCGTGTGATGGGAATGGCATGATCATGAGGTGGGGAGAAGGAAGAGCAGGAGGAGGAGCTGGAGGAGGAGGAGGAGGGGGAGGAGGAGGAGAAGGAGCCGGAGGAGGATAGTCGGAAACTATTGGTTTGTCTGCTGTGCTGGAGATGACCAGGCAAAGAGGGAGACAACGCAACGCAACGCAGAGCAAATAAGATGGAGGAGGAGCATGATGAAGTGGGGAATAAGCAACACGGGCAGGGCGGATGTCCGCCGGGAGAAACAATCAGGAGGAGGATGAGGAGGAGAAGGAGGAGCAGGAGGAGGAGAAGGAAGAGGAGGAAGAGGAGGAAGAGGAGGAGGAGGAGGAGGAGGAGGAGGTGGAGGAGGAGGAGGGGAAGGAGGCGGAGGAGGAGGACGAGGAGAAGAGGAGGAGGGGAAAGGGGGAGTATGACGATGATGCTGATGACGAGGAAGAGGAGGAGGAGGAAGAGGAGGAGGAGGACGATGAGGAGGAGGGGGAGGGGAAGGAGGAGGAGGAGAAGGAGGAGGAGGACGAGGAGAAGAGGAGGAGGACTACGCGAGGTGTGGCTGGGATGAGTATAACGTTTCTGGTGATGACGTGGCGGGTCGGAGGATGATGATAATAAGTTCAAGGATGTGGAGGAATAGGGGGCGGAGGGGAAATTGATAGGAGAAGCAGGGGGGAGCATTTCTTCTTGAGGATTGTGGTTTGAGTGGCGATAACCTTGCCGGACGTATGCACGGTTGTCTATCGGGATTTGCTACTTGTTCGGAGAGCAATAACGCCTGCAACGACGGCGGTGATGGTGATGTAGATGACAGTTATGCCAATATTGGTGCCATGCGCCTCAGCATTTGGTTTCGTCATTTGACGATCATGGTGCCCTTGTGGGTGCGTAAGTCTGGTCTTGCTGGTGATGTGTCTTGGTTCACTTTATCACTCGTCATGGTCGTATGACTGGCAGCTTCGTGCATGAAGGTGTTGTTACCCAGGCGGTGCTTGCAAGCCTGGTTGTTGTTTGTGAGCGTAAAGAGCTGGTACTACACGATTCGGTCGGTTGTTGGAGGTCCCACCTACAGGGTCCCACCAGTACTCGCGCCTGCTTTTTGGATTTCCAGGTGTTTGCCCGTGAGGCTGCACCCGCAGGGCCCTGGCTCCAGTTGTCAGTGCATGGCGCCCCTACTGATGGTTGCCCAATGGGTCCTGCTCAGATTGTCCCGTCCTAAGATTACATAGGTGCGTGCGGAAACGGACTGGACAGTGGCTGGTAGTCCGACGAGGCAAGAGAGAAGTTGCCGAGGAGGAGTATGACGATCATGGAGATGATCTGGACTTGCGACGACTCGATCTGTTTCGAGTCGCCGGTCCCCGGATCTCCCGATTCTCGCTCTGGGTAGTTTTTCATCCAGAGTCGTTTTTGGCAGCCCTTGGTCCCGAAGCCGGCAGCCTGACGCAGAAGAGGGCGAAAGACCTCTGGCGCCACTTCTTCGAGTCGCCCGAGGTCTGGGGAGGGCCTGGCAGGAGAAGCCAGGGGTGGCGGCGCGCCCAAGGGGGTGGCGCGAAGGCAGGAGAAGCCAGGGCTGGTGGCGCGCCCAAGGGGTCGGCGCGAGGGAGGCGCCGGCGGGGGAGCTTCCAGGAAGGCAGGGGGGCGTCGCAGAAACCCTCCCGGCTGCTCGAAGGCCTTCTGAGATCTCTCCGGGTCCTTCTGAGTCGGGGGTGGACAGAACCCCCAACAGTGACGCGTCGATTAGTGAATTGTCCGTTTTCGGTTTTCGAGACGGCGCCGTGGCCGTTATTTTCCAGGCTTGCGCCCGCCAGGTTTGGGCCCGAAGTCGTTTTCACTAAACCACGTTTTACTAAAGGAAGGTCTGTCCATCCCCGACTGAGAAGGCCCCTGCCCTCTCAGAAGCCCTTCCCAGAAGGCCGCTTCCCCCGCGCCACCCCTCGGTGCGCGCCACCAGCGGGGCCAGATGGCTGCGACGTTTCGACAGGGGCGTCGCGTCGATCCGCGGGGGTCTCTCCAAGGGAGCAGAATCGACGCGTCCCTGCACTGCCGCTTCTCCGCTTGCGCCCTCTCTCCTCCCCCCATCGTTCTTCCTCTCTTTTTTATGTCCAGCCCAACGGTTCTGGTTTTGAATCGAGCGCTGAGGTCGCGTCCTGCTTCCCGCCTCTCTCCTTCCCCTCTCTCTCTCTCTCTATCTCTGTCATCCTGGGGGGGCTGCGATCTTCGAAACTGTCGCCACTCTCGAGGGCTGCTGGGGGGGGGGGGTCAGCACAGTGACGCCATACACGGACTCGGATTAGACCTCGTCATCCCTGGGGGGCTGCGATCTGCGAAGCTGTCGCCACTTTCGAGGGTTTCGGGGGGGGCCAGCACAGTGATGCCATGCGCGGACTCAGATTAGACCTCGTCTTCCCAGGGGGGCTGCGGTCTGCGAAGCTGTCCCCACTTTCGAGGGCTGGTGGGGGGGCCGGCGCAGTGATGCCATACGCGGACTCAAATTAGACCTCGCCATCCCTGGGGGTCTGGGATCCGCGAAATTCTCGCCACTTTCGAGGGCTGCTGGTGGGGCCAGCACAGTGTCGCCCATCCCTGGCGTTTGCGATCTGCGAGAGTGTCGCCACTTTCGAGGGCTGGATTCGACCTAGCCATCCCAGGGAATTTTTGCGATCTGCGAAACTGTCGCCACTTTGGAGGGCTGCTTGGGGGGCCAGTACATGACGTCCTACGCGGTTTCAAATTCGACCTCACCATCCCTGGGGGGCTGCGATCTGCGAAGCTGTCCCCACTTTTAAGGGCTGCGGGGGATCCAGCGGAGTGGCGCCATCCGCGGTCAGATTAGACCTCGCCATCCCTGGGGGTCTTCGATTTGCGAACCTTTCGCCGCTTTCGAGGGCTGCTGGGGGTCCAGCACAGTGACGCCAGACGCAGAGTAGACTCCGCCATCCCTGGATGGCTTCGATCTGCGAAACTGTCGCCATTTCCGAGGGCTGCTTGGGGGTCCAGCATAGTGGCGTCCTGCGCAGGCTCAGATTAGCCCTCGTGGCGCGCGAGTGCGCGCCTGTACTTGCCTGTACATCAACTGGCAGAACAGTTCGGCCTCGCGCAGTTCTTGCACTGATTCTAACTGACTGGTGGCGTGCCTCTAAACATAATCTCTCTCCTTCCCCTTTCTTTCTCTCGTCGTCAATTCCTTCCTTCCTGTTGCCATGTCCTCTTGTCGCTGCACCGCTGTTTTTTCAAGATCCTTGCCATTTTTTTTGCATTCGTCTTCGCCCTTGGTTCCCTTCGAGCCAGGGGAGCAACTACCCATCTTCATCAAGCCTTTATCCATTGATTGGTGTTCTGCGAGTCGTGCAGCTCGCTCGCCTCCCAAGGGCCGTTCGCCGAATATATACTGATTGTCGCGTTATCACCCCCTACAAAGTCTACCCAGCTATTTTGGCCACGCGTTGCGTAAAAGGGTTGGGTACATCGTCAGGGTCAGTAGTCTTATGATTCCTCCTCCTCCTCCTCCTCCTTCTCTCTCCCTTTCTCTGGCCTGACGCTTTCTGGAGTTTGCCGGGACCTCCAGATACAAGCGAGAACCTCGGACAACCTTCGAAAAGTTCGTCGTCACCTTCCTTCCACCGGCCCCCTCGCGCCGTTGTCTTCCTCCTAGTCGTCATCCTACCCCTCGTCGTCTCTTTTCTATTTGCCGTCATCTTCTTCCTCGCAGGTAGGCCGCCCGAGGAGTGGCACTGTGCGCCACCTGACCGCATCTCAGGTAGTCTGCACAGGATAATATTCTCCTATCCCCTCTCGTGCGTCTTCGTTTCCTCATCTGCGTCCTCCTCCCTCCTCCCCCCTCCCCCCTCCTTCCTATTTTATTTTCCGCCTTGCTCCCCCTCCCCCCTCCTCCTCCTCCTCCTCCTCCTCCTCCTCCTCCTCCTCCTCCTCCTCCTCCTCCTCCCTCAGTCCCCTTTTGCCCTGTTTCAATTTCTTTCGGAGGGGCACTGCGAGACTGCTTCGTTGCAGGCCCCTATCCGCGTCGTCCTCATCCGCCTGCTCGGTTGAGGGTTCGCATACCGCCCGCCCCCCACGAACACTCCGAGAGGCCGCCAAGCCTCCAAAACTTTAAAACGGAGGAAACAACGCACGGAACCGATAGCGATGCAGTTGTCGAAACCTATGTTTTTGGAGGTTTCGGGATTCTGCGATGGCGAGGATTGTTCACTGAGGCTCACGTTTTGGGACGACTTCGAAGGTGGCCATATTCTTTTCGGGTGCTTGCTGTTTGTCGGAAGAGTTCGGATGGATGGTGGGGGGTGGGGGTGCGTGGGGTAGGTGGGGAGGAGGAAGAACGGGGACGAGGAGGAAGATGATGATGACGATGATGCTGTTGATGATGCTGCTGCTGATGATTATGATGATGATGACGATGATGCTGATGATGATGATGAGGGAGGAGGAGGAGGGGAAGGGAGAAATGATGCTGATCACGATGATGATGATGATGATGATGATGATGATGATGATGATGATGATGATGATGATGATGATGATGATGATGATGATGATGATGATGATGATGATGATGATGTGGTGGTGGTGGTGGTGGTGGTGGTGATGATGATGGTGGTTGTGGTGGTGGTGGTGATGATGATGACGAGGAGGAGGCGGAGGAAGAGGAGGAGGAGGAAGAGAAGGACGATGATGAAGAGGAGGGGGAGGAGGAGGGGGAGGAGGAGGAGGAGGAGGAGGCAAAGGATGATGATGATGATGATGATGATGATGATGATGATGATGATGACGATGATAATGATGATGATGATGATGATGATGATGATGATGATGATGATGATGATGATGATGATGATGATGATGATTGATGATGATTGATGATGAGGAGGAGGAGGGGGAGGAGGAGGGGGAGGAGGAATAGTATGAGGAGGAGAATCAGGAGGAGGAAGTGGAGGGCCAGTGTTAATCCAAGAAGTACAAAGTAAACCCTCCCTCCAAGCTCCCTGTTTATAGACCCTTACAAGGGTTCATTCCCACTGAGGGAAGTGCTTCGTTGAAAGATATTCGGTTGAAGACCCTGAAGCATGCCAAAACATTATTCTCTGGACTCCAACGCCACGGATAAACGTGACTGTTGCGTCTTGACGATCCTGAGTCGTGCCAGAACGCCATTCCTGGGACTTCAACCGCGAATCAACGTAACTGTTGCATCCTCATCATCCGGAATTTTTTCAAAACGCAGTTTTTGGTACGTTGACCATGGGAATCCGTAAAAGTCTTGCAAATTCCAAGAAAGACCGTGCGCGGCGCTAAGGCGAGAGCCAAATCGTGAAAACGAACCGCCTTCAATCCGTGAAGATCTTGTTCACATCTAAAAAAACGAATGTGCGCGCGCTACGCCGAGAGCCACATTTTGAAAACCACCCGCCTTCAATCCGTGAAACTCTTGCAGATTTTTGAATGGAATGTGCGAGGTACTGTTGCCAATTTTGGAGCTTCAGGGTCGCACATGGTGAGGAAGTCTCAGGCGAAACGCCCGGCCAACACTTTCGACCGGCCTCGGGGTGCGACAGGGAGAAGCTATTTACAAGGAGAAGGAATGGAGGAGAAGGAGGTGGGGAGGAGGAGGAGGAAATGGAGGAGGAGGCGGAGGAGGAGGAAGAGGAGGAGGAGGCGGAGGCGGAGGAGGAGAGGGAGGAGGAGGAGGAAGAGGAGGAGGAAAAGGAGGAGGAGGAGGCGGAGGAGAAGGAGGAGGAGGAGGAGGAGGAGGAGGAGGAGGAAGAGTAGGACCAGGATGAGGAAAAGGAAAAAGAGGAGGAGGAGGCGGAGGAGGAGGAGGAGGAGGAGGAGGAGGAGGAGGAGGAGGAGGAGGAGTGGAGAAGGAGGAAGAGGAGGAGGCGGAGGAGGAGGAGGAGGAGGACAAGGGGCAATAAGTGGAGGAGGAGGAAGGTGGAGCATGAGTGTGGAGGAGAAGGAAGAGGAGGATCAGAAAAACGAGGAAGAGGGCGAGGAGGAGGAGGAGGAGGTGGAAGAGGATGACGACGAGGAAGAGGAGGTGGATGAGCAGGATGAGAAACAGGAGGAGGAATATGAATCTGAGCACAAGAGGAGAGGAGGAACGACAGAAAGTTGGGTAGGAGAAGGAACTTTAAATGGAGGAAGGACGGAGAGGGCGGTAGAGGCAGGGAGGATGGAGAAGGATGAGTGGAGAAGGTATGTGAAAGGTGGCGGGCCAGGAGGGTGAGAAGGAGTTGAAAGGAATGGATGAGAGGGGAAGGTGGAGGGATAGATGGATGCATGGGTGCATGCATGCTAGTGAGGGGGAGGCGAAGGAGGAGGAGGAGGAGGAGGAATAGGCGAGATTAGGGAGAGGATGAAGATTCCGAGAAATCTGTAGTTGACGATGACGATGACGATGATGAGGACGAGGAGGAGGAGGAAGAGGAGGAGGAGGAGGAGGCGGAGAAGGACAGGATGAGGAGGCGGAGAAGGAGGAGAAGGAGGATGGTGATAATGGTGCTGATGCTGCTGCTGATGATGATGATGATGCTGATGATGGGGATGATGAAGATGCTGATGCTGCTGCTGCTGATGATGATGATGAGGATGATGATGATAATGACGATGCTGCTGCTGATGATGCTGCTGCTAATGATGATGCAGATGCTGATGATGATGCTGACGCTGGTGCTGGTGCAGATGCTGATGCTGCTGCTGCTGCTTCCAGTGCCGATGATGATCATGATGATGTTGATGCTGATACAAATGACGATGCCGATCATGATGATGCTGCTGCTGATGATGATGATGATGATGCTGATGATCATGATGCTGCTGATGATGATGGGGATGACAATGACGACGACGATGATGATGAGGGTGATGATGAATATGATTATGCTGACGATGACGCTGATGCTGATGCTGCTGCTGCTGATGTTGTTGATGATGATGCTGCTGATGGATAGGATGATGCTGCTGCTCATGATTATGATGGTGACGATTATGCTGATGATGTCGATGATGCTGCTGCTGAGGATGATGCCGATGCTGATGCTGATGATGATGACGATGATGATACGGTCGATGATGATGCTGCTGACGACGACGATGATGATGATGATGATGATGATGATGATGATGATGATGATGATGATGATGATGATGATGATGATGATGATGATGATGATGATGCTGATGCTGATGCTGATGCTGATGCTGATGCTGATGCTGATGATTTTTATGATGATGCTGATGATGCTGATGATGCTGCTGCTGATGATGATGAGGAGGTGGAGGAGGAGGAGGAGGAGTCGGGAGGAGGATGAGGATGCAGAGGAAGATGAGGAGTTGGAGGAGGAGTTGGAGGAGGAGTGGGAGGAGGAGGAGGAGGAGGAGGAGGAGGAGGAGGAGGAGGAGGAGGAGGGGAAGAGGAGGAGGAGGATGAGGAGGTGAGGAGGAGGAGGAGGAGAAGGAGGAGGAGGAGAGGGAGGAGGAGGAGGAGGCGGAGGAGGAGGAGGAGGAGGAGGAGGAGGAGGAGGAGGAGGAGGAGGAGGAGGAGGAGGAGTTGGAGGAGGCCGAGGGGAAGAATGAGGATGACGAGGTTGTTGGGCTTACCCTTTCTGGATGCCCTCCCGCCCAGTCGCCCAGGCATCGTGACAGGCGTCGGGATGAAGATCGGGACAGAGACCGAGATCGTCGGGACCGAGACCGTGCACGCAGAGAAAGAGGATACCGCTCCATCTTTTTCACAACGGGCCACTTGATCATGAAGGGGCTCTCTCACAGCATCCGCTCTAGAGGCTTGCATCCGATTCGGAAAACTTGCTTCTTCCCCCATCCTCATCTTCACCCGTCTCCCTCCTCCCCTCACGCGTGTGCGGCTGTACTGGTAGAGTGCTCGAGCCTCATGGAATTTTCTCAACCTTTCTTTGGTTAGGTACCCGTTCTGACTGGAGCATTGCCGCTCCTCTCTTCTACTCTCCCGTCCTCTCCGGCGCCCTCCCCTGCTCTCCTATCTCTCCTCTTATTCCACCCTCCTTTGGTTGGGCTCCTCCTTCTTCCTCTCGCCTCCTCTCTTCCTCCCTCCTGCATTCTGCCCCCTACCTGCCTCCTATCTCGCCTCCCTGGGCAGCTGCTGCTACTTTCATGCGCTCCTGGGAGGTTCAGCGAAGGGCGGTGCCATTGCAGAGCCAGACCAGGCCTTCCCTGCCTAGGTGCTGTCAGCTGCGCAGTTGTCGGCATTCATGTCCGCTTCTCGAGGGCCTAGCGGGGGGCGGTGTTACGCGGATCGCCCCCTAGTTCGCTGCCTACTGGGCAACCGTCGCCGCTTCTCGTGAGCTTCCAGTAGGTCCAGCGGAAGGACTTCTTGCGCCTGTACTTGACCTTCCTTCGGAGATTCCTCGTATCTGTTGTGGGGCGCGCAAAGGCATCGGTTTTCCGTGCGCGAATACATTGGCTCGCCGTGTAGCTCGCAGAAAGGGCAACATGCCCTTTCAGATGCCTTTCCGTCTATACCACTTGCAGCGGTCGGGTACGTGCCTGCGTCATTTCCAGCAGCGAGAGGGGCGCCTCTCAGCAGCCCCCTAGAGGAGCACGAGGAGGAGGAGGAGGAGGAGGAAGAGGATGAGGAGGAAGAGGAGGAGGAAGGCAGATGTTTTCAACCGAGAGTGGGCACAGACAGCTCGGTTCATGGGAGGTGGATCGCCCGCCTGCTCTGGCAAGGCGCCGGGTCGGTATCAACATGGAAGGGTGGCACCCTGCCAGGAGTCGCACGCAGTGTTGGCCTTCGGGGTCGGAAGGGCCTCAGTCCCGCAGGTTTCCGGCTCTTTCCTGCTACTTCTTCTCCCGAGAGCAGCGAAGGGGGCAGCTGGCCCGTGAATGGGCTAACTTTGGAGATCCCAGGCGATTTCCTACCACCCACTCCTGCTCGGTGACCCCCAGGGGAGGAGGAGTAGGAGGGTCGTGTTTCGAGCAATATCATCGTATGTCATGTTCAGGGGAAGGATGAGGAGAGGGAGAAGGTGGACGAGGATGATGACGAGCAGGCTAATGGCTTCAGCAGAATTTCGATGCCAGAGGTCATGGATAAGTATCGGAGCTGCTCCCTCCTCGTGTATGGTCGGCACGCCTATCTTGTCGGGATGTGCCGCTCTTTTGTGTAATCACCAGTGTAGGCTTTTGCGAAGGCCTTACGGCCAGTGCCGCCGACCCTGAATGGCAACGACGACGACGACGACGACGACGACGAAGAAGAAGAAGACGACGACGACGACCAAGACGACGAGCGCTCTCGGGTTCCTCTTGGGGGTACTTTGGGAGCCTCTTGGGAGGCTCTTGGGGGCCTCTTGGGACCTCTTGGGGGCTTCTTAGGGTCCTCTGGGGGCCTCCTGGGACCTTCTCAGGCCGAGGGCTGGAAATGACCTTTCGGGTCCCTCGTCTGGGCTCCCTCTTGGAGCCGTCTTGGGGGCCTCTTCGGCTGTCCTGGAGGCCTCTTGGAGGCCTCTTGGACCATCTTGGGGCGGTCTTGGGGGCGTCTTGGAGCGTCGGGAAGCTGACAAGGCGAGAATGCCGAAATCTTTCCAAAACCTAAGGGAAATCTATGATTTTTGCCCCTCGGGGCCGTCTTGGAAGTCCTCTTGGAGGCCTCTTGGGGCGTTTTGGAAACGTTTTGAGCCGTCTGGAGGCTACTTTGGCGACTTGGACCGATATTTTGGGGATTCGGGGCCGTCGAGCACCGACTTGGGGGTATCTTGGGGCACTTTTGCGTTCTTGGGGCTTTTCTGGGCCCCGAACTGCCCAGGGGGAGGTCGTATGTGGGTGGCGACCCCCCCTGGGGGGGAGTCGTATCTGGGTGGCGACCCCCCCCGGGACCCCCCCGGGACCCCGCTATAGGACCCCCCTGGGACCCTCCCCCTCCGCCCCCTGGCCGGGAAGGGATCAAAGGGAAGGGGCTTCCTCCTCTCGACTCAACTACACCGGGCCTAGGGAAAGGAGAGGGGAGCGGCGAAGGCGACGACGACGACGACGACGACGACGAGGACGACGAGGAGGACGACGACGACGACGACGACGACGACGACGACGACAACGAGTTAAGCGGAACAGCCTCGTCCACACGCCGACAGGCTCGGTGCCGCTCTGTTGTGTAATCACCAGTGTAAGCTATTCCAGGAGTCCCTCGCTGAGGCCACTAATCCAGTTCTCCCCCTTCCCTCTCCCCTCGTCCCCCATGAGATGTTTGCGGATGGTCCTTCATGTTATATGATCTTCTGCCAGGGTCGCTTTCCAGCTCATATGTGCGTGGAGTTCATCCATTTCGAAGTCCACAGCAGCCCCTTTAAAAAGAGGTCTCGCATGCCCAGAGTTTTCGTATGTCACCTGCGGACATGCAGGGCTACTGTGTCTGTGGGCCCTGTTGGGCTTCCATACCCCGCACGCCGGTATCCGTCGCGAGCAGGGTGTGTGTGTGTGTGTGTGTCCGTAGCCTGGCTCAAGCCGCTCTGGCTCGAGGTTGGCCGGCGCGGCCTGGGGGCCAGAGTCTCCCCTTTGACTTCGGCCGGCCTGTGGGGCGCTGGGAGGGGCCTCCTCTTCCCGGTGCCCCTCCCCCGGTGCCACGTCCCCGTCTCTTGGCGGGCCGCGGACGGCGCTGCGCCGCGCTTAGCGCCGGGCGGCGGCCGCGCGGCTCGCCGCCGCCCTGGCTGCCGCCGGCGGCGGCGCCCCTGGCTTGGCTGCGGGGTTGCCCCGCCGGCCGCTGGCGGGCGCCGCTCGCGTGGCGGCCGACTCGGCCCGCGCCGTGGCCGCCCGTCCGGCCGCTGCGCGGCCCTTGCGGCTCGCGGCCCCTCGCCCTCTGCGGCGGCAGCTCAGGCGGCTGCCGGCGCGGCCAGCGCGGGCCAGGCCGTTGGCGCTCCTCTGGCGGCCGCCGCTGCAGCGACTCGCGCGGCGGCCGACGCCGCGGCCGCGGCGGCTACTGGCTCGGCTACCGGCGCCGCTGGCGCGGTGGCCGCGGCTGCTGCCCTCTCCGCGGCGGCTGGCGCGGCCGCTGCGGACGCGGCCGCCGCGGCGGCCGCCGCGGCGGCTGCCGGCGCGGCTGCTGCTGCGGTGGCCGCTGCGGCTGGCGCCTGTGCCGTGGTCTCCACGGCCGCCGCCGCGGCGGATGACTTCGGCTTTCACGTGCTGGCGCCCAACGACGCCGAGGACAAGCAGAAGGAGCTGGCGGCTGAAATCGCCAACAGTCGTCTGGCCATGATGGCGACCGGCACGGCGGGACTACGAGTATTGGACATGTGTTTGTATATGTACATGCTGCGCGTGCGTATTTGCACGGACGTTGTTTTGCGCGTGCGTGCGTTTTCTTTTTTGAGGTGTCCGAAAGTCCAGTACTCAGTGTATCGTGCTTGCCAGAGACAGTGCGAACAGTGTGCCGTGCTTGGGCTGGGGGTCTTGTGATCCAGTGACGTCTGCTGTGTGGTGCTGTGCGGTGCTGTGATTCCTTTGTCTGAACGTGAGGTGTCTCTGGTGTCGAGGGGCGCGCCCGTAGTCCTTACCAGCCTACGCCCCGCTCCCGGGGCCGGGGTGCCGGGTGTGGCCGCCAACCACACCGGCGCGTCAATGGTCCGCCGAGTCGGACGGGAGCGTCTCGCGCCCTCGGTGCGTGCGTTGTTCTGTACGGCCCGTGAGTGCCCAAACCTCCCGATTGGGCTGGGGGCAACGTTCCGTGAGCGCCCGAGGGCGCTTGGTGTACAGCGTGTCATGGCAATGGGCTGGCGCCCCGGGGCGGCCAACCCCACGGCGGGAAATCAATCGGGTTCCCTTCGGCCTGATTGCCTTTTCACGTCGCCCCACGTGTACCTGCGTTCCAGGGTGGCGCGGAGCTGCACCCCCCTGCTCGTGGGCTCGGTTTCGATCTTATTGGTCTTCCACACCACAACGTGTAGGCTTCTCTCGCGCGGGGCGGGCGGGCACGGCTCGCTGCCATGCACGTGCTGGGGCGGTTCGGATTCCTTTTTGGAGTCCACCCCTTCACGTCGGGCAGCGTGAGACTGGCTTCCGCCTGATCACCGGAGGTCGGGTGGCTTGGGGTACGCGTTTGGTCTGGGCTCGGCGTTGATCCTACGGAGTCTCCTGTTGGTGTTGCGACGGTGCACATGACCAAGTTGGGGTATCCCGACCTGTTCCCTCCTCGTCGCCCCCTCTCCCCCTCTCACCTCTCCTGCTCTGGGGCTCTTGGGGGGGGGGTCCGCCGCGGAGGGGCAGGGGGTCGGGCTCCCCCTCGCACCTCTCCGGTGCGGGGTCCCCGCCCCTGCCTTTTCGCGGCGTACTTCACCCCTCGGGGGGTCGGGGGCCGGGGTCCTGGTTCCGCGGGGGAGACGGAGGGCGGCCGACGAGGCCTACACCCCTCCCTCAGTGGCAGTGGCAGTGGCATGATGGCGACCGTTGGCATGTTCTTCCATGACGGCACGGTTGGCGCCGCCTGGGACGACTGGGCGTGCTGCGCTGGCTCCCCGCTGCGCGCGCTGCGGAGCGAGCTGGGCGTGCGGGGCCCGGTTGGTTGGGATCCCGCTGGCCTCGCCGCGGATGGTGGCACGGAGAGCTTCGCCAGCTGGCGCCAGACCGAGCTGGGTCACGGCCGCGTGTTCGTACTGCTGACGGTAAGCTACATCGCCTCATACATCACCTGCAGGCAGGACCCCGCGTATTTCTGGGACCCTATTGGGCTCATGGCGGATGGTGGCGCGGAGGACCTCGCCAGGAGGCGTCTGGCGGAGCTGCAGCTCGGCCGAGTAAGGCACCCGTCGCCGCCCGCCTGCCGGAAGATCACGGGTAATCCCAACGACCTCGATGCGATCTCCAAGGTGCTGACGTCCAGCGGCGTTGGGAACAAGCAGAAGAACTTGAAGGATGACATCGCCAACTGTCTTTTGGTCACACTGGCGTTCACCGGAATGCCCTTCCACGGCGGCTATATTGGCTCCGCGTGGGCCGAGTGGACGCTCTGCACAGGCTCTCCGCCACGCGTCCAGTGCGAGCTGAGCGTGCAGGGCCCGACGTACTTCTGGGGCCCTATCGGGCTCGCGGCGGGTGGCAGCGCAGAGGACCTCGCCAGGAGGCGCCAGGCGGAGCTCCAGCTTGGCCGCGTGAGCATGTTGACGACGACGGGCCACAACAGGCTCGAAACCGCCGGCACGCTGTCCGTCTGCTTCTCGCCTCCTGACAGCCTGAAGGTCGCGGACATCCCGTGCGGGCTCGAGGCGACCTCCCCGGCCTCCGCGGCGAGCTGCGCGCAGATCGTGGCCTTCGGCGCGTTCTGCGATCTGTCCCGGACCCACCCCGCCGATGCCACTGCTGCCACAGACGACGTCGGCTTCCAGGAGGCGACGCCCAGTGACAGCGATGAGGTTCAGAAGAAGAATTCGGCCCCAGAGATCGCCAACGGTTGCCTGGCCACGATGGCGATCATCGAGCTGGCGCTGTGACGCTCTAGAACGATTTGACGCTGTACACAGGCTCTTCGCCGCGCTCGGTCGAGAGTGAGCTGGGCGTGCACGGCCCGACGTACTTCTGGGACCCTATCGGGCTCGCGGCGGATGGTAGCGCTGAGGGCTTCGCCAGGAGGCGCCAGGCGGAGCCCCAGCTCGGCCGCGCGATCGTGTTGACGATGATGGGGCGCATCATGCCCGAAATCACCAGCGGTTTAGGGTCGGGTTTGGTTTCGGGTTTCTGGTTTCGGGTTTCGGGTTTCGGGTTTCGGGTTTCGGGTTTCGATGTTGCCCGACGATTTCTTGCCTCCCGCCTGCACGAAGGTCGTGGACATCCCGGACGGGCTCATGGCTATCTCCCCTGTCTCCGGGGCGAGCTGCGTGCAGCTCGTGACCCTCGGCACGTTCTGCGAGCTGTCCTGGGCCCAGCCCGCCGAAGCCGCTGCTGCCGGCCGCAGGCGACGTCGGCTTCCAGGTGCCGACGCCCAGTGACACTGATGAGGTTCAGAAGAAGCGTTCCGCTTGCCCGGCCGCGATGGCGATCATCGAGGCGACGCTCGAGGGCGACTGGGCGCTTTACGCAGGCTCTCCGCCGCACGCGGTCGAGAGGGAGCTGGGCGTGCAGGGCCCGCCGAACTTTTGGGAACCCTATCGGGCTCGTTGCGGATGGTAACGCCGAGGACCTCGCCTGGCGGCGCCAGGCGGAGGGCAGCTCCCGGGGGCTCCAGGGACAAGCGCCCCATGCTGCTGCGCACTTCGCCGAATCGCCCCATCCTGGTCCTGCTTCCTCGCCCTGCCCCCCCGACGGAAGGGAGCGAGAAACAGAGGACGTCGACGGCGGGGGTCGTCGCCGCCCCCCCCGCCACCGCTGCGCACGTCGCCGAGAGCTCGTGCAGGGTGCCCGGCTCGCCCCGACAGGTCGTGGCCGCCGCGCGCCGCCCTCGCGGTCCCGGAGCCCGCGCCGCGCGGGGCCCCCGGCCAGGCGGGGTCTCGCGGAGAGCGCGCGGCTCGAGCCAGAAGGGCTCGAGCCACAATTGCTTGAGCCAGAATGGCTTGAGCTAAAATGGCTGCGGAGTGCGTATGCCTGCCTGCCTGCCTGCATGTGTGTATGTGTCTATGTAAGCAAGCGTGCATGTATGTATGTATGCATGCATGCATGCACCTATGTATGTATGCATGTATGTATATTTGTGTGTATGGCAATGTTTATTCCTACGCGTGTATGTATGCAGGTATGCATGCATATATGCGTGTATGTATGCATGCATGTATGCATGCATGCATGCATGCATGCATGTATGTATGTATGTATGTATGTATGTATGTATGTAGGTAGGTAGGTAGGTAGGTAGGTAGGTAGGTAGGTGGGTATGTATGTATGTATGTATGTATGTATGTATGTATGTATGTATGTATGCATGTATGCATGTATGTATGTATGTATGTATGTATGTATGTATAGACATATATATATATATATATATATATATCGGGGTGTATGTGCATGTTTGTTTGTCTGCTCGTATGCATGTATGTATGCATGCATGTGTGTATGTATGCGTGCATGCATGTCTGTGCGTCTGTATGTATGTATGCACGTATGTTTATATGTATGCACATCTATAGATCTATATGCATGTATGTATGTATGTAAGTGTGTATGTATGTCTGTCTGTCTGTCTGCCTGCCTGTCTGTCTGTCTGTATGTATGCATGTAGGAAGGTAGGTAGGTAGGTCGGTAGGTAGGAGCGTGTGTGTGTGTGTGTGTGTGTGTGTGTGTGTGTGTTTCTGTGTGCTTCTCCGCCCTGTCGGTGCGCGCGGGGCCTTGACGCCAAACAATGTGTGTGTGTGTGTGTATCACGCGAGGCGGGGGCGCATCTTTCCAGGCCTGACTCCTGATGGCATGGCGACCCGCCCCGAGACCCACACCTGCATGGAAAAGTAGCGCAGCCATTTTAGCAGTGTTTTGGCCCCCTTCCCGATTTCAATGTTGAATCAGCCGCGGCCGATGGTGAGAAGTCGGATCTCGCGGCGCTCTGCGCGAACATTGAGATTGCAGGGCGCGGGGAAACGGACCGCGCGCGAGAATTGCGCGAGTTCTTCAGGGTGCTCGAGAGAAGTTTTCTAGGCCTTCCCCGAAGACAGAGACAGATTTTCAGAAGGCGCGAGGGCTTCTGAGAAGCCTCGCCACCTGTCCCCTCTCACTTCCCGTCCGCTTGTCTCAGAAGGGAAGAGGATGAGGCACACCCTCAGAGCTGTTGCTGCCGCCTCGAGGGCGGAGGAGGGTGACAGTGAGCAGCGAGGCATGTGCGATGCCAGCAGCGGTGAGAGCGATTGAGTCTGGTATCTGCGCGTGCGTGCGCATCAGGCGAACGCGGCCGAATTCCCTCTCGCCTCCCCCTGGGTTTGCCGTCGACGAGAGCCGCGCCCCGCCGCGTGCGGGTCCATCTGCGGAGACTGCTGGCGGCCCGCGGCCTCGGCACGGACGTGCGGCGCCGCCCCAGAAGCGGCCCGACCTCCTCCTCGGGCATGGTCCAAGACGTATATATAGAAATAGCTCTGGGAGGGGCTTTTAAGTCGCGTGCTATTCCTCCTCCTCCTCCTCCTTATTTTTTAGCCCTCCTCCTCCTCCTCCTCCTTCTTTTTTGGCCCTCCTGCCCCCTCGGGAACTTCCACGTGCCGACTTTTCCCGAGCCTGCCGCCCCGCGGAGGCGGAGCGGCGCGCGAGCCGCCTGCAGGGTCTGCACGTGTTGCCGGGGCCGCCTCGCGGTGACGGTCTTCACCCATGCACCCAAGCCACCCCAACCCAACCCGAAGGCCCAGATTTATCCTCGATTTCCAGTGTGGGGGGGGGGTCGGGAAACACTGAAAAAGCACACGGAACCCGTACCCCCCCCCCAACCCGAAGTTCGGGTCAAATTCGGGTCTTCGGGTTGGGTTGGGGTGGTCTGGTAGGTAGTCAGTTCTCTATACATCAGTTCCCGACCGTAGTCGGCGCTGGAGACGGAAGGGCCGTTTTTCGACCAGTTCCGAACGTCTTGATAGCGAAAACGGTAGGAAACGGTTCGCCGGAATTAGTTCTTGAGTTGAAGCCAGAGCAGGAGCTGGAAACAATAGGGCGACGGAACCGGCAACAAAAACGGAGTCGGAATCCGAGCAAAGATCAGAAAAACGGAACTGGAACCAAAACATGCGCTCTCGTTTCCAGGGTCCAGTAATGTCCTCCCCCTCCTGGTTCAGGAATTCTCGCCTGCGCCCTGGAGGTGCCGCGGTGCCCCCGCTCTCGGGGCTCTCGGGGACGTCAGGGGCGCCTCGGGGCAGCCGCCTGGGGCTCCTGCGCCAACATCCGGCTTGGATGCTCGCTGATCCTCGCCGTGCTGAGGGGACAAGTGGTGAGTGATTGGGGAAAGCCTCGACCAAGGAAAGGAGCAAGACCCATGAGACGGGGCGCGAGCCCCAGAACATAAAAGGGACGAACCCGTGAACCAGGGGTCGCTTGAACCCAGGATTTCGGGCACGTCGAGCCCAGGAAGCACAGAAGGCGCTATTTGCAGAAGTCTGGAGAGTTGGATGAGGCGGAGGAGGAGGAGGAGGAGGAGGAGGAGGAGGAGGAGGAGGAAAACGCTGAGGAGGGCCCGAAAATCAGCCAGAGCCACTTCTCTGCCTATGGCTGGGGTCTGGTGGCGTGGTTCAGCATCCCAGAGGCTCTGGGCCAAAAGGGCTCGGGTCCAAGACTGGAGCGCGGAGTTTCGGGTGGCCTCTCTGCATGACCTGTCTCCGCGCAGCCAGCGTGGGCCGTCCGGCGATCGTGGCTGAGTTGAGTGGAGCGGGGGCCAGCGCAGGAAAGCAGGTGGGCAGGCGTGCGCGGAGTGGACGGGAGGAAGACGGGACGGCGATGCAGAGTTGGGGGAACCAATGGTGATGAGCGGAAGCAGGGGGAGAACGGAGGCGGGAGGATTTTCGTCTCCCGAAGCTGCTTGCCGCGCAGGGGGGAGTCAAGAAGCGGGCTCCCAGACCAGCGCCGACGCCGATCCGATGCCAAGCGGAGTGACGAAAACGACGAGAAGAAGGAGCTTCGCCCACCTGCCCGCGCGCCGTGATGATGTTGCGTTTTCTTTTGGCTGCCAGGGGGCCCTCCCTGCAGAAGCTCGCGCGGGAAGGCACTGGGTGCGCATGGTGCCAGCTGGGGGCCCTTCAGCTGACTTTGAGGGGATGGCTGCCAAGGGACGATTGCTGCTTTCCGGGCTGTGTCGAGATCTCAGCGTGCCCGTTGGGAAGACCCCTTCGTCGTGTTCGGTTCCGGCATCAGCGCGCGCAATGGCGTGCTCGAGCACCCATACTGGGCGCTTGGCCTGCGATGCGCAGGGAACGTAAGTGCGTGCTAGTGTATCGCCCACGCAAGGGCCACGCTTGTTCGATGTTCCGCATTTCACATGCAGGACCGCTCGTAACGTAACCACAGCACACATCGTGTAGAGCAGAAGGTGGCAAATCGCAGAGCACGACATGAAGTCGGAAGTCTTTTTGTGCGGGTGATGGCGCAGGCGTCACGGCCAGTTCCACCAATCCAGTCGAGAGAATAGTTTAGGCGCAAGAGTCGGAATGAGGACGAAGGCAATGGGCAGTGGCGATTCTTAATTTGTGGACGAAAATCTAGTGGCCTTCGGCCCGTCCCGCCATTACGCTTGGGTCTTGGTTCAGAGGCCTTGGTGACATTTTGGGATCTCTTTGGGGGCTTCTTGCGGGGAGTTCTCGGGGCCTTTCTGGACTACTGCGGTGCGACTGGACCTCTCGGGGGCTTCTTGTGCCACTCTTCGGGGCGTCTTGGGGGTCTTGGCATCACGTTGGAGAAGTTGGCTTGCAGCGGAGCGGCGGTATCGCGCTTTTTGGGCCTCTTTTGTAGAGGTCTTGGGGGCCTTTTGAGCCATTCTTGAGGGCCTCTCAGGCCAACTTGGGCCCGTCTTGGGGGTCTTTTGGGCAGTCTTGTATGGTCTTGCTTAAGATGCGGCGAGAATCGTCAGATCTTGCAGCAATTTGAGGTATAGCAGCCCTAATGCAAGGGCCCGCGGCACTCGGAGGGCCCACGGGCCTCGCGACTGCCGCGTCCACCGCATGCACGCCGGGTGCCCGAACTGCAGCTGGGCGCACTGGCCCTCGTGGCGACGCGGTGCCTGGTAGCCGCAATGGCACGCCGGCGTTAGAGCGCAACGTCCTAGTGTGCCACTGCGGCTACTAGGCTCCGTCGCCGGTCGAAGACGCCCTCCGACATGCCGATGTCCCCAGCCCAGGGGAGACACGTCCCTGGCCATCTGGGGAAGTAGCCGTCGACGCCCTCCGACCTGCCCATGTCCCCATCCCAGGGGAGACACATCCCTGGCCATCTGGGGAGGTAGTCGCCGACGCCATCCGACCTGTCGCTGTCTCCAGCCCAGGGGAGACACACCCCTGGACATATGGGGAAGTAGCTGTCGTCGCCCTCCGACCTGCCGTTGCCCCAGCCCAGGGGAGGCCACCTGGGGAGGTAGCCGACGGCGTCACTCGACTCGCAGCTGCCCCCAGCCCAGGGGAGGCACATCCCTGGTCATCTGGGGAGGTAGACGTTGACGCCATCCGACATGCCGTTGCCCCCAGCCCAGGGTAGACACATCCCTGGCCATCTGGGGAGATACAAGGCGGCGCTGAGGAGGAGGAGGAGGAGGAGGAGGAGGAGGGGAGGAGGAGGAGGAGGAGGAGGAGGAGGAGGAGGCCCAAGCAATCCCACCCCCAGGGGCAGAACCAGCACGTGTCGGAGCCGTCGAGGGCCCCGTAATTAGGCCCTCCTCCAGGGGCGGAGGCAGCTCGGCTATTGGTTGGTCCTGGCCTTCTTCTGGCACGAGCCAAGCGCGCCGCCCAGCCGCCTGATGGTGGCGCGGAGCTGGGTCTCGTCCGTCGGGGGGTCCCCGCCGAAGGCTTCCCGCCAGAATTGCTGAAGATCGGGCAAGTCATCAGCGTCGCCAGGCTGTGGAGGGGCTGCAGCAGCCTCGCGAGGTTCTGGAGGCTGCGGTTGAGGCTGCGGCGGTCCACCTGGTGCAGCTTCGCTGGAGGCGCCAGCGCTGCCCGCGGCGCGCTCGGCGGCGGTGCGCTCGGCGGCAGCCCGCTCCAGCCTGCGCAGCTCCTCGGAGTTGGCGGGAACGCTCTTGGCAAGGTTGCCGTCGGCACCAAGCCCAGCGAGGAGCCTGCCGAGGGCGTCGACGTCCATGTCGATGCACGGGATCGCGGCTCGGAGCGAGTGGACTCCCTGCGCAGGCTGAGGCGCCTGCGCGGCCGCCAGGGCCCTCGCAGCCTCGACCTCCAGGAGCTCCTTGGATGTCGCGGCCGCTGCTTCCTCGGCCTCCACGACCTGCTTCCGAACCTCCGCCAGCTTCTCCTTGAGCTTGTTGGCGGCGGCCTCCTGGCGCTCCCGCTTCTTCTCGAGCGTGGGGCACCGATCGGTGAGGAGGTGCAGCTTCGTCCCGATGGGCTTGCCGGCCAGCGCCTTCGCTCGGAGCGTGGCCTGCTGCTTGGCCTTCACCAGCGCAGGGCCCGTGGGATTCCCGATGACCTGGACTGCCGATGCAAGCTCGGCCAGCGCTGCCTGGGCGTCTGGTTCGGCCTCCTCGTCGGTTTCCGTGGCGTCGGGCCCCTGCCCCTGCTGGGCGGCCAGCAGCTCCTTGAGCTTGGCGATCTCGCGGTGGCCTTGCAACGCTCAGCCTCCGCTGCTGCCTTGCGCTCGTTGCCGACCTTCTTGGCGGAGACCGAAGGGGCGTTGCCTGCGGGCTGCTCCCTCGGGCCGAAGAAGACGAGGCCCTTGGGCTGCGCGCAGGACCCGCACTCCTTCTTGTCTAAATGGTTCCACCAACGCTCACCCGTCCTGGGGTTAGTGCACCACTTGCATAGCCACTGCTGCGCCTGCTGCAAGCGCTTCTGGTGGTGGCCACTGGCTGCCACGAGTGCGGTCTAGCCGCGTACTTGGATGGCGGACTCGCCGCTCTCGTCGTTGCGCAAAATTGGCTCGCGCCCACGTGCCGTTCCGAAGTACGTGGACACAAACTCAAGCTTCACTCGTACTAGCCCGAGCCGAAAAGGCTGAGGAGAAGGAGGAGGAGGAGGAGGAGGAGGAGGAGGAGGAGGAGGAGGAGGAGGAGGAGGAGGAGGAGGAGGAGGAGGAGGAGGAGGAGCGGGTGTACAACACCAGCGTCCACCAGCAACAGTAGGAATACGAAGACGCGATCTTCGACAAGGGCTCCTTCCTCACCTCCGACCTGGAGGACGAGGAAGAGGAGGATGCTGAGGGCGACTTGGATGAGGATGAAGAGGACTACGCCCCCACGAAACCAGAGATCCGCAACGCGTTCTACATCGTGGGCCCTGTCGGCGCAGGCGAGCCCACCATGAAGTCTTCGCTGACGCGCCACGGTGCATCCCCTGCGTGCTCCAAGCCAATTTCTGCGCCATCTTCCACATTCGGGCGGGAGACTGCGGCTCCATCACCACGGATGAGTTTGCCAACGGTACCACCAGCCAGATCGCCGCCAACCGCGGCCTGAGCACCCGAGCCGCCACTGGCGCCATGCCCTGCGTCCAGGCGCACCAGCAGCACCGCCAGCGCCGATGCCGAGGCCTCCACCCGGGCCTGCGATGCCCGGAGGCCACCGCCGCCACCGTATCACGGCAGGTGTGCGCGGAGGTGGGGGCGAGAGGGGCCACGTCGCCGACCACTCGGCAGCCCGAGCGCCCAGTTACCCCGCGAGTGGCGGCCGCTGCTGCGGACGGCCCCCTCCCAGGGCAGGACCCACCTGCCCTGGCCGGGTTGCCCCTTTCCTTTCCCTACTCGCACCCCCTCTGAGGAGGCGCTCTCCCTCCGCCCCCCTCTCCTGTCTTCCTTTGTGGGCACGCAGTGACTGCCATGCCACCGCCCACCACCATCACCTGTCCTCATCTCCTCCCCGCCCCCGGCATCCGGGCATCCCCCTCTCAGCGTCGCCTTTTTCTCCCTGCACTGCGAGTCGCCATCCTGCCACCGCTCGTGGGGCTCTGCCCGCCGCTGATGCCCGCCCGTTGCTGCTCGTGGCCCCGCGGATCGGGGCAGCGCGGCGTCCAGCCGGGTGCCGCTCCGGGGAGCCCGAGAGGGATGATGATGGTGGTGGTGGTGGTGGTGATGATGATGATGATGCTGCTGCTGATGATGATGATGATGGAGGAGGAGGATGAGGAGGAGGAGTACAGGCCAGGGATGAGGACGACGGGCACCATCCAAACATACTTATCCTATGAGTGCGTCGGCCCCCCGAGGGCCGCGCGCGCTCAGATACTTCCTGGCCACACCGCCAGGGCAACGATACACTATGATATGCTTGTGCTCTACTTTCGGTTCGGACGTACGCATCCAACGGGGGGCGCACAGTACTAGTATGATTGGCCTGTTTTCCACCACCACCACCATAAGTTGGAGGGGGAGGGGGTCCTCCTCCACCTCCTCCTCGTCCCCCTCCTCCTCCTACTCCTCCTCCTCCTCCTCCTCCTCCTTCTCCTCGTCCTCCTCTGGTGGTGGTGGAAAACAGGCCCATCATAGTGTGTCCTTCTGCGTTCCAGGAGGGGCAGCGTAGTGACTTCGGAATCCCGACAGGCACAGCGGGAGCTGGCCACCTCGCCCCCACGGGTTGCGCCGGCCTCCCGTGGCGGGGACGGGCAGCACCCGCCGTGCATCCAATGCCCGCAGCCTGAGTCTGAGGAGGAGGAGGCGGAGGAGGAGGAGAGGAGGAGGAAGAGGAGGGGGAGGAGGAGAAGAGGAGGAGGAGGATGAGGAGGAGGAGGGGGAGGAGGATGTAGAGGAGGAGAAGGAGGACGAGGATGATGAGGAGGAGGAGGAGGAGCGGGACGCAGGCCGAATGCCCATTCCCATGCCCAGGATCCCGAGGTCACCGAGGGAAACGATCTCTCCGAGTTGGAGGCCGAGCAGTCCGAACCTGCTTACCCGCATCCCTGCTCGCCCTTCATCTTCGGCTCCCCTGCGAGGGTGGGGGCGTTGGGGATGGATGTATACGGAAAGGGGAGGAGAAGCAGGAAGGGAAAAGGAGGAGGAGGAGGAGAAGGAGAAGGAGGAGGAGGACGAGGAGGAGGAGGAGGAGGAGAAAGAGGAGAACAGCGGGGGCGGGTATCGGTTCTGCTTTTTGCCTCTCGGCTGCCACGCCTATTTGATGGGAGCTGCGCAGGCACCCCGCCCCAAGACGCGCGCCCGTGCTCCCAGCCCTTCGCGCGTGCTGCGTTGCCTTCACATGGCAAGTGCCCGTGGATGCAGATCTACCGCTCCTCGTGCAGTTGTGGGGCAGTTGTTGTCCCTGGGTCTCGCCAGATTCGACTGCACCGAAGCCCGCGCTTCGCGCGCACCCGCACCAGGACCTCTGCTTGCAACCACGGCGACACGCCCGTGCCCGTGCCCGAACACCGCCTGTTGTCATGTCCGCTCCGACACTGTGCGCTCTTGCGCACAGTGGCTAGCCCCTTCGCGCTCACCTGGCCGTGTCGAGCGCTGGGGTTCCTGCTGGAGCCAAGCCCCCTCTCCTCCTCTTCGCTGGACGTCGGAGGAGGGCCCTGCCGCGCTCAGGTGGTGAAGAGGATCCAGGAAGGCAGCCACATGGAGCTCGCGCTTGAGGAGGTCGAGGAGACGGCACAGCCAAACGCGCGATGGGAGGAAAGGAGGGAGCAGAGGGAGGCGGGAGCAAGGAGGAGGAGGGAGGGACGAGGGAGTGAGGGAGAGAGGGAGGGAGGGGTGCTGATGCTAATGCAGATGATGATGATGCTGCTGATGCTGATGATTACGGCCATGACGACGACGGTGACGATAACGACGACGACGATGATGATGATGATGGTGGTGATGATGACGATGTCGATGATGACGATGACGATGGTGCTGATGATGATGGTGGTGGTGGTGATGATGAGGATGATGAAGAAGATGCTGACGTTGAGTTTGCTGCTGGTGACGACGACGATGATGATGATAATGATGATGGTGCTGATGATGATGGTGGTGGTGGTGATGATGAGGATGATGAAGAATATGCTGATGTTGAGGTTGCTGCTGGTGACGACGACGATGATGTTGATGTTAATGATTATGACGACGACGATGGCGACGACGACTACGATCATGATGGTGATGATGATGATGGTGGTGGTGGTGCTGCTGATGATTATGACGATGACGGCGGTGGTGATGATGATGATATTGATGATGCTGATGCTGATGTTGACGACGACGATGATGGTGATGATGGCGAGGATGATACCGATACCGATTACGGTGACGATGATGCTGATGACGATGATGATGATGTTGATGATGATGTTGATGATGATGACGATGATGTTGTTGATGATGATGGTTACGATGCTGACTTTGATGGTGGTGGTGGTGATGGTGATGGTGATGGTGGTGATAATGATGTTGAATTTGGCGGTGGTGGTGGTCATGATGGTGGTGGTGATGTTGGTGGTGGTGGTGGTGGTGGTGGTGGTGGCGGTGATGATGATGATGGTGGTGATGGTAGTTATGACAAGGAGGAGGAGAGGGAGGATGGGGAGGAGAAGGAGGAGGAGCGGGAGCAGGAGTGGGAGGAGAAGAGGAGGCATTGTACAGCGACACAGGGAGAGGAACCCATGTGTGTGTATATCTCTCTCTTTATATATATATACGTGTATAAAACACACATACTTTCAAACATACATACATGCATACATACAGTCATCCACACATGCATACATCCATCCATCCATCCATACAGCCATCCAATCGTACATGCCATCGTACATACATGCGTACATACATACACACAACCAACCATACATGCATGCATACATACGTGCACACATACATACACACACGCACACATACACACATACATGCAAACACGCACGCACACATGCATACAGTCATACCCACTTACATGCGTACATGCTTACATGCACACATGCATGCATACATGCATACAAGCATACATGCGTACATGCATACATGCATACATGCATACATGTCTGCGTGCATACATGCATACATGCATACATGCATATATGCATACATACACGCATACATGCATACATGCACATACATGCATACATGCATGCACACACATGCATACATACATGCATACACACAAACAAACACGCATACCTTTATACATACATACATACATACATACATACATACAGACAGACAGACAGACAGACAGACGGACGGACAGACAGACAGACAGACAGACACACGTACATACATACATACATACACACATACATACATACATGCATACATACATACATACAAACAGACAGGCAGGCAGATAGACAGACAGACAGACATACATACATACATACAACAACACAGACATGCATATGTATACACATATATGTTGGTACACACATACGTATACACTGATCTATACCATACATGTCAATATATATATATATATATATATATCTAGCTTGAGGAAAGAGAGAGAGACAGAGAGAGAGGAGAGAGAGAGAGAGAGAGAGAGGATGATGATGAAGAGGTGAGAGGATCCACCACGCCAAATACGCCAGTCTTGGCGACCAGTAGCCCTTCTGCCAGCCTGGCTGCGCCCTGTGGTGTCTCAGGGGCGGTGAGCAGCAGGGGGCGGAGGCGGAGGAGCAGGGACAGGACGAGAAGGAGGAGGGAGCCGCTGCCGCTCGCGGGGGTGACCTCTCCGCCCAGTCCCCCCGAAGGGGTGGAGGGGGTCCCGCAGGAGGGCGGCCAGCTGCAGGCCCCCGTGAGTTGCCGCAGGGGAGGGGGTGAAGAGCAGGAAGGGGGACGAGCAGGCGCTTCGCGCTCTGGGAGGGCTGTCCCCAGCCCGCGCGGCACGGCCGGCGGGGCCGCTGGGGCGCAGATGGCGCAGGAGTTCGCGAAGGTGCTCGGCCTCGACAAGGACGGGAATGTGAAGCTGCAGGCGCGCGCCCTCCCTGCCCCAGGGGGAGGAATGAGGATCGGTGCCAGCACTTGGTTCTGGCCAGCAGGAGGACGGGGGGGTAGGTCCAAGTTTCTGGGTTCGAGAGAGGTCTTCTGCCTCTCGTGACCTCTGGGGGCCGCTTTCGGGCCCTGGGTGTCGCTTTCGGGCCCTGGGGCCGGTGTGCAAGACTGCACCAGGTGGACCTCGGGAGGGCTCTGGTCGGCTCGGGCAAGATGAATCCGTGCCAGAGCGTTCTGGAACGCTCTCAGAGCGTCTCGGAACGATCAGAGAATGCTGCAACGCCCGGCACATCCTCCAGAGCCCCCGAATCTCAGAGACTCTCGATTCGCCCTCCCCCGGATTTATCCTCGTCCTGGCTTCGTCTTTTCTGGGGACCGATTTTGAGCGGACTGGGCTTCGACAAGCTGCAGGCGCACGCCCTCCCTGCCTCGGAGGAGGGATGAGGAAGACAGCGGCCCGCTGGTCTCGGCTACGCGCCAAGACTCGGCATCTCTCGGGTGTGTGCATTTCTCTCGGAGAGGCCGGCGCCAGAAAATCTGGACCATCTGAGGGCATTTGGGATCATATTGCCGACAGGCCAAAGCGCACACACACACATACACACGCATGCACGAAGCCGACAAATGCACGGGAGTAGACGTCCGAGCGATGGCGAGCGAGAGCGACCTTTCGCCAGAGTGACTTTTGGCGCGGGCACACGGGGGCCCACACACGGCTGACTGCGATGCGGCAGCAGCTGGTTGCGCGCTCGGGTTTGACCCCCGGCGTGCCCTAAAGCTGCGTGCCAAAGGCCACCAAAGCTACAGGCGCACGCCCCCCGCTCCGGAGGAGGCATGAGGATCGGGACCTCCAACACTGTATATGCATTGACAGACATACACATCCATATGTATTCCGTGTGTCTAATATATGCGTGCATGCTTTTATTTTTGTATGTATGTATGTATGTATGTATATATGTATGTATATATATACATATATAAATGTGAATATATGTATATGTATATTATATATATAATACATGTTTATCATACTCAACATTCGTGCATATCTATATACCCATATCTTTTCACGATGTATCGGCCACGCCCGGGCGACGCGCACGCTCGTAGATCTTTTGGTGTGAGATCCGTGGTGGCCGTTTTCTGGCCGTACCGGTCGGGCTAACGATATGTTATAACATTCTTGTGCTGTATGTTCTGGTGATGGCCGCGGTGGGACGAAGGGCTGCATACCCGCTGAGCGTTGAAGCTAGGCGCCTGCCCATTTGCGCTACGGCTTTCAGTGCACGCGAGTGCGGCCTGGGCGGTCTGTAGTTGTTGTGCCATTCCATATCTTTCGTGGCAGTCATGCTGTCAGAGTTGATGTCGCCATGGTCACCCTTCCCTCCGGTGCCGGCGCATTCCACCCGGCTCGTGCTTCTTCGATAGCAAGATGGGCACGTGCTTAATCATCACATACACATTCTTCGTCATTGTGTTCAAATGTTTCTTGGGCTTCCGTTAGCTCGGCCAGCTTTCAAGGCATCACCCGTCATTGCCCTTTCTGATTGCCACTTTATTTTTGAGGCTAGCTAAGGCAACCTTGCCTAGTGGACTTCCTTGTCCGGTAGGTTCCAGTGGACAGGTAGCCCCCATTCGTCTCACTTCACGCGTTTCGCCCCTCAAGGGGTTCTTCGGGCCACATTGCTTCCGGTGCAGCATCGAACGAGCATCGTCGACGATGGGACTAGAGGCGGAAATATGTAGTGCACAGTGTAGTGCCCCCCCGAACCCAACCACCCATCCTGCGGGCCTATCGAGGCCAACTGTACACGCGAAGTGACCGGAACATATTCCTTTGCACTCCCAGTCGGACGTGCGCCTCCAACATCAGCACTTAGTACTAGTATGTTCTTCTGCGCCCCAGAGAAAGACAGCGGCCCACTGGTTAACCCAGGATCAGGAGGCGAATCTTATTTCCTGGATTGCCTCAGAACTGACTGCTCTACACGCCCCAGAGGCGAAGAAAGGGGGATGATGATGATGATGATGATGATGATGATGATGATGATGATGATGATGATGATGATGATGATGATGATGATGATGATGATGATGATGATGATGATGATGAGGAGGAGGAGGAGAGGAGAGGAGGAGGATGATGCTGATGCTGATGCTGATGCTGATGCTGATGATGATGATGATGATGATGATGATGATGATGATGAGGAGGAGGAGGAGGAGGAGGAGGAGGAGGAGGAGGAGGAGGATGATGCTGATGATGATGATCGTGAGGAGGAGGAGGAGGAGGAGGATGAGGAGGAGGAGAAGGAGGAGGGGGAGGAGGGGGAGGAGGAGGACGACGAGGAGCGCGCTCGCGCTCCCGCGCGCGGGCCCGCCCGCTTCTCCTCCACGGCCCCTCCTGGAGCTTGGAGCTTCCTGGGGCCTCCCTCGGTCTGCCAGTAGGTCGAACAATTGAGGGGATCTCCTCCCTTTCCCCGCCCTTCGGACATGGGCAGTTCACTCACCACTATGTCTTCGACGTCTCTTCCTTGGCCTCGCCAGGATATATAGATATACATATAACTATATTTATGTATATATATATATATATATATTTGTATATCTATCAACATCAGTCTATATTTGGAGTTGGGACTTCGGGGGAGCGGTGTGACACAGGCATTCGCCAGTCCTGAGGGTGGGGCAGTGCCCGTGTCCACCCCGCCAGCGATTTGCGTGGAGACAGGTACGGGAACGCCCCTCTGTTTCGAGATATGCGGTGCGCAGCGTGGCAGCGTTCCGTTGCCTCCCGAGGGCGAGGTGGCAGCGCATTGGCCACGTGCGGTCATGGGGATTGCAGCAGCTGGGTCCACGGACGGTCCTCTTGGCCGTGTGGACCTGAGTCCTGGCAGAGCTCCTCGCTGACTGGCTTCAAGAGTCAGGCACCTCTTGGGCTATCTTGCATGCCAGATGGGCGGAGGCTCGAACGAGGGGGGGGTACACAGTTTTCTTTTCCTCTGGCTGCTTTCGGCGCCGAGCCCGAGGTCGCCGCTCGCTCGTTGCAGTGTACCTCGATGGGTTATTCCAGCTTGCTTGAAGTCCATACTGGGTTGTGGTACTCTGGGCAAGTGCCATTTGAGAGGATGCGCAAGCATCGTGGTTGCCCGAGCAAGGTGTGTGCGTCAGAGGAGGGGGGCAGCGTTGCCCATGCCTCGGCCCCAACCCGAGCCAACGAATCTCGTAGAAATGATTGGGGAGGCTTGATGGAAACGCGAGCAGGGCAAAGCTCTTTTCATCTTCCTCAAGCTGCTTCTCCTCCTCCAGTTCCTTCCCCCACCGCCTGCTCCTGTTCCTGCTCCCTGCTTCTCCTTTCCCCCCCCCGAGCATGCAGCTGATGCCTCTCCCCCAAATTGCTTCTTCTGCTCCCCTCTCTCCTTTCTCCTCCCCGCCTCTCCAACTCCCTCTCTCTCCTCTCTCTCTTTCTCTATTCCATCTGTCTCGCTCCCTCTCTCTCTCTATCTCTCTCTCTCTCTTCTCTCTCTCCCTACCTGCGTGTCTGCCCTTTTCTCCGTCTCTGTCTCTCTGGCTCGCTGCTTCTGTGCCCTCCCCTTCCTCTTTCTCGTCCCCTTCATCTTCCCAGGAACATTTCTCTTTCTCTTCCTCTGAGTATTTCTCAACCACTTGTTTTTTTTCAGCTGTCTGTTTCTCTTTGATTGTCGTGTTTGGTCTTCGTCATGTCTATATATCTCTTTCTCTACCTCGTTAGCGCTTCCTTTTTAGATATCTTTCTCTTTCCAGGTCTCTCCGTTCGCCTTTACTTCCCTTTTCATTTCCCTTTCCCTTTCCCTGACGCTGTCTCGGTCGGTGTCCCTGTCTCTGTCCCTGTCTGTGTCCCTGCCTCTGTCTCCGTGTTTGTCTCGTGCTTTTGCTCTCGATCTCGCTCTTGCTGCTGCTCCTTTTCTTCTTCCCCTCTTACGTTGAGTGCGTATTCGTATTCCTCTTCATCGTGCTCTATCTTTCACCTTCTCATTCTGCTGCACTTTGTCCTTCTCTTTCCGTTTGCATCTCCCTCGCACTCTCTGTTCCTGTTGCCCCGTTTGTGTACACATAAGCATGCACATACACACACACACGTAATGCCAGCGTGAACCCCACACAGTGTGTTTTTAGGAGTATTGGTGGTGCAATCTAAGTGGAAAAGTACATGTGGTGATATCTGGATGCGTGTTGAAACCCATGCTGTGCAATTCATGTTGTGGAAATAAGTGGTGTACTCTTCGTGGACCAACATACGTGGTGCAGGCTATGTGGTGCAATCTAGGTCGTGCAATTGATTTTTACCAACGAGTTGACACATCCCGCGTTCTTGCAAACACATCCCACCCACCCACCCGCAACTTGGTCTGCAAAACCCATAAGGTGTCGATTGCGATGCATGCTCGGCGTTGGCTGGTGCGTCTCTGCGGCCGCGCCAACCCAAGCACGCGCGCGCAGCGGCCAGCTGGTCTGGCGCGACCGACGCGGCCGCGGTGGCGCTTATCGTTGGGCACATACCAGCGGGCACTCCATTGCGAGTCGGCGGTTGTGGCGGACGCGGTATCATGGCAACGTCCACAACGGTAGACGTTGTGGGCGAGTCTCCAACGACTTTGGCGACGACGACAACGACGACAACGACGACAACGACGACAACGACGACAACGACAAGGGAGGAGGGAGGACGGCGACGACGCGAACGACGAAAAAGGAGGAAGGACGGCGACGCCGACGACGACAACGACGAGGGAGGAGGGAAGACGACGACGACGACGACGACAACGACGTCGACGACGACGGCGACGAAATAGGAGGGACGACGACGAGACGCCGACGACGGACGACGACGACGACGAGGGAGGAGGAAGGACGACCACGGCGACAACGACGACGGAAACGACCACGACGCCAAAGAGGACGACGACGACGAACACGAGGAAAGACAGAGGACGACGTAGGCGACGACGACGACGCGGGAGGGGGGAGGACGGCGACGACGACGACGACGCAAGAGCGCGCGCGCACGCTTTTGTTGAACATCCGTGTTGCGGAACCTTGTGTTTTTGTAGGTTTTTTGGACAGGATTTTGGAATCCTTCCGAAACCGAAGGTTTTTGAAGGCTTTCGGCATACGCGCGCGACGACGCGCGCGTCTGCAGTTCGTCCCGTTTTTTGCAAAGGATTCTCGCGACGGCACACGCGCAAGGGCGTTCGAGAGATTCCGACGTGCGCGCGCGAAGCCAGTTTGGTAGCATTTTGTCAACATGTTGAAACAACTTTTGGTTTTCTGAAGATTTCGCAAGAGCTCGCGCGTAAGCTTTTAGCGCAGCAGTGTTGCGAAACCCTGTGTTTTTGTATGGTTTTTGGAAACTCGATTGCGCAATCCTTCCAACACCGAAGGTTTCTGAAGGATTTCGGCATGCGCGCGACGACGTGCGCGTGTGCACTTCGTCAATTTTTTTGCAAGGGCTTCGCGCACAAGTCCTATGTTAGAACAACAAATGTCCCCGCGTATCGTTTTTTTTTTTTTTTTTGTTTGAAAGGGAACCTCCGGGGAGCCGATACCGCCCCCCCGGGGATAGTGTCACTTCATATTTAGGATGGACATGTGGTCAGAATCATATAGGATTTACATACCCGAAAGTGGGGCGGCGAACGCCGGGGGGGTAGAGCCTATTCTGTTCTTAGAATGGAGAAACAACGTGGTGAAGTGTATGTGGCGCAATCGTGTGGAGCAATATCCAGTGGCCTGCGGTCCATCCCGCCACCGTGCTTGGGTTGTGGGCGAACTGCTAGTGTCGTTTTTTTTTGGGACGCGGACATGCAATTTGACCAGATCAATGTTGCGGAGCCTTGGGCAGAGGGAAAGCAAGCTGGAGGGTGTCGTCACGTTGTGTCGAACCGTACAGTGGAGGCTCCATAATGGGTTGTCCTTGACGTGGTTGAGCTCCACGTCGTTCAAGGACACACGTGCGTTGGCATCAACTATTTGGTTTTGCGCGTGAAGCATTTGGGGCGGGGAGGGTTTGCATTCGGGGTCTGCTGGGGGAGGACGACCACAAAAACGCAGTGACTCCTCCAGCGGGTTGTGCCGACCATGTAAGAGTGAGCGGCACGGGCCCGTCCGTTTCTTCGGTTGTTGTAGCAGGCTTCGCGTAACAACGTGCATTGACTCTTGCTGATCTCTTGAGATGGCTTCTGGGCCTCTTGGGCTGTCTTGGAGCCCTCTGGGGCGGTCGTCGGCATCTCTTGGGGGTTCCTTGGGCCGTCTTGAGGCGATCTGCGGGGGCACTTCGATTGTCGCGGACATTGTGGCTGGACCTCCTCTTGGAGCCGTCTCGGGTGCATTAAGGCCGTCTTGGAGTCTTCTTGGGCCGTCTTGAAGCCTTTTTGGACTGTTCTGAGAACCTCTCATGGGCTGTCTTGGGGCGGTGTTGACTGCCTCTTGGGCCGTGCTGGACCGTCAGGAAGCGAAAAGGCAACTACGCGAAAATCTTCCAAACACCGAGGGGGCATCACTGATTTTTGCCTCTTGGGGCCCTGTTGGGCGGCGTTGGAGGCCACTTGGGGCGTCTTGGGGGAAGTTTCGGAGGCCCAGCGGCCATGTTGGGCGTCTTGGGCCGATCGTTCGACGACTCGGGACTCCGGACCCTTGTCAGCCGTCTTTGGGGTCTCTTAGGGCCCTCTTGGCCCGTCTTGGGGCTCTCTAGGCATCTCAAAAGCTCAGGCGACACTCCCCGGGAGGGCGCAGTAGCGCCCGAGAGCGCCTGGGAAACCGAGGCCCGGGGCCCTGAAGAACCCTTAGGAACCATAAGCCATCTATACCTCGCAGGGCTGCGTGAGCTTTGGGGCACTCCACTGCGTGCCGAAGGCACGGTGGCAGATGCGTGGTGCAATCCATGCGGTGCAGTCTATGTGGTGCACTTGATTTTGACAAACGAGTTGACACATCCCATGCTCTTGCAAACATCCCACCCACCCACCCGCAGTTTGGTCGGCAAAACCCATTCGGCGGCGATTGCGATGAGTGTTTGGCGTTGGCTGGTGCATCTCTGCGGCCGCGCCAACCCAAGCACGCGCGCGCAGCGGCCAGCTAGTTTGGCGCGACCGACGCGGCCGCGGTGGCGCTGACCGCTGGGCACATCCCAGCGGGCATTTCATTGCGAGTCGGCGAGTTGGGCGGGCGCGGTATCATGGCAACGTCGACAACGGTAGACACGATTATAATAGTAGCGATGCTGGTGGCGATGTTGACAACGATGGAAGCGCGGCCAGTGCGGGCGCCGATGCTGATCTCGCCGACGACGATGACGGCGTCCTCGCGTCGGTGATGAAGGTTTTGGGCAGAGTTTGACATCCGCGCGCGGCCGACGCGCGAGAGTGGCCCGCATGGAATTATTTGAGACGGATCGTGCCCCCCCCAGCGCGCGCGCAAGGGCGTGCGAAGCATGTCGGCATGCGGTGCGAGAGGCCCATTTGACATAATTTCATGAACATGTTGAACAACTTGTGGTTGTCTTACGAACTCGCAAGAGTGCGAGCGCACGCTTTTTTGAAAATTGATGTTTGTTTCTATGCTTTTGGGCACTCGGTTTTGAAATCGTTACGACACCGAAGGTTGTTGACGGATGTCGGCTTGCGCGCGCGACGACGCGTGCGCGTGCACTTCGTCTTGTTTCTGGCAAAAGATTCTGGCGACGGCACGCGCGCAAGGGCGTTCGAACGATTTCGACATGCGAGCGCAAAGCCCGCTTGGTATCACTTTATGAACATGTGGAACACACTTGTCACAAGAGCGCGCGCACAAGTTGTTTGTTTGAACATCTGTGTTGCGAAATCATGTGTTTTTTCAAACATGTTTTTTGGTTTTTCGTTTCTGGACCTTTTACGAAACCGAGGCTTTTTGACATATTTCGGCATGCTCGCGCGACGACGCGCTCGTGTGCACTTCGTTCGTCTTTTTTTTCGCGAGGGGTTCTTGAAAATTGATGATTTTTGAGAAACGAATGCGCGCGCATACATTTTTCTTGCGGAGGATGGCGGGGGGGGGGCGATACCGGTTCGGCTGGGATGGCACGAATTCATCAGTTGGTTGGACGATGGGGCAGAATCTTATGTAAATTACAATGCGCAAAATGGGGGTGGATCATCCCGGGGGGGGGGGTTGTAGAGTCTATTCTCTTTTTAGAAAAACAGAACCTATGTGGCGCAGTTTACGTGGAGCTTGGTATGTGGTGCAATCTGTGTGGTGAAATTTATGTGGCGCACATTGTGTGCTGCAAACTATGTGGTGCAATTTGTGTGGGGCGAACGATGTGGTGCAATACGTGTGGTACAAGTTTTATGTGGTGCAAGCTAGGTGGGGCAACTTGTAGGCGACGACGACGGCTGGCGACGAGGTGGCGACTGGCGGCGAATAGCCAGCGACGGGGTGGCGACGGCGACCACGGAGCCGACAGACCGCCAGCCAGGCCCAGAAAACGGGCGGCGACGGGGTGGCGATGGGGCGGCGACGGCGAGCACGGAACCGCCTGACCGCCAGCCAGGCCCAGACGACGGGCGGCGACGAGGCGGCGACATGGTAACGACAGCGAGCACGGAACGGCCAGACCGCCAGCCAGGTCCAGTTTTTTGTCGAACATATGTAAAACACGGATAGGGGAATCTGCATATGTGTATGTACAGTTATTTGTAGATGGAATTTTTATATATATACATATATATATATATATATATGTATGTATACATGCATATGTATATGTGTAGGTGTATATATAGGTATGAATACATGTATGTGTATGTATATATACATATATCCATATGTATATATTTATATTTGTATATATGTGTATATGATATATTTACATAATATTATATATATATATATACATATGTACATTCGTATGCAACTGTAGACGTGTTTGTGTACGTCTGTATACAGGTACATGTACATGTAAATGCATATGTTTATGCATATGTATATGTATATGTATATGTATATGTATATGTATTTGTACATGTATATTTCTGCGTATATGTATATGTCTATGTATATGTTTATGTATGTGTATACGTATATGTACTTGTACATGCGTGTATGTGTATACGTATATATTTGTATGCACGTGTATATGCGTTAGCCATCGTGGACCCTACGCAGTGTATTTCTAGCAGTCGACGTTGTGCACTCTATGTGGGTACATGTTTGTAGTGCATCCTATCCGTTGCAACCTACGTCGTGCGGCCTATGCTGTTCAATATATGTGGTGCAATATACGTGGTGCGGTCTATGCGATGCGATGCATGCGGTGCAATCTCTGCGAGTGCTCTGCGTTGCCTTGTTGGGGTTTGTTTTGCAGCGCTATGCATACATATACATATATATACACACATACACACATACATACATATATATATATATATATATATATATGTATGTGTACAAGTATGTATGTATGCATGTATATATGATATATATATATATAATATATATATATATATATATATATATATATATATATATATATATATATCTGCAGTGCACTGCATATTTTGCACCACGTGGATAATACCGCGTGTATTGCACATCGTACATCGCACCACAGAGTTTGCACCACATAGGTTTTCTTCTCTACGCAATTATTTTGATCTTCCCCCCGCCCTCGGAGTTGGGGCCCTACCTTCTCCGTGCTGCGTTTTTTTTTTTTTTTTTTTTTTTTTTTTTTGTGTTTTTGTTGGGTTGTTGGGTTTTTCCTGTAAAGAACCCTTTCTTTCACACATGTAGATCTTTGTTTCTGCCCCATCGTCCACCCAAGTGGGGAATTCGTGCCATCCCAGGCAGTTCCTTATCGTCCCCCCCCCGCACCCTCTGCACAACATAATATGCGCGCGCACCCTTTTATCAAACATTATCAGTATCCAAGAGTCCCTTGCAAAGGATGGGGCGACATGCACGCGCGCGTCCTCGCGCGCGCATGCTGGAATCTATCAACAACCGAAGGTTTTGCAAGGATGTCAAGACCGAGTACTTCGAAAACGTGTAAACAAACAGTGGCTTCGCACCATGACTCTTCAAACAAAAGACATGCGCTCGCGCTCTTTCGATGTCTTTTTTAAAACCATAGGTTTTCCAACTTTGTGACCCCATGCTGCCAAACTTGCCCCTCGCGCGTGCATGTCGAAATCGTTCGAAAGCCTCTGCGCGCGTGCTCTCGCAAGAATCCCTTTCAACAGAAACGGGACGAAGTGTACACGCGCGCGCACGTCGTCGCTCGCGCATGCCCGAGTCTTTCAACAATCTTAGGTTCCGCAAGGATTTCAACATCGAGTGTTATGGAAGCGGATCAAAGAAACACATGGTTTTGCAACGGCCGTTTTCGAAAAAGATCTGCGCGCGCGCTCTTGCGAAGCCCTAAGACAACCATCAGTGTGTCAATCTGTTCATACAATTCGACGAAAATGGGCGTCCTCGCGCCGCTGGTCGAAAGCATTCGAACGCCCTTGCGCGCGTGCTGGGGTAGCACGATCCGTGTCAAATAACACCATGCGAGCCATTTGCGCGCGTCGGCCGCGTGCGCATGGCGAACTTCTTCCAAAACCTTCATCACCGACGCGAGGGCATCGTCATCGTCATCGGCGTGATCAGCATTGGCATCGCCATTTGCTTTGCCGCCGTCATCGTCAGCATCGTCACCATCATCGCTACTATCACCATCGCGTCTACTGTTGTCGCCGTCGCCATGGTACCTCGCCCGCCCAAGCCACCGACTCATTTGACGAGCCCGCTGGGAAGTGCCCAGCGGTCAGCGCCACCACGGCCGCGTCGGTCGCGTTAAATTAAGTGGCTGTTGTGCGCGCGAGCATGCGCGGGTTAGCGCGGCCGCAGAGATGCACCAGCCAACGTCAAACACTCATCGCAATCGCCGCCGCATGGGTTTTGCCAACCAAGTTTCGGGTGGGTGGGCGGGGTGACTGCGCGAGCGCAGGAGTTGACAGTTCCAAGTTTTCCAACATTAATCGCACCACTTGCGTTGCGCCACTTGGATTGCACCACGTAGTTTGGCACACGTATTTTGCCCAACACATGTTCTCTCTTTTGAAAACGAAAGGTTCTACCACCCTCCCCCCTGGACTTATCGATGCCCCGGGAATCTGACCCAATGTCCATCCTACCTGTGAACTCTTACTATCCCAGCCAGGCCGGTCTCGGTCCCCCTTCGGTTCCCTTGCAAACAGTATTATGCGCACGCACTCGTGTATCAAAAATCAGAAGATTTCCATAATCCCTTGCAACACATGGGACGACATGCATACGCGCGCGTCGTCGCGCGCGTTTGCCGACATCCTTCCAAAACGCTCGGTTTCGGAAGGATTTCAAGATCGAGTGCCAAACAACATAAAACAACATGGTTTCGCAACACGGATTTTCAACAAAAGTGTGCGCGCGGTCTTGCGAATTCTTAAGTTTTTTTTCAACATTCTCATAACATGCTACCAAACTGGCTTCGCGCGCGCATGTCGAAATCGTTCGAACGCCCTTGCGCGCGTGCTGGGGTGGTACGATCCGTGTCAAATATTACCATGCGAGCCACTTTCGCGCGTCTGCCGCGCGCGCATTTCGAATTCCTTCCAAAACCTTTATCACCGACGCGACCACGCCGTCATCGTCGTCGGCGTGGTCAGCATCGTCGCCGTCACTGGCTGCCCCGTCGTCGCTATCATCATCGTCGCCAGCATCGCTACTATCATGATCGTGTCTACCGTTGTCGACGTTACCATGATACCGCGCCCGCCCAAGTCGCCGACTCGCACAAAAGTGCCCGCTGGGATGTGCCGAGCGGTCAGCGCCACCGCGTTCGCGTCGGTCGCGTGCAAACTAGCTGGCCGGTGCGCGCGCGAGCATGCGCGGGCTAGCGCGGCCGCAGAGGTGCACCAGCCAACACCCAGCACTCATCGCAATCGCTCCCGTATGGGTTCTGCGAACCAAGTTGCGGGTGGGTGGGTGGGATGATTGCGCGAGCAGTGGAGTTGGCAACTTCAAGTTCGGCAATTGAATTGCACCACAGGTTGCACACTATAGATCGCACGACGTATATTGCACAACATAGCTTGCATTACGCCGATCGCAGCACATAGGGTGCACCGCATAGATGGCACAGCAGATTTTGCACCACATGGATCCGTGAGGGTTTCGTCCCCATGCTGCCGGCCTCTTATCTTAGAATGAGAATTGCCAGAGCTGTGTTGGGATGTCTGGGCGCTGACGTGAAGCAGTGTCGGGACATCACGCGAGGGCCAAGATTAATTTACGAGGGTTTCTGGTTTCGGTGGCGCGATTCTCAGGGAATTTACGACGGTTTATGGTTTAGGGGACGCGAATATCGCGTAATTTACGAAGGTTTGAGGCCTCGGGAACGCACCTATTGAGTAACTTACGCGGGTTTATGGCTTCGGTGGCACCCATATTATATAATTTGAGACGGTCTATGGCCTCGGGGACGCGAATATTGTAATTTGCGCGAGTTTGTGGTTTCGGGGATGCAACTATGGTTTAAGTTATCAGGGTTTATGGCCCTGGGGACGCGAATATTCGATATTTTCAGAAAGTTTATGGTTAGGGGGGCACGAGTATTCCATAATGTATAAGGGTTTATGGCGTCGGGGGCGCGACCATTGCGTAATTTACAAGGGTCTATGGCTTGGGGGACGCGAGTATTGTTAAATTTTCTTGTGATTCTGGCTTCGGGGACGCGACTATTGTATAACTTACAAGGTTTATGGCCTCGGGGACGCGACTATTGTGTAACTTACTAGGGAGTATGGCCTCGGGGACGCGAGTATCACATAGTTTTTCTTGTCCCACGACCCCCCGGGAATTCAGACAACGCGATTCGGGGACGCTAGCCAGGACGCTTTTCGGCTCCCCCCCTCGCGCATTCAGCAACAATTAACAGTAACGGCGCAGAAAACATGACTGTAACAGTGGAAACTGGAAACTGCAACTGGCACATGGAGCTGCAAGCCTAATCTTCGGAGTCTGATGGCCCCGCAATGGGGGCATGCGGATTGCACCACAGAAATTGCTCGAAATAGATGGCGCAACGTCGGTTGCTAGAACCACACTGTTTGGGGTCCGCGCTGGCTAACATGTGGTCCAACCACACGGCGGCGACGAGCGGCGACGGCGGCGACAGGGCGGCGACGGCGACAACATAGCTGCCAGACCGACACACAGGCCCAGACGACGGGTGGTGACGAGGCGGCGACGGGGCGGCGACGGCGACAACAGCCGCCAGACTAGCCCGCAGCCCACAGGTCCAGTTCTTCCCAGTTGTTTGAAAATACGTGATAACCTCTAAGTGCAAACATAGCTGGGGTAATCTGTAGGTATGTAGGTATGCATGCATGCATGTTTTTTTTTGTATTCACGTACGTACGTACGTACATATGTATGTATGTATGTAGTGTGTGTATATAATTTTGTGTGTGCCCATACATATATATATATACATCTAGACATATGCAGGTGTGCACATGTGTATGTGTAAGTGTATAGATATATGTGTAGGTGCATGTATGTGTATATGTACATGCATACGTAAATGTTTATGTATGTGTATACACATAGGTATATGTATATGTTTATGTTTATGTGTGCGTATATATATATATGTACATGTATGTATGTATATGTGTGTATGTGTATGTGTATGTGTATTTGCATACGTTTATGCATCATCATATGTAGGTATGTGTGTTTAGGTGTATGTGTTTGTCTTTATATATATGTATATTTATATGCACACCTGTATGCATTTGTATATGTGTTTATGCACATGTGTATGTATGGGTATATTTGTATGCACCTGTATAAGGATACGTGTATGTATATTTATGTGCTTATGTGTATGTATATGTATATGTGTAGAATGGTATCTTATCGTTAGTTTACGTTTATGTATATGTATGTGTATGTGTATGCGTATGTGTATTTGTATGTGTATGATTGCGTGGATATGTATATGTACATGCACATGCACATGTATATGTATGTGTATAATTATATGTATAAGTATATGTATGTGTGTACATATATAGATATATTTACACAAGCATATCTCTTTCTTCGTCCCGAGCCCGTCGCTGTTCGCAGCCAACCCCCGACTCTTGCATTGTCTCTTGTAGCCTGCGGCGAGGATGTCAAGGATGTCTTCATGGAAAAGCTGGAGCCACCGATGCCCGAGGACGAGGCCTGCAATCTTCAGCTGACCGGGGAGGGAGTGTGGATGCGGCCAAAAGTTTGATTGTGGTCGGAGAGACGGAGCAGATTAATTGGGGTCGGTGAAGTTCACAGTAGGATCGCGCCTCTCCCCTCACACAACATATGTTACACACAGGGGTGGCCAGCGCGCTTGGCCTCTTAGTCCATGACATATTCGCATGGCGAAGGGTTGAGTGTCGAGAGATTCAGCGTGCCTGGCCAGGCCTTACAGTTTTTTGCACAGGATGCTTCTAGGGTGGTCGAGACAATGTTTTCCCAATCAAGTCACGTCCAGCCTTCAGGGCACAGCTTCTTTCTGCGCTCGATGCTTTCAATGTGGCCAGTTTAAGTTCCATGAGTCCCCAATCGGAGCATCGAGACTTAATGATCACATCGTCCGTTTACCGGTTACGTCGTGCGGGCTACTACCGAGTGGCCAGACCAGTGCCTCCAGCTTTTCCAGGCATCGAATTCAAATATGTCGAAGTGTCTTGATTGCCCTGTATCGAATTTGGAAAGCGTTGTTTCTGTGCATGGCTTGAGTTCCTTATGAACGTTGTCGGTGCTGGCGCGCATACGTTTTTTTTTGCGTCATGCCCCCCCCCCAGAGAGGGACAACTCTGACTGGTTCGGAAAAGGGGCTACTGTGTACCATGCTGCTCTGTCTAGTTTTGTCTTTTTGATTCTGGCATATATTTTTGTTTTTTATTATCTCTTTCGCACGAGATCTCTCTTCCATTATATGGGTCTCTCTCTCTCTGTCTGTTTGCTTGCTTCTTTCCTTCTGTCTCTCTGTCTGTCTGTCTGCCTGATTGTCTGTCCGTCTTTATGTCTGTCTGTCTGTCTGTCTGTCTGTCTGTCTGTCTGTCTGTCTGTCTGTCTGTCTGTCTGTCTGTCTGTCTGTCTGTCTGTCTGTCTCTCTCTCTCTCTCTTTCTATGCCTCTGTCTGTCTGTCTCTTTCTCTCTCTCTCTCTCTCTCTCCCTCCCTGTCTCTGCTTTTTTTCCCCACATGTTTCGTGGGGTTCTGGTTTTCTTCCTTGCCACGTCGCACCTGCGTTTCACTACTCTCCCTCCTCATCCTTCCTCCCTCACCCACGCGCAACATATGCACGGCATGTGCATGAGACACGGGTGTACACACAACCCCTCGCATGCACATGTTCGCATACAAACCATACAACGCCAGTGCACGCCTGGCGTGATCACTGCATCATACACCCAAGACGTATACACAACATATTAGACACCCACAGGAGGCAGGCGTCCACATCCAACCTGGCACCCAGTACGTGTTGTTCCCCACATGTTTCGTAGGGGTGCTGGTTTTCTTCCCTGCCGCGTCGCATCCGCGTCTCACTCCCCCGCCGCCCCTCCTCACCCTTCCTTGCCCCTGCTCGTCACTTCTCTTCCACGCGCGACACACACACACACAAACATCTGCACACACACGCACGCACACCTCCTCCTGACGCATCGCACGCACCAGACGCATGCAACACACGCGCGGCGGGCTCGCGGAGCGTGGCAAGCGCACGGCACTTCCTCGGCGCCACGGGGGGGTTGCGCGGGGGGGTGGGAGCGCCCTCCGTTTCGGGCACGCAGAGCGTGGCAGGCGTGGCATTTCCGCGACACCACAGGGGCCGCGCGGGGGGTGGGAGCGCTCTCCGTTTCGGGCCCGCAACGCGTGGCAGGCGTGGCATTTTGTCGACACCACAGGGGCCGCGCGGGGGGTGGGAGCGCCATCCGTTTCGGGTCCGCAAAGCGTGGCAGGCGTGGCACTTTGTCGACACATACGGGGCGCGCGGGGGGTGGGAGCGCCATCCGTTTCGGGCCCGCAACGCGTGGCAGGCGTGGCATTTCCTCGACACCACAGGGGCCGTGCTGGGGGTGGGAGCGCTATCCGTTTCGGGCCCGCAAAGCGTGGCATGCGTGGCACATCCTCGACACCATAGGCGGTGAACTGGGGGTGGGAGCGCTATCCGTGTCGGGCTCGCAAAGCATGGCAGGCGCGGCAGTTCCTCGACACCACAGGGGATGCGCTGTGGGTGGGGGCGCTATCCGTTTCGGGCTTGCCCAGCGTGGCAGGCGTGGCACTTCCTCGACGCCACAGGGGGTGCGCTGGCGGTAGGGGCGCTATCCGCTTCGGGCTCGCGAGGCATTGCAGGCGTGGCAGTTCCTCGACACCACAGGGGATGCGCTGTGGGTGGGGGCGCTATCTGTTTCGTGCGCGCAAGGCGTGGCAGGCGGGGCACATCTTCGACAGCACGGGGGGTGAATTGGGGTGGGAGCGCTATCCGTTTCGGGCTCGCAAAGCGTGGCAGGCGTGGCACTTCTTCGACACCACAGGTGGTGCGCTGGCGGTGGGAGCGCTATCCGTTTCGGGCCCGCAAAGGGTGTCAGGCGTGGCACTTCCTCGAAGCTCCAGGGGGTGCGCTGGCGGGGGGGGCGCGATCCGTTTCGGGATCGCCAGACGTGGCATGCGTGGCACATCCTCGACACCATAGGGGGTGAGCTGGGGGTGGGAAAGCTACGAAATCCTTCAAACACCTTGCTTTCGGAAGGACTCCAAAACCGAGTGTCCAAACACATATGGCAACACAGGGTTTCGCAACGCGGATTTTCAAAAAACGTGCGCGCGCTCTCTTCCTAATTTTGAAGAAACCAATAGGTTTTTCAACATGTTCATAACATGCTACCAAGTGGGCTTCGCGCGCGCATGTCGAAATCGTTCGAACGCCCTTGCGCGCGTGCTGGGTTGGCGCGATCTGTGCCGCATAATGCCATGCGGGCCACTCGCGCGTCTGCCGCGCGCGCATGTCGAACTCCTTCCAAAACCTTCATAACCGACGCGAAGGCGCCGTCATCGTCGCCGGCGTGATCAGCATCGGCGCCGTCACTGGCTGCCCCGTCGTCGCTGTCAGCGTCGTCGTTGCCATGGTACCGCTGTCTACCGCTGTCGGCGTTACTATCATCATCGTGTCTGCCGCTGTTGGCGTTGCCATGGTACCGCGCCCGCCCAAGTCGACTCGCGCTGGAGTGCCCGCTGGGATTTGCCGGGCGGTCAGCGCCACCGCGTTCGCGTCGGTCGCGCCAAATTAGCTGGCCGCTGCGCGCGCGAGCATGCGCGGGTCAGCGCGGCCGCAAAGATGCATCAGCCAAGGCCAAGCGCACATCGCAATCGCTTCCGAATGGGGTTTGCAAACCAAGTTGCGGGTGGGTGGGTGGGGTGTCTGCGCGAGCAGTGAAATGGGCAGCTTCAAGTTGAGCATGCATCAGTTTTCCTTGATTATCAGTACCATTTGTCGTATTGCAATTTGTAGATAGTCCTGCCCCATCGTCCATCCTAAATATGATTCGTACCATCCCAGCTCACTTGGTATCGACCGCCCCCGCCATCCTCTGCAACACACACACACACATATATATATATATATATATATATATATATTATGCGCGCGCACTCTTTTATCAAACACCAAAAGCTTTCAAGGACCCCTCGCAACAGATGGGACGAAGTGCACGCGCACGTGTCGTCGCGCGCATGCCAAAACCCTTCAAAAACATTCGGTGTCGGAAAGATTTCAAAATTCAGCGTCCAAAACACATATGCAGACACATGTTTTCGCAACGCGGGTTTCCAAACAAAAACTTGCTCGCGCGCTCTTCCGAATTTTTAAGAGAACCTTAGGCTTTTCATCGGCATTTCCAGAACATTGTGCCAAGGGCTTCGCGCGCGCACGTCGGAATCGTTCGAACGCCTGTGCGCGCGTGCCGCCGCGAGAATCATGTGCAAACAGTTGGGCGAAGTGTGCGCGCGCGCGTCGTCGCGCGCGCATGCCGAAATCCTTCGGTTTCGCAGCGATTTCAACACCGACTGTCCAAAACACATTCAAACACACACGGTTTCGCAACATCTGTTTTCATGGAAGCGTGTGCGCGCGGTCTGGATAATTCTTGAGGCAACCATCGGTTTTCCAACATTTTTATGTTTTGCTACCAAACGGGCCTCTCGCGCCGCGTGCCGACACCATTCGGGCTCCCTTGCGCGCGTGAGGGTGGGGTGGTCGGGAGGTCGTGATCCGTGTCAGATAATGCCATGCTTGGCAGTCTCGAGCGTCGGCCACGCGCGCGTGTCGAATTTTTCCAAAGCCTTCATCGCCGACGCAAGGGCGCCGTCGTCGTTGTTGGCGTCATCAGCATCCGCGCCGTCACTGGCCGTGGTCGTCTCTGTAAGCATCGTCGCCAGCATCGGTATTATCATTGCCGTGATACCGTTGTCGACGTTGTCATGATACCGCGCCTTCCCAAGTCGCCGACTCGCACTGAAGTGCCCGCTGGGATGTGCCCAGCGGTCGGCGCCGCAGCGGCTGCGTCGGTCGCGCCAAAGAGCACGCGCGCGCGTACATGCGCGGGCTGTCGCGGCCGCAGAAATGCACCAGCCAGCGCCGAGCACTCGTCGCAATTGCCGCCGCATGGGGTTTGCAAGCCAAGTTGCGGGTGGGTGGGTGGGGTGTCTGCGCGAGCAGTGGAATGCGCAATTTCAAGATGAGCATTGATTAATTTGTTTTCTGAAAGGAGAAGAACTCTACCTCCCACCGGGTTTATCGGCCCACCTCTTCGTATCGCAATTTGCATATAATCCAGCCCTATCGTCCATTCTCAAAATGAACTCGTACCATCCCAGCCGAGCTGGCATCGCCCCCCCCGCCATTCTCTGCAAATCCTATTATGCGCGCGCAACCGATTATCAAAAACCAGAAGTTTCCAAGAGTCCCTTGCAAAAGCTGAGACGAAGTGCGCGCGCGCGTCGTCGTGTGCGCATACCGGATTTTTTCTGATACCTTCGGATTCGGAAGGGTCTCGAAATCGAGTGTCCAAAAAACATATACAACACATGGTTTCGCAACGCGGGTTTCCCCAAAAAGCTTGCGCGCGCGCTCTTCCGAATTCTTAAGGAAACCATCGGTTTTCAACATTTCCATTACATGCTGCCAAACGGACCTCGCGCGCGCATGTCGAAATCGTTCGAACGCCTGTGCGCGCGTGCTGGGGTGGCACAGTCCGCACTGAAGTGCACGTTGGGATGTGCCGAGCGGCCAGCGCGTCGTCGCGCCAATCTAGCTGGCCGCTGCGCGCGCGAGCATGCGCGGAGTTGTTCGGCCGCGCAGACGCACCAACCAACACTAATCACTCATCGCAATCGTCCCCGCGTGGGTTTTGCAAGCCAAGTTGCGGGTGGGGGGGTAGGATGACTGCGCGAGCAATGGAGTTGACAACTTCAGGTTCGGTAAGTGAATTGCACCGCGTAGGTTGCACCACGTATCTGGCACTTTGTAGAGGATACCATCTCTCTCTATGTATGTATGTATGTATGTATGTATGTATGTATGTATGTATGTGTGTGTGTATGTATGTATGTATGTATGTATGTATGTATGTATGTATGTATGTATGTGTGTATATATGTGTATATATGTATGTGTGTATATATTGCACCACTTAAATGGCATTGCGTATATTGCACGGCGTAGAGAATACACCACACATATTGCACACTGCGTCAATGGCACATCACATATTGCACATAAAGTGATCCACGTCTGTTGCACAACATAAATGGTTAGAAACAGGCTATGTGGGGTCTACGCTGGCTAACATTGCTTTATATTTTGTGCTGGTGCTATCGTTTGGAGGGCGCCGTCGACAATATTTATTTGTTGTTTTGGTGCTGGCGATATCGCTGGGGCTCATGCTTGCTTCATAGGATTGCACTGGGGTGCGCAGTCGTGGGCGAAGCACATATCCGTATCAGCGGCCTCGCGGTCTCGGCTCTGGGGCCGCGACCCCGCGGATGCGGGGCGTTTTTTCGCGGACACCCGCTCTGAATGAATTGGTGCGACCGCGACGGCGCGGATATGGATACATGTGCCGCTCGTGACACATGGCCGCGCTCGTACCGCTGTCCTGGCATGTCCTTCTTCTCTTCGACATGCCTCACTACCTTTGCTGCTATTCGGGTGCTTTGCTGGTGCGATACCGCATAGAGACCGTGCGCTCCCACGAACTTGCCTGGGCTTCGAGGGTGCGCGCCGCACCCAGCGCTGCAGCACGAGGGCTCGTGGCACCGAACGGCTCGCAGCACGAGGGTGGCCTTGCGAAGCGGGGCTGGGGGGGGCGTGCTCGTGCACGTTCGCATACGATTTTTCGCCCCCGATCCCCGACGTCCCATCCAAAATCAAGCAGTTCAGAAACAAGCGGATAATTTGGGATACGCCTCAGGAGGGCCACTCGGGCGCACCCCTGTCGAGGACAGGGCCCCGATCATACATCCCTTATCGAGGATGGGTCCAGTCGAAACAAGCCCTGCAAGGTCGGGCACTGGGGTCGCCATACTCTCCGTTGTACGTGGCAGGGCGTGTGCGTAGCTTGTGGGCTCGCGGAAGGGGTCGGCGAGCCTCGGGTGCGGAGCCGGTGCTGAGGGTCGGGGGCCTTTCCCAGCTGCCGGCACGGCCTGCCCGAGGCCGACGCTCTCCTGAGGCCGGCGATGAAGCACGCTGGCCAGGACGAGGAGCATGCCCCTCTCCAGGTGGAAAGGGGAGAAGAGAGATGGATAAGGAGGAGAAGGAAGAGGAGGAGGAAGCGGAGGAGGAGGATGAGGAGGAGGAGGAAGATGAGGAGAAGGAGGATGAGGAGGAGGAGGAGGAGGAGGAGGAGAAAGAGGAGGAGGAGGAGGAGGAGGAAATGACGATGATTACAAGGAGGGTGGGGAGGAGAATGTAGGAGGATGGGGGGAATCATCCACGGTAGCCAGCATAATCCAGAGGCCTCGGCTTCACCCACCCAGTCTCAGCAACTTAGGCTAACACGCTTGTCCGCTGTGGCGGTCTACTTTCGTGTGTTTCGCTTATATTTACACTTACATCGTCTAAACGTATGTGTTTGCATATGTATGTGAGTACAAGCATGTATAGGTATGTCTACATGCTTTCCTGGTTGTTTCAACACCAAGTTATTTGTTTTTGATTGTTCCTCCTTTCTTTCTCTCACTTTTCTCTCTTCCTTCCTCCCTCCTCCCTCCTGCCTCTTGCCTCCTTCCGTCTCTCTTTTCTCCTTCTCCTCCTCCTCCTTTCTCTTTCTCCCTCCTCACTCCTCACTCCTGCCTCCTCCCTCCTTCCTCCTCGCTTCACCCCTCCTCTATCATTCCTCTTGGCTCTTTCTCACTCCTCCTCCTCCCTCCTCCTCTCGAGCCACCTCCGATAATCATTTTACATCTGCTACAACGCGTCAGGACTTCATGGCACGCTGCAGATCTCAGCGCTACACCGGGTCTCGAATAACATGGCCTCGGCATTTTAGCTGTGTTAGTATGATGGCAATGTCGAGCAATCAACCGTAGCGCTCCCAAGGCACGGTGAATCAGGAGGGCAAGAAGAGCGGATGGAACGAGCGCGGGGGGAAGTGGGTCAGAGGGAAGACGGGTAGATGGGAAAGAGGGTAGACGGGACGGCAGAAAGAGGGACGAACTGATTCATACCACCAGCAGAAGTGACACACACACATATTGTCCACTACTGCGAGCAGGAGACGGGGTTGGAGGTCAGGAGTATTTGGGATGGGTCGTGTTTCTGGGTGCTGCTGCATTTCTGGTTGTTGAGATCCATGTCTGGAGGCTGGAGAGGCAGATGCAGGGCTGACCCGAGGGTGGATGCAGCCATGGCTGGCAGTTATGTGCCCGCGTTTCACGTGCCTACCTCTTGCTCTGGGCAGTGGCTCCGACCGTGCCGTTCAGGGCCAGCAGGGTGGCGGTGGCGGCAGTGAGATGTGGCGCTCTTGCCTGGTGCAGCCCCGCGGGGCGGCTTGGGCACCTGCCTTCGTGCCGTGTACGCTTCGAAGAAGATCAGCATAAACATAAACTTTCGACGGTAAGTGCGGGCATCTTGGGTCTGCGCCAGAACCCACCTGGCGGCGCCTCCGGCGCCGCCCTTGGCGCGCTCCGAGCGCCAGGGAGGGGGGGGTCCAGCGTAGATCCCAAAAATCCGCGCGGACCGTTGAAACTTTAGGTCTATGCCGTTTTCCAAAGTGACCCTTGCATCCTTGCCCCTTCGGCCCATCCCTGGCAACTTTTGCTGGCCAGCCCTGGTCAACATGGCCTTCCAAGGCGCTTGCATCCTAATCGCGTCTCCTTATGGTACGGGTTGACTGTATAGGGCAGCTGAGGACAGCTTATGGGGCTAGGTCGCATTCCCTGGCGATGACGTGCGTGCCCGGGGGGGGAAGGGGAGGGGGCTGGTCACATCGATTCTCGATGGCGTCGTGTGGGAATGCTTAGGAAAGGCTAATCCCCACACGGCGCCAGCGCGAATCGTGACGCGACCGGGGGGGTTGGGGCGGCGGTCACGGGGTCGTTATCGCGAACAAAGACAAAAACGGGCTCCAGCCCGTCCACTCTTTCCAGCCCTGGCCAGCTTATGTGAAGTTTTTCATTCCCTGGCCACCATACCCCGCCTGTTCGGGGCTCGCGCCTTCCTCAACCAGTTTTCCAGTTATGACCACTTGCATTTTGTTGTTGTTGTTGTTGTTGTTGTTGTTGTTGTTGTTGTTGTTGTTGTTGTTGTTGTTGTTGTTGTTTTTTTTCTATCTATTTGGCCATCCACGAGGGTCATTCTTCGGATAGTGGCCAGTTTCGATTGTGCGGGCTCTTGCGGTTCTGAGAAGTGTGTCAGCCATCGCATCATTGGCGTCGCATTGTGTCTCTACAGACTGCCCGACGCATCTGCGTATTGGCACTGTCTCGTGGCTTCTGTTTACAGTGTCGAGACCTGCAGGCCGACGTATCCTCGTAAGGTGCGTCTGCTACTTTGTAGTCGTTTCGTTACTCTCTTCGGGAGTGGGTTTCGGTTTTGCGATTCGGGCTGTTGGCGGCTCTTCGAGTGCGTCGGCCTACATACATCACATTGCGCCACCGTTGTGTCCTCTTGGGCCGACCGACGCAGATGCCTGTCGGGAGTCGCCCAGCGGCGTCAGCCGGACTAGCTCGTTCGTGAGCTAGAGGATGTTACCTGGCCACAGCAGCCCCTCAAATCAGACGTCAGTGTGCGGCCATTTTCTTTGGGGTGTTCTTCGCAGCTCTGATTGCTTTCTGCACCTTTCGTTGGCTGCTTGACTACTTGCCCCGGTCTGCACGGTCTGCACTGACCTGGTTTGCAGGCCGATTGAATTGGATTGGACTGGATGGCAATTGCGCTCAATATAAGTTGTTGGGCGTCCTCTTACATTGATGCGGCCTCCTCCCCCTCAGCACGCTAGCTGTTCTTTTCGTTGCGTGTCTGCAGCAGAGATGACGGTTGACGGGACTGCGAGATTAGTTCCACATGTCGCCGTGTTCAAGGGTGGCCCAACAGAGATAGTGATAGCGAGAGAGAGAGAGATGTATATGTATATATATGTATAGGGCAAATACATACAACAACATCATTCGGCCTCCTGCACTTCGCCCTTGCCAGCTCTCTGCAGCTCATCCCACTTCGCCGCGTGAAGCTGCGGCCCGTCTCCTCGTCTCCTCCGGTCTGCCGTCCGCTTCCATGCTCGCCCGTCCTGCTGCGTCACGGTCGGGGTAGACAATGCTGGGCGGCAGTCTGATGCCCCGCTGTGCTCGGCCAGCGGACTTCTCTGCGCCCGCAGAGGGCTCCAGGGTCCAGGGTCCCTTCCATCCGAAGATCGCGTCTGCTCGCAAGGGCAGGGGCCAGATTGGAGAAGGGATGGGAAGAGTGAGTTTGTCAGGGGCAGTGGTAGAGACAGATGGGCTGAGGAGGGGATGCATCGACCCCCAATCGCCCATTCATCGCCGATAAAGAGCCTGATGGCCCACCCCGCCCAGGACCGTGCGGATTCGCTATCGGGGTTCCATTGCCGATCAATCGGTGATGTATCGCCCATTGCATGCCGATGTTTCCTCCCCGGCTGAGCTGGTCCCCCCCTACTGTTGTCCCTCAGGTTGAAGGAGCACACGCAGGATCCAGAAGAACAGGATGAGTACGAGGATGAGCAGGAGGAGGATGAGGAGGATGAGGATGACGAAGAAGAATAGTAGTTGCAATAATACGACTATTTGTAGTACTCGTAGCAATAATGTTATGAGTCATAATATTCATGCCAATGCTAAGAATACTAATATGAACAATCATGTTTATACTACGAATAATGATAATACGAATAAAACAATTATGCGAATCATGATAATATTAAGAAGAACGCGAATATGGATACGACTAAAACTAGTAGGACTAAGGTTCAGATGGATGCTATTAGCAGTAGTAATAACAATACTCATATGAAGCACAATCATACGACTAAGACGAATCATACGAATACGAATGCGACTACCAGGACGAATAAGAACACGACTATTCAGAAACGAATATGAGTGCTATCACTAGCCTTACTACTACTACTACTACTACTACTACTACTACTACTACTACTCATACTACTAAGACTATCAACAGACTAATCATATTACGATTATAGCTATTATTCATATTACTTATACTACGAATTCGACTACTAATCGTACCATTAATATTGATATTGATAAGACTAAGTCTAGTAATAATATTATTCATAACGCTACCACCGATACTACTAATACTCATATTATCAATACTACTACTCATTGTAATAGTATTACTCATTCCCCAATCAGAGCTTGCCTTTATAGGGGTCTTAGTGGATTCATATGGTTAGGTGAGGTTCGCGCCGGTTTCGGTGGCCTGCCTGGGAGCCCGGGTGCCCGGGTGCCCGGGTGTCCAGGTGCCCGGGGGTCCGGGGGTGCCCGGGTGCCCGGGTGCCCGGGTGCCCGGGAGTGCTTGGAGGTGCCCAGAGGTGCCTGGATGACCGGGTGCCCGGTAGCCTTATAGCCCTATAGCCTTATATTTTTATAGCCTGATAGCCTTATAGCCGTATAGCACTATAGCTCTATCGCCCTATAGCCCTATAGCCCTACTAGCCCTATAGCCCTATAGCCCTATAGCCCTGTAGCCCCATAGCCCTATGGCCCTATAGCCTTATAGCCTTATAGCCTTGTAGCCCTATAGTCCTATAGCTCTATAGCCCTATAGCCCTAGGGCCTATAGCCCTATGGCCCTATAGCCCTAGGGCCTATAGCCCTATAGCCGTATAGCCCTATAAACCCAAGGCCTTATAGCCCTATGGCCCTATAGCCCCATTGCCCCATAGCCCTATAGCCCTAGAAAGATGATGGTTGGGTTATCTCCAGTATCATGATAAGTTAATAATGATATAATAGTACTAATAACAGTCGTGGCAATAAGGAGGAGGAGGATGAGGAGGAGGAGCAACATGAGCAGGAGGATGATGATGAGGAAGATGAGGAGGAGGGGGATCACGATCAGGATCATGAGGAGGAGGAGAAGGACGAAACTAATATTAGTGATAATGTGGGTATTTTCTCTTAATATTTGTACCACTAGTAATACTACGGACGCGAATAATCATACTAATGCGACGAATAACAATATTACGAATAAGATAGGTCAGAAGATGAACCATAATAATAATATTGATAGCCGCATTACGAAGAGTCAAGCCATACTAATCATGAGGCGAATAATGCGAATACTGGTACGATTAATATTATTCAGAAGAACACGAAGACGGATACGACTTATACTAGTAAGAATAAGTTTCACATGAAACACAATCATACGACTAAGACGATTAATACGAACGCTTAGACTACTGCGACTACTATGACCACGAACATTAAGAAAGCGAATCTGAATACCATTACTAGGAATACTATTTTACTACCGCCAATCGTAATGCTACTGTTATGACGCGGATAGCAGTACCAATACTATGACTACGAGCAGTAACACTAATCTTACTGATACCATTAAGCATAACAACTTCACTAATGCTGCTAATCGTATGAATACTTTGACCACTGACACTAATAATCCTACAATGCCAACAGTATCAAATTTGTTTCTAATATTAACATTATTACTAATACCAATGCTACTACTAATATTGCTAATCATAATAATATTCATGATGCTCAAGCTATTACTACTCCTACTACGACTATTACTATTACTACTACTACGACTACTACTACTAGGGCTGACCTCCTTCTGTTTGCCCAATTAATCTGATGTAAAGAATGCAAGGAGTGTGGTAAGGATTCTGTGCCGCGGACGCGCCGTGCGTGCGCGTTTCGTAGATGTTTCGTGTATGTTTCGTATATGTGTCGTATCTGTTTCGTAGATGTTTCGTATACGTTCCGTGTATGTTTCGTATATGTGCCGTGTATGCTTCGTAGATGTTTCGTATATGTTTCGTGTCTGTTTCGTATCTGTTTCGTGTATGTTTCGTGACTGTTCCGTATATGTTTCGTACACGTTTCGTGTCTGTTTCGTATATGGTTCGTGTCTGTTTCGTATATGTTTCGTGTATGTTTCGTATATGTGTGTATATATGTGTGTGTGCTCCGTATATGTTTCGTATTTGTTTCGTATATGTTTCGTGTATGTTTCGTGTACGTTTCGTACATGTTGCGTATATATTTCGTATATGTTCCGTATATGCTTGGTATATGCTTCGTATATATGCCGTATGTGTGTCGTATATGTTTCGTATATTTTCCGTATCTGTTTCGTGTATGTTTCGTATCTGTTTCGTGTATGTTTCGTATCTGTTTCGTAGATGTTTCGTGTCTAATTCGTATATGTTTCGTATATGTTTCGTATGTGTTCCGTATAGGTTTCGTATCTGTCTCGTATATGTTTCGTATAAGTTTCGTTTATGTTTCGTGTATTTTTCGTATATGCTTCGTGTATGTTTTGTATATGCTTCGTCTATGTGTCGTCTATGTTTCGTTTATGTTTCCGTATTTGCTTCGTATATGTTTTTTTTGTACGTTTCGTACATGTTTCGTATATGTCTCGTGTATGGCTCGTATGCGTTTCGTATACGTTTCGTTCATGTTTCGTATGTGTTTCGCATATGTTTCGTATATGTTCCGTGCATGTTTCGTATATGTTTCGTGTGTATATATATATATATATGTTTCGTATCGGTTTCGTCTACTTTTCGTATATGTTTCGTATATGTTTTGTATTTGTTTCGTACATGTTTCGTACATGGTTCGGATATGTTTCGTACGTGCTTCGTATATGTTTCGTATATGCTTCCTAGATGTTCCGTATCTGTTTCGTATCTGTTTCGTTTATGATCCGTTTATGTTCCATATATAATTCGTATATGTTTCGTATCTGTTTCGTATATGTTTCGTTTATGTTTCGTATATGTTTCGTATATGCTTGGTATACTCTTGGTTTACGTTTCGCGTACGCTTCGTATATGTTTTGTATACGTTTCGTACATGTTTCGTGTATGTTTCGTATGTGTTCGTATATGTGTCGTATATGTTTCGTACATGTTTCGTATATGTTTCGTGTATGACTCGTGTATTGTTCGTTTATGTTTCGTCTATGTTTCGTCTGTGTTGCATATCTGTGTCGTGTATGTTCGTATATGTTTCGTATACGTTTCTTGTATGTTTGATATTTGGTTCGTATATGTTTCGTATATGTTTCGTTTATGTTCCGTATATGTTTCGTATATGTTTCGTTTAGGTTTCGCGCATGCTCCGTATATGTTCCGTATATGTTTTGTATATACTTCGTATATGGTTCGCATTTGTTTCGCATGCGTTTCGCATGCGTTTCGTATGCGCTTCGTACATATTTCTTACATGCTTCGTGTTTATGTTTCGTATATGTTCCGCATACGTTTCGTATATGTTTCGTATATGTTCGTATATGTTTCGTATGCGTTTCGTGTATGTTTCGTATATTTTTTCGTATATGTTTCGTATATGATCCGTTTATGTTTCGTATTTGATTCGTAGATGTTCCGTATATGACCCGTATATGTTTCGTATATGATCCGTATAGGTTTCGTATTTGTTTCGTATACGTTTCGTATATGTTTCGTGTATGTTTTGTATTTGTTTCGTATATGTTTCGCATGTGATTCGTTTATGTTTCGTATATGTTTCGTGTGCGTTTCGTATACGTTTTATGTACTGTTCGTATACGTTTCGTATGCGTTTTGTCAATGTTTCGTATAGTTTCGCATGCGTTTCGCATATGTTTCGTATTTGTTTCGTGTATGTCTCGCATATGTTTCGTGTATATTTTGTGCATGTTTCGTGTCTTTTTTTCGTACAGGTTTTGCAAATGTTTCGTATCTGTTTCGTATCTGTTCCCTATACGTTTCGTGTCTGTTTCGCATGTGGTTCGTATCTGTTTCGTATATGTGTGCCGTATATGTTTCGTTTATATCTAGTATATGCTTCGTATATGTTTCGTATATATTTCTGGTATTTTTCGTATGGTTTCGTATATGGTGTACCCTTTTGGTATACGCTTCGTGTATGTTTCGTATGCGTTTCGTACACGTTTGGTATACGGTTCGTATATGTTTCGTATGCGTTTTGTTTTTGTTTCGTATAGTTTCGTATCTGTTTCGTATATGTTCCGTATATGTTTCGCATATGTTTCGTATATGTTTCGTATACGTTTCGTACACGTTTCGTGACTATTTCGTATATGTTTCGTGTATGTTTCGTATATGTTTCGTATATGTTCGTGTATGTTTCGTATGCGTTTCGTGAATGTTCCGTATATGTTTCGTACATGTTTCGTATATGTGTCGTATATGTTTCGTATATGTTTCGTATGTGTTTCGTATACGTCCCGTATCTGTTCCGTATATGTTTCGTATATGCCGTGTACGTTTCGTACATGTTTCGTATATTGTCCGTATATGTTTCGTATATGTGTCGTATATGTTTCGTATCTGTTCTGTCTAGTTTCGAATATGTTTCGTATACGTTTCGTGTATAATTCGCATATGTTTCGTATATGTTTCGTACGCGTTTCGTGTATGTTTCGGATACGGTTCGTATACGACGTTTCGTGTATGTTTCGTGTGCGTTTCGTATATGTTTCGTTTACGTTTCTAATACGTTTCGTGTGCGTTTCGTATATGTTTCGTATATGTATCGTATCTGTTTCGTATACGGTTCGTGTATGTTTCGTATATGTTTCGTATATACTCGTATATATTTCGTACATGTTCGTATATGTTTCGTACATGTCTCCTATATGGTTCGTGCATGCTTCTTCTTTGCTTCGTCTATGTTTCGTATATGTTTCCTATATGTTTCGTATATGCTTCGTATCTGTTTCGTATATGTTCGTAACTGTTCCGTATATGTTCCGTATATGTTTCGTATTTGTTTTGTATATGTGTCGTATTTGTGTCGTATATGTTTCGTATCTGTTTCGTGCATGGGTTGTATATGTGTCGAATCTGTTTCGTACACGTTTCGTAAAGTTTCGTATGTGTTTCGTCTACGTTTCGTATACGGTTTGTATACGTTTCGTATGCATTTCGTATATGTTCCGGGTACGGTTCGTATGCGTTTCGTATATGTTTTGTGTTTCGTATATGTGTCGTATATGTTTCGTAGATGTTTCGTATATGTTTCGTGAATGTTTCGTATATGTTTCGTATATGTTTCGTATATGCGCCAGGCGCGCCAGGTGCGCCAGGTGCGCCACGCGCGCCAGGTGCACCAGGTGCGCCAGGGGCGCCATGTGTGCCAGGTGTGCCAGGTGCGCCAGGTGCGCCAGGTTCGCCGTGCGACGTGCGCCAGGTGCGCCAGGCGCGCCAGGTGCGCCAGGTGCGCCAGATGCGCCAGGTGCGCCAGGCGCGCCAGGTGCGCCAGGTGTGCGCCAGGTGTGCGCCAGGTGTGCCAGGTGCCCCAGATGCGCCAGGTGTGCCAGGTGC
>CAUYUJ010017477.1:137485-234941 GCA_963575745.1 Prorocentrum cordatum | reverse complement strand
CTCCTCCTCCTCCTCCTCCTCCTCCTCCTTCTCTTCCACACCCGCCCACGCCTTCCGGGCCCTGATGCCATGGCCCTCGCCACGGCTCCAGCGGCGGGGCGGCAGCTGCTGGCCGCGGCCACCAGGTGGCATCCGCGCACACCGGAAGCAGGGAAAACCCGCAGATCGGCACGCCCCCGGCAGGTTCGCGCCGCGCCGGCGAGGCGACGACTCTAGCTTGGGCGTCCAAGGTTGAACGCCGGCGGCGGCCGGGAGTCGGCATCGAAGGGCCCGCGCGATCGGAGAGCCGCGACCGCTCCAGCTCGAGCGGCCTAAGCGGGGCCAGAGGCCAGTGCCCAAGCCGTCACGACAAGAGCCAGCCGTACCTCGGCGGCGCGCCCGCACTGTACGTTATCGTCGGGTTTGCCCCCCCGTGGAGCGTCCGAGTGCGGCCCCCGGGGGAGGACGCGGCTCCCGGGGAGGGCGCCGGGGGTCCAGGAGGCCCGCTCCTCCAGGAGGCCCGCGGCCTCCTTCGTGGCAGCCGTGGCGCTCCTCCCCCCCACAGGTCTTGGAGGCGGAGGAGGAGGAGGAGGAGGAGGAGGAAGAAGGAGCAGGTCTTCTCGGAAGGCGGCGAGGCTTTTCTCAGAAGCCCTCCGGCTTGCGGAACGGCCCTTTGCGGAGTCGGCGCAGGCCTCGGAAGCTCTTCGGAGGGCCGGATGCCTGCTGAGCCTTCCGCTCGCTGCCACCTCGGGCGCGGCGCCGAGTGCTGGGGTCACGCCCATCCACGGTTGCCAGGCACGTGGGGAGGCACGGCATTATCTGCCAGGGAGAATCGGGCGCACAGTTTCTGATACGCTCGCTTGCGGAGGCTGTTGTCGCTGGGGTGTCTGATCTCCCCTGCTATCCAGGCAAATGTCCGTGCGAAAGGCCCAGCCACACGCGGGTGCGAGTGCCACAAGGCAGGTGAGACGAAGGAGGGGCAGGTGAAAACGTGTGAGGTCCCAACGAGGCCACGAGAACGTGTGAGGGGTTTGCTGGCTTGTGCGCGGGGCCGCCATACGGACCCTGCCGCTGGGGTTTTCGGTGCAGCTTCTTGTGCGGCCACGAAACGTGTGAGGGGTGTGCCGACATGGGTGCGGGGCCGCCATGTGCCGCTGGGGCCTTTGGTGGAGTTCCCTGCGGGGCCCCGAAACATATAAGGGGTGTACCGACATGGGCTCGATGCCGCCATGCGGATCTTGCCGCAGGGCCACGAAACGTGTGAGGGGTGGTGGGCCGCAATGGGTGCGGGGCCGCCATGCGGACTTTGCCGCTGGGGTCTTCAGCCCCATATGCGGCCACGAAACGTGCGAGAGGTGTGCCGAATCGGGTGCGGGGACGCCATGCGGACCATGCCGCTAGGGCCTTCGGTTGAGGTCCCTGTGAGTCACGAAGGGATGGGCCGAAATGGATGCGGGGCCGCCATGCGGACCCTGCCGCTGGGGCCTTTGGTGGAGCTCATGATGGGACCACGAAACGTGCGAGAGGTGTGCCGAATCGGGAGCGGCGCCGCCATGAGCTCCCGATGGGGCCACGAGACGTGTGAGGCGTGCGCCGAATCGGGTATACGCTGTGGGCAGAGGCAGGGATGGCAGGAGGGGGAGGAGGAAGAGGAGGAGGAGGAGGCGGAGGAGGAGGAGGGGGAGGAGGAGGAGAAGGCCGCCCCCTGCTTAGATAGCAGGGGCCCCGTCAAGGACTTGGGGATAGCCAGGGCACCCCCCACTGGTGGAGCCGATGGGGCGGTCGGCGCCGCCTGCGTCGACGGGGTAAGAACTGATCCGGGGACCAGGCCGCAGAGCTGGCGGAGGCGGGTGGGGGCGTGCTTGCCCGTCGGGGGGCGATCGAAGGTTGGCGACCTGGGCTCCCCCCCTGGCAGGGTTGCCCCACAGCTCGGGGCCCCATCGTCGCTCGCCGCACTTCGGGTAGGCCCGAGGTGCGCCCGCGCAGCATTCGCTGTGCAGCCGTGGGGCGCATGGCGCTGTACGGTGGCGCCGCTGCAGATTGTGGCATGTTTCTGCAGCTCGTGGTCGTATAAGGTCGCGCTTACGGCAAAAATATGAGGAGGAGGAGGAGAAGGAGGAGGAGGAGGAGGAGGACGACGACGACGACGACGAGGAGAACGCGCGAGGCACTGTCTTTCCCAGGATTGTTCGGGCAAAATCCGCGGCCGCCAGGCCCTGATGCCATGGTGTTCGCGGCGGCTCCGGCGTGGGGGCGGCAGCTGCTGGCCGCGGCCGCTGGAAGGCCTCTGCGCGCGGCGCGCGCCAGCCTGAGGCGGGGGGGGGTCGCAGCCACTGCGCGGGGGGGGCCTCCGCGCGCGCCGCGCCGCGGCGCCCGAGGGCAGAGCGTGCGCTCGGACCACAGAGATCCTCGTCCTCCTCCTCCTCGCTCATCCTCCTCCTCCTCCTCCTCCTCCTCCTCCTTCTCCTCCTTCTCCTCCTCCTCCCCTCTGACGGCTCCCTGGGCCCGGCGAGGGCGCCCGGGAGCAGAGCACGGCCAGGCCTCCCCCGCAGACGGGCACGGGGGGGACACCAGCAGATGCCTCCCAACCCAGACCCCCTCGGGCATTGAAAAAATCATAAGGTTTTTTGTTATTTGCTGCCCCTGCAGGGGGCCCTTACCGGCCCTCCGTGAAAAAACGACTCAGGATGAAAAACCGGTCCCGGGGAATTTGTCGAGACCGTTGGGGGTCGACGTAATGAACATCACCAGCCTCGAACTTATCCCTATCCCTAAGATTGACACGCCGAAAGGCGATGGCAATCTTAGGGATGCGCCCTCAAAATTGAGGGAATCCCTAAGATTGGCATCGTGATGGGGCGATGCCCAGCATAGGGATAGGGATATGCTCCAGGCTGGTAAGAACAAATCATGACGTCGAGGGTCTGGGAAGTGGGGTCCGAGCAGATGGCCTCAGGGGATCGCGCCGCATCGCCGATGCGTCCGCGATGCATCGGCGACGCTGGCGTGAAGAAGGTCGAGCTCCACATCGAGCCGCATCCCCGATGCGTGGGCCATGCGGCTCGACCCTCCGGCGCCACCGACCTCGGGCCCCACTTCTGGGAATCTGGGGCCTGGAAACCAGTAAGAACACCAGCTGAGGCTTGGCCATGCTGCCGCCCTCACCGGATAAGGGATGCCCCAGGACTCGAAGCTTCCTGGGGCCTGCTGGGGATGCTCCAGGACTTGAACCCTCCCGCCCCTTCTCACTTCCCCCCCTCGCTCGTGGCCGATCCTTAACCAGAGGCCCCACCGTGCTGCCAGAGGGGGGCCTCTTGGGCCGTCATGGGGCCATCTTGGAGACCTCGTGGGCAATCTTGGGGGCCTCTTGGGCCGTCTTGAGCCGTCGGAATGCCGAAAAGAAGCAAATTCCAAAATCTTTCAAAAACCTAAAGAAAATCAATGATTTTGGCCTCTTCGGGCCCTCCTGGAAGACCTCTTGGAGGCCTCTTGGGCCGTCTTGGAGGCCTCGGGGGGGCCTCTTGGGACGTCTGAGGCCGTCTTGAGTGCATCTTGGGCCGTTTTGGAAGCATTTGGGGCTATATTAGCCGGCTTGGAGGCCATCTTGGGCGTCTTGGCGGCCTCTTGGGCCGTCTTGGGGCCCTCTTGGGGCCTTCTTGGGAGCCTCTTGGGCCGTGATGGGGCCATCTTGAAGACCTCGTGGGCGATCTTGGGGCGATCTTGGGGGCCTCTTGGGCCGTCTTCAGCCGTCGAAAATCCGAGAAGAAGCAAACGCCAAAATCCTTCATCAAAAACCGAAGGAAAACCACTGATTTGGGCCGCTTCCTTCAGGCCCTCCTGGAGGACGTCTTGGAAGCGTCTTGCGGGACTCTTGGGGGCCTCTTGGGCCGTCTTGAACCATCTTGAGGCTATCTTAGGCCGTCTTGGAGGCATCTTGGGCCATCTTGGTGGCATCTTGGGGCCATCTGAGCCGTCTTGGAGGCCATGTTGGCCGTTTTGAAGCGTCTTGGAGGCCATCTAGGGCCGTCTTGGAGCCGTCTGGAGCAGGACAAATCCTTGGCAACCGGCTCCGGGCAAGCTGGGCAATCTTTCCGGGTGGCCGGCGGGACGGGCCGAAGCCCCAGGGGGGAGTTCTTTTGGAAAAAGAACCAAAACCAAAACCGAAAGGATCTTAGCATGCACAGGGGGCGGCGGATCGAAGACGCCTACGGCGAATCACCGCCGCCCCCTGCCTTTTTGGAAGCGCCTATGTGGTCGAACGTTGAGGCCAGACCTGCCAAGTTATCGGACCATGTGTTCCCCGAATCGGTTTGGAAAGCCTTCGGGGAACACGTGGGCATCTTGAAGGTCATATTGGCCGTCTGGAGGCCATTTTGGCCCTTTCGGGCTTTCTTGGAGGCCGTCTTGGAGGGCTCTTGGGCCGTCTTGGAGGCCATCTTGAGCGTCTTGAAGACCTCTTGGGCCGTCTTGGGGGCCTCTTGGGGCCGTGTCTTGGGCCTCTTGGGCGATAGTTGGGGGCGCTTGGGCCGTCTCCGGCCGTCGGAAGGCAGAAAAAAAGCAAATGCCACAATCCTTCAAAAACCCATGGGAAATCAATGATTTTGGCCTTTTCGGGGAGGCCTCTTGGGCCGCCTTGGGCCATCTTAGGCCATGTTCGGCCGTCTTGGTGGGCTCCTGGTCCGTCTGACGCCGTCGGAAGCCGTTTGGGGAGCCTCTATGGGGTCGACTTGGGGCCCTCTTGGAATGCTCCAGGGCCGTCTTGGAAGGCCATCTTGGGCGTCTTAAAGGCCTCCTGTGCCGTCTTGGGGGCCTCTTGGGGCCGTCTTGGGGGCCTTTGGGCCGTTCTGGGGCCATCTTGGAGGCCGCTTGGGCGATCATTCGGCGATCTTTGGGGGCTCTTGGGCCGTCTCGGGCCGTCGGAAGGCCGAAAGGAAGCAAATGTCAAAATCCGTCACCTTAGAAAAATCAGCATGTTTGGCCTCTTCTGGCCTTCCTGGAGGCCCTCTTGGGGGCCTCTTGGGCCGTCTTGGGCCAGCTTCGAGCCAACTTCGGCCATCTTGGTGGGTTCCTGGCACGTCTGACGTCGTCGGGAGCCGTCTTGGGGGCCTTTCTGGGCAGACTTGGGGCCCTCTTGGGGCGCTTCGGGGCCGGAGCCCATCTTGGGCGTCTTGGAGGCCATCTTGGGCGTGTTGGAGGCCTCTTGGGCCGTCTTGGGGCCCTCTTGGGGCCGTCTTGGAGGCCACTTGGGCCGTCATGGAGCCCAAGTCTTGAGCCGTCGGAATGCCGAGAAGAAGCAAATTCCAAAATCTGTCAAAAACCTAAGGAAAATCAATGATTCTAGCCTCTTCGGGCCCTCCTGGAGGACCTCTTGGAGGCCTCTTGGGCCATCTTGGAGGCCTCTGGGGGGCCTCTTGGGCCAGCTTGAGGCCATCTTAGGCCGTCTTGGGTACATCTTGGGCCGTTTTGGAGGCATCTTGGGGCCATCTTAGCCGTCTTGGAGGCCATCTTGGCTGTCTTGGAAGCATCTTGGAAGCCATCTTGGGCCATCTTGGAGCCGTCTGGGGCAGGAAAACCCACGGCAACCACCTCCAGAAGAGCCTCCCGGGACCCCGGCGGGACGCGCCGAAGGCCCAGGGGGAGTTCTTTTCGAAAAAGAACCAAAACCAAAACCGAGAGGGTCTAGCACGCCAGGCACCCCTGTGATGAATCGACATGGGGCGGCGGATCTAGTGACCTTCGGCCCATCCCACCACCTTACCCGGGTTGTGAGTGAGTTAGAGGCCTCTTGGATGTTCGTCTGGATAGGGCCTCTAGCAGGCCTATTGAGCTTTCTTGGGGACCGCTTGGGGCCTCCTGGGGGCCTCTGGGGGGCGGAAGGCTCGAATTGTCGGTTCGTGTTCCCCTCTTGGGGCCATCTTGGGGCCTACTTGAGCGATCTTGGGCGCCTCTTAGGCCGTCTTGGGGCCCTCTTGGGGGCCTCTTGGGCCGTCTTGGAGCGTCGGAAGCCCGAAAACGCGAGAACGCAAAAAAACATCGAAAAGAACCAGGAACATCAATGATTTGTGCCTCCTTGGGCCGTCTTGGGGGTCTTCTTGGAGCGCTCTTGGGGCCTCTTTGATGCCTCTTGGGCCGTCTTGGGGCCATCTTGGGCGTCTTGGAGCGCTCTTGGGCTGTCTTGAAGGCCTCTTGGACCCTCTTGGACACTTGCTGGGCCGTCTTGGGACCCTCTGGCCTCTGGAAAGGTCATGTGAGGCAGCCCGAGAACGCGCCGAAACGCCCATGGAATTTGAGAATTTGGAGCACCGGCCCGTATAATTCTATAATCCCTGAGTCCTGAGCACAGAGAACCAAGGACATATGATGACCTGGGGAAAACTCCACTTCGTGCCTCGCGGCACGGTGGCGGATTTCTGGATTCCCACATCCTGATCTACTTCAGGCGCCTTCCTACAAGGGTCGAGCGTTTTTACCTCTTCCCTCTTCCTCAGGCGGCGGGCGTAAGCCTGGTCTGCTGAGGCTTTCAGCGCCTTCCTGCTTCATGTTTCTACCTGCTCCTTCCGACCGACGGGTAAGCTACGCCCAAATCCGTCCTCACTCGAGGTTCGCCTCCTCCTGGCCTGGTCTTTATCCCGCTGCTGCCCCTCGCACTCCGCAGCCAGTGCTGTCTCCGGAGCCGCGCGTCGTCTCTGCGGGGCTGCAGCCATGACGCCGCGGCTGCCCCCCAGCGCGCTCAAGGCGCTGGGGTTCTGGGTGGGGACGGGGCGCGGCCGGGCCACCTTCGGCTACGGTCGGACCGGGGTCGGCTCGGGGAGGGTACCCTGGTGTTCTTCATGCTTGTTGGATGTGCTTGCGCATCCTGGAGGAGGGCACTCTCGAGTGCTCCTCCGTTGAGCCGGCGGAGGGTCTCATGTGCTTGAAGGATGTTATTCTGTCTTAGGTCCGACTGTACGCGAGAGTCAGGAGGGAAGAAAACACCGACACACGCAATCATCGACTATCAGGAAAATAGTTGAGATGTTTGACGAAATGGAGGGGGAATCGAACGTCCAGGAAATGTGCAAAAATGTTGTGTGTCCCTGGGCGCCTTCAGTAATAGTGACTCGCCGCCAGAGTGACCTTTCGCGCGGGATCACAGGCCCAGACCCCCTCGGGTCATGAAAAAATCACGACGGGAGGTTTTCCTCAATTTTTGGTCCTTGGGGGCCCTTACTGGGCCTCGAGGCCGTCAAAGGACGACTGGTGGTGAAAAATTTGTCCAGGGGAACGGGTCGAGACCTCTGGGGGTCGACGTCATGAAAAAAATATTGACGTCGGGGGTGTTGGGGAGGTCCTCCCAGCCTTGGGTTTGCGCGCTCGGATTTGGCCTCGCCGCGGCCCCCTTCAGCCGCGAAGCAAAGGTAACTCTTGCCCAGGGTCACTCTTGCCTGTAGACGATATCTTCCTTCCTTCCCGCTCACTCCTTCCTCTTTCTCACTCCTCCACAGTGTCTCTCTCTCTCTCTCTCTCTCTATGTCTCCCCTCCAATTAGGTCTCGAGCCGGAGGGGGCTGAGGTTGGGGGGGAGGAGGAGAACGAGTACGAGAAGGAGAAGGTGGAGGAGCAGGAAATATCGGTGGAGGGGAGAGATGAGGATGTGGAGCAGGCGTGGGTGCACTCGCTTCATTCTTTCTCTCTATCTCTCTCTCTCTCTCTCACTCTGTCTCTCTCTCTCTCTGTCCCAAATCCCCATCCTCCATATCCTCCTGTCCCCCTTCACCTTCTCCACAGCCTCATCTTCATCCTCCCTATTCTCGTTTTTATCCGCGATCATTTCCTCTTCCGGTTAACGTTTGACACAAGAAAAGCCAAAATTTGTGCGGACATACCACACACACACACACCTGCACAACCACTCACGCTTTAATCACAGCGATTCCGATCGCGCATCGAGTCCGCAGACTAAGCAGGGGCGCTACCAGGCGGATTTGTGCACAGAAGGCGGGGGCACAGAAGAGGGCAGCCGCGGGGAGGGAGCACGCCAACGCACACATATACACACACACACACACACACACACACACACACACACACACACACGCACACGCACACACACGCACACACAACACACACACACACACCACACACACACACACACGCACACACACGCACACTCACACACACACACACACACACACACCACACACATTCACACACACACACACACGCACACGCACACTCACACACGCACACAAACACACACACACAACACACATACCACATAACGCACATACACACACACGCACACATTCACACATTCACACATTCACACATTCACACATTCACCACATTCACAACACACAAACACAACACACACACAACACACACACACAACGCGCACGCACGCACGCCGCACGCACGCACGCACGCACGCAGACAGACACCACACACCACACACACACACACACACACACCACGCACGCACGCACACACACACACACACACACACACACACACACACACACACACACACACACACACACTTTTGAGCGTTCGCGGGCAAGGCCGAGCTCCTCCAGGCCGAGTAGCAGGTCTGCGAGCGCGCGCGCGCGCCACGGGCCAGCGGCAGAACACGCAGGTAGCAACAGTGGCCAAAGCTGGCCAGAATTAGGACGACAAGGGGACAGCAAGACAAGGGCAAGGGGCCAAGCGGAGCGGAGAGGGAAGCGAGGAGCGAGCAGCGACAGCGGACAGCCGAGGGAGACAAACGGACGGACGCGAGGGACAACGGACCGACCGACAGAGGAGGGGGAGCCGACGGGAAGAATGGAGACACCACATTTGTTCTACCATCCGCAGAGCGCCCTGTGGCAGAGAGAAGTTGGAGGACGAGGAGGAGGAAGAGGAGAAGGAGGAGGAGTAGGAGGAGGAGGAGGAGGAGGGAGAGGGAGGGAGGAGAGGAGGGAGGAGGAGGGAATGGAGGAGAGGGGAGGGAGGAGGGATGAGGGGGGACGAGGACGAGGACGAGAAGGAGGAGGAGGAGGAGGAAGAAGAAGAAGAACAAGGAGGAGGAGGAGGAGGAAGAAGAAGAAGAAGGAGGAAGAGGAGGAGGAGGAGGAGGAGGAAGAAGAAGAAGAAGGAGGAGGGGGGAGAAACGCAGCCGACTCAATCAGGCGCGCCCGGGCGCGCTGCGAGGCGCCGTCGCAGCGCCTCGCGCCATCCAGCTTCCGCGCAGCCCGCCTGGGCAGGCAGCGCCAGCAGCAGGGCGGCGGCGCCCGGCGGCAAGCCTGGGGCCCAGCCACCCTGCACGGCAAGCTGCCAGCCGCGGCCAGGGCAGCGCCCAGCAGCCGCAGCAGAGGCAGGCTGCCCAGGCCAGCCCCTGGGATGCCGCGTGGGCCCTCAGAGGCCGTGCCGGCGAGGCGGACGCTGGCTGCGGCCGCAGCCCGCGCGGCGCCCCTGCGGCGGCGGCCGCCCCTGCGGCGTCGTCACCCTCGCGGGGGGCGCGCCGCTTGCGCCCTAGGGCCGTCCAGCGCAGGCGCACGCGGGGCTGGTGGGCGCCGTCGCCGCGGTTGGCTTTCAGCACGGCCAGCTCCGCGGCTGCCACCACGCGCTGCACTGCAGCGAGCGCGTCCAGCCCGCGCGTGCGCGCCCCAGGAGGAGCGCAGCAGGCGGCAAGCGGGCCCTGGCCGCCCGGCCAGCGAGGCTGTCTGCGGCCGCGGTGCCAGAGTGGTTTTCCGGCGAGACCCTCCGCTCGCGGCCCGCCGCGGCGTCCAAATGCGCCTTGACCCACCATGCACGCAGGGCGCCGCCGCGGCAGTGCGGGGCAACGCGCTCCCACGGATCCGCGCACGCCCACTCCGCGGGGCTCGCCCCGTCGCAGAGGGCCGCCACGCCGCGGCTGATGAAGCAGGAGCCGGTGACGATGTCGACCCACCCTCCAGCCAGATTCAGCGCATGCATGACCGCGGCGAGTTCCGCCCGCTGAGCAGTCTGCGCGCCGTCCACGGGCCCACCGTGCTCGACGAAGCCCGTCGCGCCCGCCGCCTCCAGCCGGACCCCTCAGCCCGCTCTCGCAAGCAGCGGGTCCGCCCGGCCGGGCACAGGCCCCGTCGGTCCAGGCACGCGCCTTGCGGCTGGTTGGCAGCACATCCAGGCCAGGGAGACCACACACCACTAGGGCAAGGCAAGACGCGAAGAGGGAAAGGAGCCAGCTGATGAGGGAGGCGAGGGGGGAGGACAGGAGGCACAACAAAAAGGCAGGGGGTGTGAGGAAGGAGACCACTCAGCGGCTGGAGGCACGCCAGGGGGGCAGCGCGACTCGCAGAAGGAGACCAGGCTTCCAGAGGGGGGAACCGCGGGGGGGGGGGGGGGGGGGGGGGGCGACGCGACCGACAGGAGAGGGACGAGAAGGTCAGGGGGAGGAGAGCGGCGGCGGAAGCATCGAGACGCCGCCCTGCCGGGCGGCGCACGGGTGCGCAGGGAGGCCGAGCCTCCAGGGGGGGGGGCACCCGGGGGAGTGTCGAGCAGAGGCGCCAGGGCACCCGGCCGGCACCCCGGGCGGCGAGGGGGAAGGGCGGGGGGAGGAGGGGACGACGCCAGAGACCAGGAGAAGGACGAGGAGAGGTCGGGGGCGGAAAAGAGGGGGGTGATGACTAGGGGGGGGTGGATATCATGGCGCGGGCCATGATATTTCCCCAGATTTCGTGGCGCCTCTTCTTGTTTTATTACGTCCCTGGCCCCCCCGCTGGGCCGCGCACATGCCGCCGGTCATGATTTGCACCCCCCCCTCTTGGACACCCCCCTCTTTGCCGCTCCCGAAGAGGGGGAGGCGAGTGAGGTCTCGCTCGCACCACATCTGACATCCGGCGCGGCTGCACTTCTGTGCCGCCCCGCCGGCGGTGCACGAGAAACGAGGCCGGGCCCCCGGAGGGACACCCAGGGAAGCCAAGCGGGAGCAACGCGTGCGCCGCCCTGCGGGCTCCCCGGGTGGAGAGAGGGAGCGGCACGGGGGAGGAGGGGAGGAGGGGACGGCACGACCGACAGAACGAGGAAGAGGGGAGGAGTCGACGATTCGTGCACGACGATTCCGAATCATGCACGCTGTACTTCCTTCGGGGCGGTCGTGGCTGGAAGAGGCAGCAGACAGGAGCCTGAGAAAGGCGCGTAGCGCATCGCATCCCCATCGCCCAGCAGCCTCCGTCATCGAAACTTGGAGGCAAGCGAACCTCTAACAGCAAAGATAGCATGCAAGCGAATTTCCATCATCGACGAACCATGAACGCTGTAACACATGTGCGCTTTACTGGCTGGAAAGATGCGATCGGGTAGGCTCTTTCCCTGGGAGATCTCACGAAGATGAGAAGTGGCAAAAAAGAGGATGCAAGCGAACAGTCATCATCCAAGATAGGAAAAGGGGAAGGACGAGGGGAAGACAGGGTTGCAAAACGCTGAAAGAGGGAAAGAGTACTTTCATCGATTACGGTTCATGCACGCTGTGTTCTCTTCTGCGAGCTCTTGGCTGGAAGAGGCTGTGGACGGAGCCTGAGAAAGGCGGGCGTGCTGCGCCTCAGCCCCACCGCCCATCACGGAACACATACACACACACATACGCACACGCACACGCACACACACACACACACACACACACAAACATTATCCCGGCAAAGCAACCTAACAGCGATGTGTAGAAGCATAGCTGGAAACATTGCCTGTGGTATTCATGTAAGAGTGCTGTTGTAGAATTCTGGTGTTCTCGCAGTCGCATTCGGATTCGCAGTGGCAGTCGCAGTGGCAACATCAGCGGCAGTCGCAGTGGCACTGCCAGTAGTTGCAGTAGCAATAGCTACACTAGCAGGCTCACGAAGTGGCCTACAGTTGGCTCCGGGCATTCAAAATGTAGCCCGGGAATTGTGTTCTGGGAAATTCAAAAGCACGAAGTGGCCTACTGTTGGCTCCGGGCATCCAAAATGTGGCCCGGGAATGGAGTTCTGGGAAGTCGAAGAGCACGAAGTGGCCTACTGTTGGCTCCGGGCATCCAAAATGTGGCCCGGGAATGGAGTTCTGGGAAGTCGAAGAGCACGAAGTGGCCTACAGTTGGCTCCGGGCATTCAAAATGTGGCCCGGGAATGGAGTTCTGGGAGGTCGAAGAGCACGAAGTGTGTAACTGTTTGCTTAAAACGAGCCCGGCCCTCGCCTGTCCGGCTCCCGCCCAGACCCTTCTGGGGAGTCATCAGATGCTCTCTTGTGACCCCATTAGAAACCTATCAGTCTTTGCTGTTAGGTAACAAACACAAACACAAACACACACACAGACACACACACACACACGAACACACAGACACACACACACACACACACACACACACACAGACAGACACACTTGAACACAGACACACCCCAAACCTACACTCCAATTTCCCCGTCTCCATCCAGCCTGGGGCTGCTCTCAAAGGCCCCGTCGCCCCGACTGCTGGTCGCGAGCTTCGAGGAGCTGCAGGCCTCCTTCACGCAGGAGTGCTCGAAGATTTCCGGCCTCCTGGACGGACACGCGAAGGCGCTCCAGGCTCTGTGCAGCAGCGACGTAGAGCGCCCACCGACCACGCCTCCGCAGCTGACGAGAGAAGGCACGCTGAGTCCCACTGTGCGCTACGCCACGCCCACTGAGGCAGTCACGGAGGACGCCGAGATCGAGCTCTGCCGAGCCGTGAAGGAGCCCATGTCGCCGAAGCACGCCCAGGACGGCCAGAAGGCCACTACGCCGTTCGTCGCGTGGCAGTTCGACGAAGCGACCGCGAACCCGCAGCTGCGGCAGGGCGCCGCCTGCGAGCCTGATGACAGGGGCGACGAGCTCCCCGGGCAGACGTGCCGCCCAGATTGCTGCGACGGCCCTCCCAGGCTGTCCACTGCACGCAAGGGTGGCCCGTCGCTGGGGCGACTTCCTCCTCCTCCTCTTCCTCCTCCTCCTCCTCCTCCTCTTCCTCCTCCTCCTCCTCCTCCTCCTCCTCCTCCTCCTCCTCCTCCTCCTCCTCCTCACGAGGGAAACGGCGTAAACATAAAGTGTGCTCCGCGCGGGTTTCTCGGATCGGCGCCTGGGCCCCTCCAGCGTCGCCTCTGGCCGCCCCCGGCGCGCTCCGCGCGCCAGGGGGGGGGGTCCATCGCGGATCCCAAGGCATTCGCGCGGAGCTCCGAAAGTTTTTGTTGACGCCGGTGCCTCTTCCTTGCTGGTGCGGGCCCCGGGCCCGCATCAGGGGCAGCTTTGGGGGGATGGGCTCAGAGGTGGACGAAACGACCTCCAATAGCTCACTCGTCGCCGATAGGGGCCCGATGGCCCACCCCGCCCAGGAACGTGCGGTTTCGCTATCGAGGGTCTGTCGCCGATCTATCGGCGATATATCACCGAGGCCAGGCCGATGTGCCCTCGCCCCCCCGGAGCCCGTGCCCCCCACCGCCCCCCCGTCGCCACAGGGGTCCCCCCGCGCACTGGCGTGCGGCCCCCGAAAGCCGCGCACCAGAGGTCATTCCTGCCTACGGCAGGTCCGTGTCGTACCGACGCACCCAGAGATCCAACGCATTGAAAAAATCAAGACGGAGGTTTCTCGAAGTTTTTGGCCTCTGGGTACCCTCGCCGGGCCCCGGGACCGTCAAAAGACGGCTCAGGATGAAAAACGGGTCCTGGGGAATGGGTCGAGACTTCCGGGGATCCCGTATTGAAAAAGTCACGACATCGGATCTCTGGGCCGCAGCGACCCCGCCGCGGGCGTTCAAGGTTGAACGCCGACAGTGGCCCAGAATCGGCCAGCATGGAACAATTTAGCGATCGAGGAGCTGCCGATCGTTCCAGGTTGAACGACCCACGCGGTGTCAAAGACCATCGCAGGGGGTCGTCGCGACACGAAGCCCACTGTAGTCTCCGCCCCCCGCGGCCCTCGAAAGTCGCGCAGCCCAAAGGTCACTCCCGCCCATGGGTCACTCTTCGCATGCAGCCGAGGCTGTGGCGGACGTCGGTGGACACGATGTCGTCGGCGTCGACCGGCCGCGACTCGGTCCCGGCCGGGCCGCCAGCGCGGGTGTTCAGCAGCTTGTCCCCGCCGGCTGCGGGCAGCCCTCCGGCCGGGAGGCTGCGCCCGAATCGCCCGAGCCAGATGTCCCGCTACAGTCAAAAGTCCGCCCGGTACCTGAGCCCGCCCAACGGCTTCCAGCGCCTTAGGACTCGGCCCCACCGTACACTGCCTCTCTCCGCTCCGCCTCCAGTGCTATCGTTCGGTGCTGCTCCGTGGGCGATTTGGCTCGAAGAGTACATAGGGGGCGAAACGCGTGGCCTCTGCCTCTGCTCTTTTCTCTTGAGACTCGATCCGAAGCAAGTTTTCAGAGGAGGGAGCAATTACCGATGCCGCTGCTCGTCCTGGAGAGCCCTCGCCGCCACGGCTGGATTCTCCCCGACGTCCTCGTCAGAACGCACCTCGGGAGAGTTCTTTGGGCTCAGCGAAGAGGAAGTGACAGAGATAGGAAATCGAAGAAGAAAGGACGCCACACACATAAACTCTCGAAGTTCCGCGCGGATTTCCGGGATCTGCGCTGGGCGCCGCTGGCGGCGCCTCCAGCGCCGCCATTGGCGCGCTCCACGCGCCAGGGAGGATGTGCCGGCGCCGATCCGAAATCCGCGCGGAACTCCGAAAGTTCTTGTTTATGGCGCTGCTCCTTCCTCAAAGTCCACGGGAGGGAACGATACCGACGTCGCGGCTCGTCCTGGAGCGCCCTCGCCGCCGCGGTTGAACTCTGATCGAAATCAGGAACAGAACGCACCCCAGGAAAGTTCTGAGGACTCAGCGAGGAGAAAGGTATAAGGCGAAGAGTCGAAGGAGACTCACCTCAAGTCGGGCACGTCCCTCAACAGGAGGAATGTTCAAAAACGGACAAATAATATTCGAGGAAGCCGAACCGCCGTAAGCAGAACCTTTCGGAGGTCCGCGCGGGTTCGCGGGCTGATCAGCGCCGGGCCGCCCCGCTGGCGGCGCCTCCGGCGCCGCCTCGGGCGCGATCCACGCGCCAGGGAGTGGGTTCCAGCACCGATCCGAGAAGTCCGCGCGGACCTCCGAAGGTTCATGTTCATGGCGCTCCTGTCTCCCTCCTCCGAAGACATACCAACACCACTGCTCGTCCCGGATGGTTCTCGTCGCCACGGTTGGATTCTTCCCGAAGCTCTGGCCAGAGCGCCACCCCAGGAAAGCCAAGAGAGGAAAAGCCACCAGGACCCGAAAAGTGGCGTTTCCTAAACGGCCCCGGGCGTTTACTGAGCAGCCCTGCCCTGTTCGATCCCTTCTCTGGGTGCGCTTGCTAAACGGCCTCGCGTGTCGGGGTGGTTATCATCGGGGTGGATGTTTCTGCCTTCTCCGCCTCCTCCTCCTCCTCCTCCTCCCTCCTCCTCCTCCTCCTCCTCCTCCTCCTCCTCCTCCTCCTCCTCCCTCCTCCTCCTCCTCCTCCCCCCTCCCCCTCCCCCTCCCTCCTCCTCCTCCTCCTCCTCCTTCCTCCTCCTCCTCCTCCTCCTCCTCCTCCTCCCTCCTCCTCCTCCTCCTCCTCCTCCTCCTCCTCCTCCTCCTCCCTTCCTCCTCTCCTCCTCCTCCTCCTCTCTCCTCCTCCTCCTCCTCCTCCTCTCCTCCTCCTCCTCCTCCTCCTCCCTCCTCCCCCTCCCTCCTCCTCCTCCTCCTCCTCCTCCTCCTCCCCCCTCCTCCTCCCCCTCCCTCCTCCCCCTCCCCCTCCCCTCCTCCTCCGCCTCCTCCTCCTCCTCGTATCCTTCTCCTCCTCCTCCCCTCCTCCTCCTCCTCCTCCTCCTCCTCCTCCTCCTCCTCCTCCTCCTCCTCCTCCTCCCCTTTTTTTGTTGGCAGCAACGCACATTTCCCTGAACAGTGAACTGCAAAAACAGCCAGAGGAGAGCTGATGAAACAGAATGCATTCACCTGTAATTATAACAGTGGGATGAATTCATCAATGACAACATATACACCCTTCTTATCATGGTGCTGGCCTTTACGGAGCTTGCGAATATTCTTCAAGCCAGCTTCCGTCGGGTGCCCACATTTACGTCCCAGGCCGATAACTTGACCTCCACTGCTATAAAACTTGCACGACACGCACAAAAACAGGTGACTCTTGTCACTGCAGGGAAACGCAATGACACGGTATCCCTTGGACTCCAGGACCCCTTGATCCAGAGGGCAGGTCCCAGGGCAACCACCGCCAATCGGTTTGGACACAGCACGGGATCCACGAAGGCACGCTCTACAACGCCAAGTGTTTCCCTGCTTGGTCCAGTTGTGGCACACTTCGAGCGAGGGAGCATCCGAGGTCTGGGGCCGAGGGGCACGCTCTAGGCCTCGGAACTCAAGCTTAGGCCACAACGGCAGGAGTTCAGCTCCTGCCAACAAGACAAGACGCGCAATCTTCAAACGTCTCTGCAGGTCTTCCTCTTCAGAGGGGGACCAGCTGGGGTGTATCAGCACAGCTTCCTTGGCCGCGATATCGGCGTAGTGGTTCCCAAGACGCAAGAACCTCTCTCGCGAGCTGAGCCCCCCTCCTCCTCCAGGAGAGGTCTGGGGAGCAGCGGTGGCCTGGCCTCAATCGGAATGGCCCAGGATAGAACGATTAGAAATGAAAGGATCTTGGCCCCCCAAAAAAATCAATGGACTTTTGAAGAATTAGGAATGAACAGTGTAAGGCTCGAATATGCCAGAACTCGGGTCTGCCGACGTTCTTTGACGAGCGCGTCCTGGATTTTGACGGTCCAGTTTTCGTTGGATGCTTGCAGCGGGAGTTCGCGTCAAATTTCAGATTGGGCCTCGTCATTTCTATGATGGCCCCGTCAGGCCAACCCGAGTCCCCCGTACCCGAGTCTTGCGTCCCCCCGAACTTTTCACACCCCAGCAGCGGCATCTCTTTCTGGAAGTCCCGAACCGATGCAGCGACCATGTTGCCGAGTGGGTCAGGGGAGATTCGGGGTGATTGCATGGTTTTGGGCTTTTCGGGGGTGGACAGAACCCCCACCCTGACACGTCGATTAGTGAATTGTCCATTTTCGGTTATCGAGAGGGCGCCGCGGCCGTCATTTTCCAGGCTTGCGCCCGCCAGGTTTGGGCCCGAGGCCGTTTTCACTAAACCTCGTCTTACTAAAGGGGGTTCTGTCCATCCCCGAGCTTTGAGTCGTTCTGAGGGGACGTCTCGGGCGATCGGGCCTCCAAGGTCCCTGAAGTCGTACGGTGACTGACCCTGCGGTGAAGTGTTTGGGAATTTCGGGGTCACCGCACGGTCTGTCACCGCACCGTTCTGTGACCCACACCGTTTTGTTCTTGGCATCGTTCGGACGTGTGCTGTTTTCCCCTCGGCGAGGATCATCGAGGAGCATCCTTGATCATTTGGCGAAAGAACCACGCACGAAACCGAAAAAAACACAGGGAATGGACGTCCCAGCCATGGCCAGTGCGTGCCCAAGGACGAGCGCCTTCCCCGACGCGAAGACGCTCCAGGAGACCGCCGAGAAGGTGGTGTGGCAGGGCGAGTACGACGTCGCGGAGCTGTACCACGACGAGGGGACGGCCCAGTGGCTCGCGCGGCACCCCGTCTTCACCGGCACGCAGATCATCGTGGTGTTCTTGAACGCCGTCTGGATAGGGTTCGAGACCGACTACAACGACAAGGAGGTGTTGTACGAGGCCGACGTGGGCTTCGTCCTGATGGAGAATATGTTCTGCCTGTTCTTCCTGTGGGAGTGGCTCGTCCGGCTCTGCGCTTTCCGGCGCAAGGTCCAGTGCATCGGCGACTTCTGGTTTGTATTCGATACGATTCTTCTGGTCACGATGGTGCTGGAGACGTGGATTTTGTTCATTGTGTCTGCGGTGTCCCATGGAGGCTCTGGTAGTTTACCAACGAACCTTCTCCGAGTGGTGAGGCTTGCACGGCTCACACGCTCGGTACGTATCGCACGGTTTCTTCGCAGCATCCCTGAGCTTGCCGTGATCATGAGAGGGATATTGGTCGTCATGCGGACTGTGTTCCTCATATTGATCCTCTTGACAAGCCTCCTCTATGTCTTTAGCATACTGTTCGTGCAGGTCGCCCGGGACACGGCGCTGAACGAGAAGGGGGCCTACAGAGACGTGCCGTCGGCTATGATGTCGTTGGTTCTGAGTGGTTTGATCCCTGACATGGCTCCCGCGACGTACGCCTTCGCCAAGGAGCATGTTCTTTACGCTGCATTGTTCATGGTATTCGTCTTTCTCGGTTTCGTCACAATCCAGCTGCCTGCGGCAAGTCCGGCCACCGTGCCAGCTAAGCATGCTGGGTTGCGATTGTTCGAGGGGGCACGGGAGGCCGTCGCGTGTGACAACTCGTGTCTGCAGTCTTGGGAGAGCCGTGATAACGATGATGAGGATGATTGGTAATGATGCTGATGATCGGTGATGATTATGATGGTGATGATGATGATGATGATGATGATGATGATGATGATGATGATGATAATGATGAGGATGTGGATGTGGATGAGGATGAGAATGGTGGTGTTGATGGTAATGAGGATGGTGGTGGTGATGGCAATGGTGATTGTAATAATGATGCTGATGACGATGGTGATGGTGACGGTAATGATGATGGTGATGGTGATGACGATGGTGTTGATGAGGATGCTGGTGATGGTGATGATGTTGATGCTGATGATAATGATGGTCACGATGCTGCTGATGACGATGATGATGATAATGATGACGACGATGATGATGACGATGCTGATGGAAATGACAATCGCGATGGTGATGATGTTGATGACGATGAGTAGGATGATGATTGGGGTAATGGTGATTGATGATGATGATGATGATGATGATGATGATGATGATGATGATGATGATGATGGGGATGGGAATGGGGATGGGGATGGGGATTGGGATGGGGATGGTGATGGCGATGGTGACGATGATGGTGATGGTGATGGCGGTCATGATTGTGATGATGATGATGACGACGATGATGCTGATGATGATGATGATAGTGGTCGTGGTTATGAGAATTAAGATGAGTGTGAAGATGAGGATGAGGATGCTGAGGATGAGGAGGAGGGGGATGATGCTGCTGGTGATGCTGATGATGCTGATGCTAAGTCTGATGCTAATGCTGATGATGCTGATTATGATGCTGGTGCTGATGATGATGCTGATGATGACGATGATGGTGATGCTGGTGGTGGTGATGGTGATGGTCATGGTGGTGGTGGTGATGATAATGATGATGGTGATGATGGTGATGGCGATGATGATGATGCTGATCATGATGAATATGATGGATCTGGTGATCATGATGATGATGACGATGACGATGACGATGATGATGACGACGATGACGATGACGATGACGATGACGATGACGATGACGATGATGATGGTGATGATGCTGATGATGATGATGATGATGATGATGATGAAACCTGTTTGGGCAGTCTTGGAGCTGTCTTGGCCTCATGGGAGGCAGTCTTTGGGGTCCATTGGGGTCCTCTTACGCAGGCTTGGGGTTCTCTTGGGTCGTCTTCGGGCCTTCTTGGCCGTTTGGCGGGTGTTTGGGGGCCGTCTTGGCGCCGTCTTGGGCCGTCCGAGGGCCTTCTAGGGCCGTCGTGGATGCCTATTATTGGGCCGTCGTGGAGTCCCTTTGGGCCGTCTTGAGTTCGCGGCAGCCCGAAAAGGCGAGAATGCGGAAATCATTCCAAAAAATGTATGGGCCGATTTCGAGGCATCTTGGGCCGTCTTCGAGGCATTCTGGGCCAGTTTGGTATCCTTGGTTGCTTGCACTGGACGGCTTGGAAGCTCGGGACGCAGATCCATCGTTCTTAACAGAAAATAATGGCCTGGAAGGCCATGGAGCGCTTGGGAGCAGCGCCTGGGAATGCGGGACGCGCATGATTCTCAAGCGGGTGCGCATTGGATGATGGGTCTAGGAGGTAGCAGCCATGCGGGAAGTGCGCAATCCTCGAGCGCGCGCGCGTGGAATGAGGGCTCAGGCATTAGCTGCCATGCGGAAAGTGCACCATACTGGAGCGGGCACGCGCGGAAGGGTACTTCAGGCATTAGTTGCCATCCGGTAAGTGCACCATCCTCGAGCGGGCTCGCATGGCAGGGGGAGTTGAGCATTAGCTGCCATGCGAGGAGTGCACCATCCCCGAGCGGGCATGCATAGAATGAGGGTTTAGGCATTAGTTGCCATGCGGGAAGTGCACCAGCTTCGAGCGGGCACGCGTGGAAGGGGCAGTCAGGCAGTAGCTGCCATGCGGGAAGTGTACCATCCTCGAGCGGGCACGCGTGGAAGGGGGGTTCAGGCATTAGTTGTCATGCGGTAGGCGCACTATCTCCGAGCGGGTTCGCGTGGAAGGGAGAGTGATGCATTCGTTGCCATGCTGGAGGTGCACCATTCTCGAGCGGGCACAAGAGAAGTGGCCTCGGAAGGGAGGGGCGATGCATGCGGCAGTTTGCGGGTAGTGGGACGGGGGATCTGTTTAGAAACCCTACCAGACAGGAATGAGTATTCTTCCACGCCTCAACGTGTTAGGGGGCATGGTGGCGGATCATGAATATGTTGATCGGAGTTTTGGTACAAGTTGTTTCAGTCGTCGCCACAGTGGAAGCGGAGACGAATCAGTTGACCGATGTGAAAAGCGTTCTCTTGGGTAACCACCTTGATTTGAAAGAAGACGACACGATCCAATGGCGCTGCCGCGCACATCCTCCCCCGCGCAATGCAGCGTGGCATTGCTATTGCGCCGCCTCTCGGCATTATCTGGTGGGCTTCTCGGTGGCCTCTTGAGGAGTCTGGGGCGTGTCGTTGGGGTCCTGTCACCGTGGAGCCCTTCTCGGGGCTACCAGGGGAGTCTGGGAGACCGTCTGGGGAAGTCTCGGTGCCGTCTTGCGCCGCTCTTGAGCCGTTTTGTGGCGTCCAGGGGCAATATTGGGCCCTTCCTTGGGCCCTCTGGGAAGGCGCCTCATAGGCCACGGGGGCACCGCTTGGGGAAGGCCATCTGAGGGCTTCTGCAAGCTTGACACGCGCAGAAGGCATTCGTAAACCCCACAATGCCTTTCAGGGATGGTGGTGGTGGCGTAAATGTCTTCTGCGGTGGTAGCACGCTTTGTTTGGGTTTGCGCCTGGGTTTCCAGGGTTCTCGGGGAGGGCGGGCGTATTAGAAACTGCCCGGGGTTGTCGGGCTGTTTTGGGGGGCGCCAGGCGATCAGACGATGATTGACGGCCGTCATCCTGTGGCGCCCTGTGGCATTCCGAGGAAGGTCACGAAGCGGTCATGCGCCAGTCTTGCGCCATGTGGTTTCGTTCTGGGCGGGCCACGAGAGAGAGCAGCTAGGAGAGCTCGGGGGCCGCCCACGAGAGGGCATCTTAGGCTCCACCATGAACCTTGCCTTGTGCTGTGCTTGAGCTTGGAAAACACGCATCTCGAGGACACCAGGCCAAAGGACGCATGCTGGCATCGACGCGGTGGGTAGGCCTCATTCACGTTCCCCCAGGGGGGCACACTGCTAACCAACTAGCCAGGTTCAGCCCAGCGAGGAAGCCCAGCGGAAGGTCATGGGCACGACACACACACACACACACACACACATACATACATACACACCGCAGCGCAGCGACAGGGCGGAGAAAGTCTTGGAACAGCAACCCCGCGCGCGCGCGCGTCTAGCAACGCCCCAGCCCTCAGAGACCGGCAAGGGTCTCGCAGCAGCCGCCGCCAGAAGTCATCCGGGCATGGATGACGAGGGGGCCCGTAGTGAACGTGGCTACAGCGGTGCGGGTTCCGTAAGCCATCCCGGAGGAAGACGGGGGGAGTGAATAAGCAGGGTGGAGCGACACGGAGACGAAGACCGACCTGAAGCCCAGACGAGCGAGGGGCAGAGGCCAGGGACGAGAATGCGCCAGAGCCGCAAAGGTCGCAGGCGACAAGGCCGCGACGCTAGCAGGCCGAATGGCACGCCCCACAATCACACACACACACACACACTTTCCGTCGGCGGTTAGGCAGAGTCACTTCGCTGGCGGTAGGGCGTTGGTGTGTGCACGAAACGCGAATCAAGCCACCATGCAGAGGGGGGGAGAGAGGAGGCGCCTGGCGGCAGCGGGAGGGAGGGGGAAGCCAGGCCCGCTCAGAGCGGGGCCAGGCGCGCGGCGGGGGCGGCGCTGGGGGGCGGGGGCCAGCGGCGGCGGGCCGGCGGCCGGGGAGCGGGGGGGCGCCGAGGCTGGCTGCAAGGCAGCGGGCCAAAGCGAGGAGCCAGTGCCACAAACACACACACACACACACACACACGCACACACACACACACACACACACACACACACACACACACACACACACACACGCACACACACACACACACACACACACGCACACACACACACACACACACACACACGCACGCACGCACGCACGCACGCACACACACACACACACACACACACACACACACACACGCACGCACGCACGCACGCACGCACGCACGAACGCACGCACGCACGCACGCACGCACGCACACACACACACACACACACACACACACACACACACACACACACACGCCGCCGCAAGGCGCGGTGGCGGATTTCGATGCACCAGATCAATCTTCTGCTTGGGGATGAGGCCATTGCCGCCGGGCTTGGCGAGCTTTCCATTGACACAGAAGCCCTGATGAACCACAGTCAGGTCGTTTTCTGTGGCAGGGAGGACATCACGATGTACGACTTCTGGCAGCTGGCCGTGCAGCACCGGGGCGGCAACGTCGCAAAGGTGAAGGATCTCGTGAACATCCGGCAGTTCATATACTCAGAGTTGGCCAGCCTCGGCAGCCAGGTTGCACGGCTGAACGAGATCAACGCGCAGGTTCCGCCGGGCCGCCGGGCACAGCTCGTGGCGCCCCAGACCAGTGGCTAAACCGAGGCGCTCGGCCCGCTGGCCCACCCGGCAGCTCTTCTGAGGAGGCATGCGCTGGATCCTCTGTGTGTCCTTTGCGTGGCCTGTCAGCCTTGTACTCGAAGGACAGAACAAATGCATAGACATCATTTCTCGGAGCTCCGCGCTGGATCTCTTGGATCGGCGTTGGGCCACCCCTGGCGGCGCCTCCAGCGCCGCCCCTGGCGCGCTCCGCGCGCCAGGGGAGGGTGGCCCAGCGCCGATCCGAGAAGTCTGCGCGGAGCTCCGACCACTTCCCGAAGGGAGCGATCTGCACAACACACGGAGCATGATTTTCATGTAGGAAAGGAATCCTTGAAAATGGAGGGGAAGAGGAACATCTGGGAAATATATCAAAATCTACTTGGATAAAAGCCTTGGAAGTTGTTTGATTCTGTGTGGGTCCCCCTGGGCCCCTTGAAAATCATGGTCATGTCGTTTTCTGTCCCTCGAGCTGCGTGGAGTCTGGCAGCCCCTCCGTCTGGGAGAGCCGGCTGCGCGCTATGTGCAGGAGAAGGCAGAGCGGGTGGGGTGTTGGAATTGATGGGCCTGTTTGCCACCACCACCACCACCACCACCACCATATGTTGGAGGGGGAGGGTCCTCCTCCTCCTCCTCCTCCTCCTCCTCCTCCTCCTCCTCCTCTTCGTCCTCCCCCTCCTCGTCCTCCACCTCCTTCCCCCCTCCAACTTGTGGTGGCGGTGGTGGAGAACAGGCCCATCGGGAAGACATCACGCCTGGCCTTCCAAAACGGCTCCGACATCTTCGAAGAAGCCACCTCCGCGACGCAGAGAAGCGGGGTCGTCTTCGCCGACACTCGCGCGCAAGCTGCCCGCGTAAGGTCGCGCGTGAGCTCCCTCGTTCCCCGCGCGGGGTGCCGCACGGGCGGCCCGCGCGAGCCGCGGCGGAAGGTCGCCGTGCCACCTCGCGCACGGCCCGTTGCTTTTCGTCGCTTGCTTGCCCTTTTACTCTCGCATCGGCGGGCCGCCCACAGGAATACTGCCAGAATGTCCGCCCCGTCTTCATCCTCTTCCTGCTGCTACTTTCCACATTGCCTCCTGGCTTAGGGGCTGATCGCTGGCCCAGGCTGCGCTCACAGGTGGTGATCAGGCAGACTCGGGCGTGGCGCCCGAGCCCCAGACACTTCAGCACGATCTGATATCCGAACTCTCTCAGCATCGTTGATCCGATCCCCATCCCCGATCCCCATCCCCTTCGAGACCCCCACCAAATTACCACCCCAGTTGGGGATGCACCCCTCGAAACCCGAAGGGAACGACCTATATCCCCATCCAGGGGGGTAAATCGGCCAGTGGGGCACAGGCCACGCCGCTGGGGATGGGGATCGGATAAACGATACTCGCTCTCGCCACTCTGAGAAGGCGGGGCGGGGAGGGGGGCGGCGGGGGAAATCTCCCACCTCTTCGAGGAAGTAAGAGCGGCGTAGGCAAACATTTTCGGAGCTCCGCGCGGATTGCTCGGATCGGCGTTGGGACCCCTCCCTGGCGCGCGGGGAGCGCCAGTGGCGGCGCCGGAGGCGCCGCCATCGGGCCCCAGCGCCGATCCAAGAAATCCGGGCGGAGCTCCGAAAGGTTATGCTTATGCCATGCTGTCTTCCTCCTGCCCTGTCTTCCATCACGGCCCCGACCTCTTCGAAGCAGCCCAGGGTTGGAGGGGGGGGGAAAGGGGGAAAGGATAGGGGAGGTGATAGAGGGAGGGGTGGAAGGGCCAACCTCGCGAAACGCTTCCTCCAGATCCAGGGGGAAGGGGGAGGGGGAGGGGGAACCTCCTTCCCAGAGGGAAAGAGGGGGGTCTGCCCCCCCTCGCGCTGCCCCCCCTCCCTCGTCCTCCTCCTCCCTCCTCCTCCTCCTCCTCCTCCTCCTCCTCCTCCTCCTCCTCCTCCTCCTCCTCCTCCTCCTCCTCCTCCTCCTCCTCCTCCTCCTCCTCCTCTCCTCCTCCCCTCCTCCTCCCCTCTCCTCCTCCTCCTCCTCCTCCTCCTCCTCCTCCTCCTCCTCCTCCTCCTCCTCCTCCTCCTCCTCCTCCTCCTCCTCTCCTCCTCCTTCCTCCTCCTCCTCCTCCTCCTCCTCCTCCTCCTCCCCCCCCTGACCCCCCGCCCTGCCCCCCTCGCCCTGCCCCGGCCCGCCGCGACCCCCCCCCTCCCGCCCTGCCCCCCCCCCGCCTCGCGGCACACCGCCCCGCTGGCGGAGCGCCCCTCCTGAAGAGGACCAGGAGGAAGGCTCGCCTCTCCTTCATTGGCGGTTCGACGAGGGGGTCCTGAGTCGGACGGGGCCCTCGGAGGCCCTCGGAGGCCCTCGGGAGGCCCTCGGGTGGCCCTCGGAGACCCTCGGAGACCCTCGGAGGCCCTCGGAGGCCTTCGGGAGGCCCGGACCGTCGGGGACCACCGGGGGTCGGCCGGGGCTGGGAGGAGGCGAAATGCGTTCCAGAGCGTTCCGGAACGCTCTCGGAGCATTCCGGAACGGTCCGAGAAAACCGCGGCGCCCGAGACATCCTCCAGAACAGCCGGATCTCAGAGATTTTCGATTTATCCTCACCCGATTGTATCTTCGTCCTGCCTTCGTCTTATTGAGGGATGGGGCCCTAAGAATGGGAGAGTGGTCCTAAGCTGAACCCTCATTGCTTGAGGCCACTCGCGCTTCAGTGGCTGCAGGAAGAAAGGCATAAGCATAAACGTTCGGAGCTCCGCGGGTCTCTTGGATCCGCGCCGGGCCCCGCTGGCGGCGCCCATGGCGCGATCCGCGCATCAGGGGAGGGTGTCCAGCGCAAATCCAAAGAAATCGCGCGGACCTCCAAAAGTTCATGTTTATGCAGTGTTTCTACCCCCACTTCGGGCCCCATCCCTCGGGACCCCATCTTTGAACCGCCGACTTGAGCTGCCGCGGTGCAGTCTGCCTTGAGCCACCGCGGCCTGTCCTGCGAAGCAGGGGGTGCGTGCGAGCAGTCATTTTTCCCAGCCCAGTGGGCTGATTCAGGGACCTTCCCTCTTTTAATGCGCGGTGCGTAGATTGATAACTAGCGATGTTTTGGTCCATCACCGGACGCGATTCGGCACGGGCTTGACTGAAAGCCATAAGTTTTGATGTTTTCCTAGTCCGCGGTGGTTGGCATTGCTTGCGAGGCGTTCTCCCTGTGCCTGCTGCTCCTCCTGCTCCTCCTCTCCCTCCTCCTCGTCCTCCTCCTCCTCCTCCTCCTCCTCCTCCTCCTCCTCCTCCTCCTCTTCCTCCTCTTCCTCCTCCTCCTTTTCCCCCTCCTCCTTCTCCTCCTCCTCCTCCTCCTCCTCCTCCTCCTCCTCCTTCTCCCTTTCTCCCTCACACACTCCTTCCCTCGCATTCCCGCCCCCTCGCCCCCTCCTTCCCCCACCCCACCCCTTGAAAGAGGCGTCGTCCACAGAGGGCATCTACACACCGCCGTCCTTCCTGGCCAAGCATGCTGGTCGTATGTGGGTGCCTCCTGCTTTTGTTGAGGAGGACACAGTCAAAACGCTGGGATCAGGACCACTTCGGGCTCAGGAGGGGCTCTCTGGTTTTCGGGCCGCTCCTTATTGCTAGGTCGGTGACCCTGCTCGTAGCCGAGGCTCGCCGTGGCCAGAACAGCCCCTTCGTTCCTCACTCTGCGCTCCTCGTGGCAGCACGATGGTTGTATGCCGAGGAGGATGGAGAGGGACGGAGGGGCATCCTCCACCATGCTGCCCAGACGTGGCTGGACCGCGCGGCCGCTCGCGCAAGCGGCGAGGCCGCGGGCCTGGCTGCGGCGTTGCCCTGTCGAGGGGGACGGCGCGGGGCAACGCGGCGGTGACCACGGCGCCTGCTACGATCCGCAACCACACAGAGAGGGGGAGAGAGAGAGAGAGGTACATCTGGGAGCAAATGACAAAACTAAACAAAAACAACATAAGCAAGAACTAAAAACGTAGAGAACATGTGGTGCTTGTTCGCGGGAGGAGGGAGGAGGAAGAGGAGGAGAAGGAGGAGCAGCGGCGACTTGCGGCTTAGCGACGGCGGCGCTGCTTTCGGGTTGGCCACGGCGCGGGCGTCTGCTGCTTTTCACGCGGGATGGCGCCACCATTTTTTGGCGGCAGTGCGCTGGGGCTCCCTTGTACACACAGCAGGGCTTACGCGCAGCTTTCCCCGGGCACGCGGCGGAACTGGCGAAGGCGGAAGCCGACCTGACGGCCCAGGCACCCGAGTTGGTCGGCGACGTGAAATTGGACTTCACCGCCGAACCCAACAAGCGCATGCAGAGGATGATCATGGACGCCGCGAACTTCCGACTGCGCGGGCCCACCTTCGACGTCGTCCAGGGACCGGACCGTGTTGGGCGCGGCTGCGTCAAGCAGGCGGCACCAGAGCACGCATCTTCTCGCGCGTGCCCCAACCCAGCAACCAGGCCATCGCAGACGGAGCTTGGCGCATGGCTGCGCAGGCGCCTATTGTGCGCGGTCGAGAAGACCATCGATCCAGCGCACGCGGAAACGGATTGCTATCACTTTGGTTTTCGGGGTGCCTGCGGGGCGCAGCTGGATGGCCTTGAGGACCTCGCACAAGCAAAGGAGTGCAAGATCGGCGGCGCGGTTACCGGGGGCCAGAACAAGATCCGTGACATCTTGTGGCGTTTTCTCAAGACGCACATCGACCCTCGCGCGTTCCGTGAGCAGCGGCTGGAAAGCTTGCGGGCGCATGCCCTGGCGGACGCGACGGCGAACAACGAGGCTGGCGACGTGTTGGACGTCGCGTTCAATTACGGTGACAGACGCGTGGCCGCTGACGCCGTGAGTAGGTGGGTGCCTGCAATGACTTGCCCCAGGTCCGACCAGCGGCCAGACGGGACGAAGCCGCAGCGGCGGAGGGTAAGAGGGCTGGGCGGCGGCGCTACGCGGGGTTCGACATCTCCCCACGCGCGCTTGAGCTGGAGGGCCGCCCGAGCGAGAGGGCGCATGTGACCGTCCGCACGCTGGCCGTCACAGCAGGCGGCGAGTCGCGAGCTTTCGCGCTGGCGGCTGGCCTCTGGCAACACGTCTGCCTCGCTGCGCAGGCCTCTGGCGCCCAGCGCATCGCGAATGCCCATGTCCGCCAGAAGTTGTTTTCCAAGGCAGGATCCAGGCGAGGCCCGCGGCGGAAGTGCCCGGCCCAAGGGCGGAGGGGGAGGAGGAGAAGGAGGAAGAGGAAGGGGGGGAGGAGGAAGAAGAAGAGGAGGAGGAGGAGGAATCGGCGGAAGAAGAGGAGGAGGAGGAGGAGGAGGAGGAGGAGGAGGAGGAGGAGGAGGAGTGGGAGAGCCGAGGAGGAGGAGGTAGAGGAGGTGACGGGCGATTGAGGCGGAGAGGCAGCGAGGCCAGCAGAGTGGCGACGACGACTGGATTGCAGCTGGGCCGCAGGCACCAGACGGCGACAGCGGCGAAGAGCGAGGAGGAGGAGGAGGAGGAAAAATCCGAAGAAGAGGCCGAGGGCGAGGAGAAATCAAAGAGGAGGAGGAGGAGGAGGCGGAGGAGGAAGTGAGACAGAGACAGGCGACCAGGCCAGGCGACGACGAAAGCGGCCGGGCCTCGCAGGTGAGGCGGACAGGAGGAGATGGCGGCGCGGCGGCGGCGGTGGAGGCGGAGGCGGTTGAGCAGGCGGCCCAAAGAGCTCGCTGGGCGGACGTCGCGGTGGACATCGTCATTGTCGCGGTCTCCGCCGCGGTCCTTGGCAACTGTAGACTATAGGCCCCGGGTGGCGCACCCCCCCTCCGCTAGGGGCGGCCGCCGCCGAGCGGCGGACCGTTCCCGGGGTTGGGCAACGGCGCCGGCCCCCGAGCAAAGTGCTCGAGCGGATGCGAGTCCGCAGCGCAGGAGCCGAAGGAGCAGGAGGAGGATCGAGGATCAAGACCATTGGGGCGATTTCGCCATTGTCCTGGTCTGCGGGGAGAACTCCAACGACCTTCAGACGGGACGTGCACGGGGCAAGATCTGGCCCATTGAGGGTGGGGCGACTCTGGGGCGCACCCTGGCATTAGAGGTTTTGCTGTTTCTCCTTCCGTGCTCCCATTGTGTGTCTTGCGATTCCTGATACAGGGCCTAAATGCCCTCGGGCGCATCCTCTAAGATTCGCACTGCAGGTGCCATTTCCTCCACTGAAGTGCGTTGCGCTTCGTCGGTCACAAAATGTGGCCCATCCGACCCACGAGTTGCCAGCTTGGCCGTCCGAAGTGGCGCGTGACCGCGCGCCGCCCTCACGCGGAGAATGACAGCAAAAGCTGATCCAAGGACGAAGGCATGTCCATGAGAGCGGCGACGCTGATTAAAAAGACAAAATGCGCCAGGAATGCGTTTTAGGTAAAAGGCCCAGCGTATTGCCCACCAGGTACCAGGAAAAGCAAACCGATGTGCTTGGTATCAAATCACGTGTTCGATGTGTCCGCGGTTCTGCGCAACATATCAGCATCTGGTACTGCACATGGGGGTCCATGGAGAACATCCAATATGGTAGACATCTGGCGTTCCAGCTCCATGAAAACATACCCGGCTGTGCAAGTTCGTTCGCTTGCGGCCGCGGCGAATGATATCCGAGGTCATGAAAACGCAATGCTTGACCGTTCAAGATATCCAGAAAGCCCTCCAATGTATACATCATATGCGTTGGGGGGGGTGTTCTAGCTGGCATTCCGCTTGAAACTACCACGCGGCCCCCTAATATTCACTTCGAAAAGCAATGTTCGAAACCTCCATCAAGCGACCAAACTATTGTGAAGCGTATATATATATATATAGATATGTCGTTCTTTGAAGTTGTTTGTGCCTCGCCTCTTTTGAGCACGACCGTCTGAATACTTGTGCTCAAGTTTTTCGGCAGGAGCCACGATCGCGCATGCCCGCTCTCGTGGATTTGGTCGGCATCGGCGCGCGCCTCGCCGAGCTCTGGCTGCTGCGAGGGCCCGCCTGCCCGGCCTGCCCGCCGCGCCCGTCGCACGCCTGCGCGCTGACGCGCAGCGGGCCCGCGACAAGCCTCACCGAGTCCTTCGACGAGCGCCTGCCCGCTGGCGGGCCGGGGTGGCTGGCACTGGGGCTAGCCGCAGCGCTGGGGGCCGCGCTGACGTGGGCTGTGGGCCAGTGGACGTCACCGGTGATCACCCCGCGGCCCGAGCCGAAGCCGCTGGCGCCGCCGCCGGCCGCCGCGCCGTCCGCCACAGGGCCCGCGACCCCGAGCCAGCGCGCCCAGCGGGTGCGACGGCGCCATGGCGCGCGTCACTCTCGACCTGCCCGAGCCGCAGGTGCTGGTGGACTACCCGGACGACGCGGCGGAGCTGAGGTGGCATCACAGGCTGCACCTGGTCCAGACCCCCACCGCGGGCGCGTGGATCGCCAGCACCCCCGACTACTCGGTTCAGAGGCTCGACTTGAACACACACCGCGTGTTGGCGCTTGGGCGCAACTGCGCCTTCCCCGCCGCTCAGTGGAACGAGAGCTACGTCTTCGACAACCCTGCGCCGGCCGCCCACTTGACGCGGATTCGGCAGCAGGTGGCCTCGCTCGGTCTTGTACTCGGGCAGGCCGCCCCAGCAGCCCCAGCCGTCGGAGGTGGCGCTGGTGTTTGGAGAGTCGCCGATCCCTCGGCTCGCAGCTTCGGGGACGAGGTGCCGAATCAGATCATCTCAGACCCCGCCTCCTTCATCACGCCAGGTGCTCCTGGCGACGAGGACTACCTCAGCGGCTTGGTGCTGATCGACAATTGCTGGACCTTCTGCCAGCTCGCCTCGGACACCGATAGGGGGGCTTGGGAGCGCGCGCTCGTATCGGGCCATAAGAGAGACGCGCGGATCACAGGTGATGTGAGGGATCCGGTCAGCGGCCAGCGCTTCACCTCGTTCGTCGAGTCGCTGGGCTTGCAGCACACCGCGCCCGAGCCGCCCTTTCCGTTGGGAGGCCAGAGGGCCACGCACGAGCACATGCGCACGCTGCGGGCAACCGGCATGGAGTGGGTCACCCACCACCTGGATTTCGTCCACAAGTCAGGCGTCTCCCCGAACAGTAACATTACGCGCTGCCACCGACGCCTCACCGACGCCCTGCGCGCCTTCCAGCAGCAGGACATGCTGAACCTGCCCAGCCTCGCTGGGGTCGAGGTCCTGGCGCGCCACCTGGTCCAGATCGAAATGGCGGTCGCCCGCAACCCTCGGAGCCCTGACTTCCAGGACCTCGACGCGGTGGTCGCCTCGACGGTCAACGAGTTTGGCGGCCTGGTCCTTCCCGAGTACTCGAAGTACATCGCGCAGATCCAGATGGACGAGGCCTTCACGTCGAAGCAGCAGCGGCAGCGGCGCGAGGAGCAGGTCTCTCGCAGCCGCGGCCGAGGCCCAGGCGGGTGGGAGGACGGCGGCGGCGGCGGCGGTGACGGAGACGGTGGAGGCAGTGGCCGCGGCCGAGGCCGCGGGCGTGGACGTGGCGGCGGACGTGGACGCAGCGGTCGGGCCGACGGCCCGGCCGCCGCGGAGGGATGACTCCTGTCGCGCGGGCTGCGGAGAGGCGGCGCTCACCCCGGCGTCGCTCGGCCAATGCACCCTCCGCAGTCCGCTTCTCAGGGGGCCGCGCGCGAGGCCCTGCTGCCGAGGGGGCCCCTCGCTTTTTGACTGGTCGCGCCCACGGCGACACATTCCCTCTGCCGCTGCTGGGCAGATCGACGCCAGCGGGAGCGCTGCCACTCGGGCTCTCGCGCGGCGTGCGGCGGCGGTGCAACCAGGCGATCATGGCGTTGAACGACCTGGACGCACCGCTGGCGGCTGCGCGGCGTCTCGCTTCGGTCCATCCTGCGAACGCCGCCCAAGCATCAATTGCGCAGCGCATTCATCAGCGAGTGGACACTTCCGGCGACCCCCGCGGCATGGACGGTGATGAGGCGCTCCTCTCCATTTTGAAAGCCAAGGACGTCTACAGCGGCAGGCCGACGCCAGTTCGACCTTGTGAGCCGCACCTCCTGAATATTCTCGACAGCGGCATCCGCCCGTTGCCCATACGCTCGCTGGTGCCCGACTCTATGCTCCCGCTCATCGACGAGCCTGAGAAGTTCATCTTCCGCTTCCAGTCGGTGCTTGATGGCATGGTCGAGTCTGGTGAGCTGCCGCCCGTCTACCCCTTCTGGGACGTCAACCTGCGGCGGGACCCTGCCCTGCGGCTCGACCTGTTTAAGAAGCTCATGCGCATTGGCCTCGTCGGAGTGCGTACGCGATGCCGCGCCCGCGCCAGCATCTTCTTCGTCGGCAAGAACGACGGTTCGCTGCGCATGGTCATCGACGGCCGCGAGCCCTCGAGCATGCACCGTCGCCCTCCGCGGACCGAGCTGGGCTCCGCCGCGGCCCTCAGTGGCCTCTGCCTCGACTCGGGCCAGCTGTGCGCCAGCGACGACGGCTACCACGGGGCCAGCGCGGACCTTCGCCAGGGCTTCTACCAGATGCAGCGGCTCGAGATCGGCAGCTGGTTCTGCTTCGACTTCCCGACGGCCATTCGCAACTTTGACACCGACTACGTCTACGACGAGGTGAGCCAGACCTACATACAGGTGGAGCCTGACACCATCGTGCACCCGTGCTTCCAGGGGCTCGCCATGGGCTGGAGCTGGTCGCTCCACATCTGCAACGGCATCACCGAGGACGCCACTCGCATCGGCATCAGTCAGGCCCTGCGCATCTCGCCCGACAGCGTCAGGATCGTCTCCGAGCGTGCCCCCAGCGCGCGGCTCGCCCCTGGCCAACTGGCTGGCTCCTCGTATGTCGACAACTCAAACGTCGTGGGCTCGCCTCGCAGTCTGGTCAGCGCGGCGCTCGAGGGCATCCTGCGCGAGTTTCAGAGGCGGGGACTCTCCTATCACGAGGTCTGCTACGCGACGCAGGACTTCGTGTGCTGCGGTGTGCGGTTCGACTTCACAGCAGGTCGGGCAGTCCCGCAACGCGAGCGTGGCTGGCGACTCCATCGGGCGGTGACGGCCCTGCTGGATCGTGGCGGCTGCACGCCGGGGGCTATGGAGGTTCTGATGGGCCACGTCGTGCACCACTTCATGCTCCTGAGGCCCGCCCTATCGGTCCTGAGCTCGCTGCATCGCATCGTGTACTCTTCCCACGACTACTGCAGGTTCGACGTCGAGCAACTGCGCGAGCTCAACCTCGTGAAGGCCTTGATCCCGCTAGCCGGCGTCGATCTCGGGGCGCCCTGGCATCCCTGGGCCTACTGCTCGGACGCCAGTCTTTGGGGCTACGCCGTGGCCACGTCCCGATTCGACCCAGACGAGCTGATGGACATCGGCGCGTACCGCGAGCGCTGGCGTTTCCTGGCCGTTGATCGCTACGCTGACGACCCTGGTGACCCTCCTGGCTTTGAGGTCGCCGTGCAGGCAGGCTTCGCCGCGGGCGCGGACGACGACGGCCTCTTCGCAGGCTCGGGGCGGCCGCCGCCGGGGCGAGGGGCCCCGCGGCGACGCCGCCCGGCCAGGATCGAGGTTGAGACAGCGGCTGCCGCTGCCGGCGGCGGCGCCATCCCGGCGTTGCCGGACTCGGCGCTCGCGGCGCACCGGTGGCAGCTCGTCGCGCGCGGCGCCTTCCTCTTCCCAGCCCCGATCCACGCGCTGGAGGGCCGGGCGACCCTCCTGGGGCTCAGGCGCGCCACTCGGTCGGCGGCCGCTCACGGATGCCGCGTCCTCTCCATAGGGGGCAATCTCTCATCCATGATGGCGTTCGAGAAGGGCAGATGTGCCAACCCAGTCCTGCGCCAGCTGGCCTGCCAGTCCGCAGCTCGGCAGCTCGCCACTGGAATCCAGCACTACCATCGCTACTCTGAGAGCAAGCGGAACCCCGCCGACCACGACTCCAGAGCGACGGACCGGTTCGAGTTGGCGCCAGGCCAGACGCAGCGAGGAGCAGCTCGCGACCTGCGCGCGGGGCCAGCCTGCCCGCCCAGTCGCCTCGCGTCGCCCGCCGTCGCGCAGGGCGAGCCGATGGTGCCGCCGCCGGCGCCGGCGCCGCCGCCCGCCCCGGGCCTGGCGCGCTCGCTCGCGCCGGCCGGGGCCGGGCCCCACCGCCTGCGGGCTCCGCCGCGCAGCCGGCGCCGCGCCCGGCGCGTCCTCGAGCTCTACGCCGGCTGCGCCCGCCTCACAGCGGCTTGCCTGGATGAGTGCCTTCAGTGCTGGGTCCCCGTCGACATCTCCAGAGGCGCGTGGCACGACTTGACCGACAAGAACGTGATACGTGTGATCCGATCTCTGACAGTGCGGCGGGAGGTGTGGCACGTCCACCTCGGCACCCCGCGCACGCCCTTCAGCCAGGCCACGCCCGCGCGGAGCCGGGCCAAGCATTTTGCCTCTGGTACTGGCTCTGTCTCGTTCACCGTCGACCTGCTTCGCTTATGTGTTCGATTTGGCGTAAAGTGGTCACTCGAGAATCCTGCATCGTCACGTCTTTGGCAGTGCTCAGAGGTCACAGCTTTCTTGGGACGTCATTGTCATTACTTCGTCAACGTGCATTACTGTCAATACAATTGCCGCTACCTGAAGCCCACTACCCTGGTCACCAACCTGAGGCCCCTCCAGGCCTTAAGTGCTAGTTGCACTCGAGATCATTTTCACGAGGTCCTCGCAGGCAAGGTTCGTCTGGGTCCTGGAAGGGGCTCCGCCTGGAAGACCGGTCTCGCTGGGCGTTATCCGGAGGCATTGGCTCGCAAGTGGGCTAGCATTCTACGATCCTGCGCGCCCGAAGCTGCATGTCTGGATGGTGCTCGGCCTGAATGCCGAGGGGAGGCTCGCCTGGCAGCCGCTGCCGGCTGCCGCGCCCGGGCGCCCAAGCCCGATCCTGTCTGCCCGCCCGCAGGCCACCAGGAGTGGCAGCCGGGCCAGCTCGACTGGGGCAGCAGCATCGCGCAGGCGCGTGCCGCCGAGCGCGACCGGCGCCGCCGGTTCGGCCAGGTGGGCTTCAGCGGCGGCGCCGAGCAGCTCGCGGCCGAGGCGCCCCCGCTCCGCCATCGGGCAGCAGAGGGTCGCTCGCAACGAGGTGGCCCGCAGCGACTTCCTGGCGCGCCGCCGGGCGAAGCCGCTGACGCAGCAGCACTACGGCCGCGCGGCCGCGGAGGCGAGGCGCTTCGCGGAGAGGCACCACTACCAGCAGAGCACGGCCGCGCAGAGGGGCCAGCTCATGGTGGACTACCTGCAGAGCATCTTCTTGGCTGGGGACGGCATCTTCGCGGCCCGCACCGCGCTCTACGGCTACGCGTTCGAGGAGAGGATCAACCTCAGGGACGCGTCCGAGTTCCCCCAGGCCCGCCTGACGCTCAAGGGCTTCTCCAAGGCGGCGCCTGGGGGGCAGCGGGGCCCTTGCCCATGGGAGGCGGCGCTGCTGATAGTCGATCAGTGCCTCAGCCCCTCGTGCCCGCGTCGGCGGCTTGCGGGGGCTGCCGCGGCAGTGGCCTTCGACGGCTACCTTCGACTCTCGGAGCTGCTCAACGCGAAGGCCTGCGACGCCACGTGCCTCCAGCACTCTGCGACGTCGGCCGACCCCCAGGTCTCGATCTCCCTGACGCCCGCGGCGCCGCCAGACTGCCCGCCGTCCGCGACGACGAAGTCCGGCGAGTACGACGACACGGTCATCGTCGGCGGCAGCGCGGCAGCGGCCGCCCCAAGGCGCTGGGTGGCCAGGCTCATCCGAGACCTCAAGAGGGCCGCTCCAGCCACCAGGCCGCTCTTCCCGTTCACGGCCCGTGAGTTCGAGGCCGCCTTTCGGCAAGCGGCTGACGCGGCCGGGCTGCAGAGGTTGCGCCTCTGCCCGCACGCCCTGCGGCACGGCGGAGCATCGGCCGACTTCGCGCTGAAGTACCGCTCGCTCGCGGAGGTGCAGCGCCACGGCCGCTGGAAGTGCGCCGCGAGCGTGAGGCGGTGCGAGAAGGCTGGCCGATTGACCCGACAGCTCGCCAAGCTATCCAGTGATCAGCTGTCAGCCGCCAGCCTCGTGGGTAAGAGACTTGCCGCCAAAGCATAATTCGACTTTGGCCGCAGCGTGACAAGGTGAACCCAAAGTTGCCCCCTAGTTGCCCTGAGGCCTCACCAGCTCCCAATATGGGAAAATATGGGTGCAGTCTGTTTGCAGTTTTGTTTCGTGCACGACTGTATGATAGACATTGCTTTCGTTGGCATACATATTGGATTTGGTTCGGCTCTCGGCCGATCGATGCTGCAAGATCTGTGATAATGAATTGTTGTGCAATCCTACTGGCTTCCGCCAGCGCCGCCATCTCTTGTCGTGCGTCTTGGGGCCTTGCACAATGTCGTTCTTTGAAGTTAATTGTGCCTCGCTTCTTTTGAGCACGACCGTCTGAATACTTGTGCTCAAGTTTTTCGGCACCGTCCGCCTTCGCCCACCGCCACCTGGGTGCAGTCTGTTTGCAGTTTTGTTTCGTGCACGACTGTATGCTAGACATTGCTTTCTTTGGCATACAGATTGGATTTGGTTGCTCTCGGCCGATCGATGCTGCAAGATCTGTGATAATGAATTGTTGTGCAATCCGACTGGTTTCCGCCAGCGCCGCCATCTCTGGTCGTGCGTCTTGGGGCCTTGCATAATATGTATATATATGTATATATACACATATATATAGCGACGTATCAGCCAGAGAACAACGCATTGCGGAATATAACAGGTTGCACGAGACATGTTCCAGCTACAATATGACAACTGAACATACGTGTTACTGCTGTTGGATCCACTCTCTAAACATTGCAACACAGTGTTGATTGATGGCACGCCGACAGGGCGAAGAAAAGATACGCAAGATGCTCGTGCACTGTCCATTCTCCAATGTTGCAGCGCTGGCGGCAACATCAGAGATACATGTCGGCGGCGAGCCAAGGGGGGAAGTGAGAGGGGGCGGGCCTTCTCGGAGGGCTCGGAAGTCCCCAGGCCTTCTCAGAAGGTTTGTGAGTTTCCCCCGAAGACGCAGAAAACCTCTCAGAAGGCCCGAGGGCTTCTGAGAAGTCCCGCCTCTTGATAAGGCCCTCTCCTTCTCATTTCCCCCCTTCGCTCGCCGCCGAACATGGAAGACAGTATTGCGTGTTTGTTGCTGTATGCCCCCTTTCCTCTGCCCATCCCCCATTCCTGTGCCCATCTCCCTTCCCCTGCCACCCTCCCGCCTCCCCCCATCCCACTCCCCTCGTTTCCCTTAGCGCGCGGGGCGTGCTGAGACTGAGCCACGCCAGCCGACCGGCGTTCGTTGTGGCCTTGCGCGTCTTCTGGAATTCGAGTTTCATGGCATGGTTTTCTGAATTCCAATCCTCCATGGTTTTTTTTGTTCGTTCTTTATACATACAACTCCTCTTCCTCCTCGTCGTCCTCCGCATCATCCTCCACTCGATGACGCCATCCCTTCTAGACCTCGCGGTCCTCACCCTCCATTCTCTTTCCAATGCTTATCCCCTCCTCCCTCCTGGAGGCCTCTAGGTGCGCAAAGCCCTTGATTCTCGAACCTCGATCCTCAGACCTCCGCCTGCCTCCCCATGGCCAATATAGTGTTCGTACCACCTGCTCTTGCCAGGTGCCCTTAGCTTACTCGAGAATCGTCTTGCCGATGCTCGAGGCGCCTGCTAATACCGTACGAGCGCGAGCGCTGCTTGCGGGCAAGGCATGTGGTTTCGTGACCTGGGCGATCAATATCTGCCTTAATATGTTCCCTGGGCTTGTCTTCCTTGGCATAAAACAAGTGTGCATGAAGATCGTCTCGCGCAGGCTCTGCCCCATCCATCCATCATTTCTGCTTTCTTTCTTCCTCACTCCCTTGTGCCTCCTCTAGCCTTCCTATTCCACTTGTATGATACAGCAGCTCCGCTTTGCGTTTGACCGAGTCGCGCTATGTTATTCTACTCTCCGATTGCGTACACAAGTGGGATTATGGCTTGGCATTACGGGGTATCGGTCGGACGGTTTCATCAGGATTCGTCTTTTCATGATTGCCGTTTGTTTAGACCAGTTGTTGAGACCGCAGAGCGGGAGTCACGGCGACCCCCCGGGGGAAGTTCGCACGTAGTTGTTGCAATCATTGGGTGTTAGGGACATTGTTTCGACGTTGGTCGGTACCAGTCGTTGAGATGTGTCTGGGGGCCATGTTAGCGTTCTGTGAGGGTCGGACAGCATCCTGGGTGTCCAAGGGAAGCATGAGCCCGGAAATGCGCGAGGGGTGTGCTGAATGGATGTGTTCGTGGCTTTGCGAGGGCAAACCACTCGTATGTTTACGCGTCCCAGGGTATTGTCACACAGGAAATGCGTGAGGGGTGCGCCGAAACAAGACGTTCGCATCCCTCGGGGCGCCGATCATACATACGTTTACGTGCCCCAGGAGTTGTGATGCAGCCTTGCTTTACGAAATGCGCAAAGCCCTTCTGAGCACGCCTTACACATGCCATCCCATCATCCTCCATCCCATCATCATCTCATCATCTTGTATCGACGGCGAACACGGCGAGGGACCGCAGGGGTTCCGCCGAATTGAGCCCGCAGAGCGGGAGTCACGACGGGCCCCCAGAGAGAAACACGCACGCAGATGTTGCAATCAGTGGGTGTTCGGGGTACGGCTTCAACGGGGATCGGTACCATTCGTTGCGACTTTTCTCAGGGCCATCTTGGCCTCTCTTTGGGGGGCAGGTGGTCTTCGGAGCCAGCAGACGGCCTGTGGAGGTCCATGAGCCACTAATTGCGTGAGGGCTATGCCGAATCGAAGCTCTCCGGAACCGTCTGAGGGGTCAACTAAGAACCACCGGGAGTCCAGGAGGTTCGAAGTGCGTGAGGAGTGTGCCGAATCGAGGTTCATTTTAGCAATCTTGAGGGTCAGCGGATGGCTCCTGGACGTCCCCGGGGGCACGAAGTGCGTGAGGAGTGTGCCAAGTTGAGGCCCAAGGAGCAGTCTTTGGGGCCAGCCGAGCTCCCATGATGCACGAAGTCTTGTGAAAAAACACACTCACACATACATTGTGGAAAAAACACAGACCTGTGTATTTGTTCCACAGATTGTTTGTTTCCACAGACTGTGTGTGTTCTTCCACAGTGTGTCTGCTTTTTGTTCCACTGTGTCTGTGTATGTCAGTGTAAGTGTAAATGTAAGTGGAAGTGTAAATGTAAATGTTAGGCTAAGTGCAAGTGTAAGTGCAAGTACAAGTGTAAGCCTCAGTGTAAGAGCAAGTGTAAGTGCAAGTGTGAGTGTAAGTGTAAGTGTAAGTGTAAGGGTACATGTACTTGTAAGTGAAAGCGCAAGCTTAAGTGCAAGTACAAGTGCAAATACAAGTGCAAGTGTAAGTGTGAATGTAAGTGTAGATGTAAGTGTCAGTGCAAGTGCAAGTGCAAGTGCAAGCGCAAGTGCAAGTGCAAGTTTAAGTGTGAGTGTGAGTGGAAGTGTAAGTGTAAGTGTAAGTGTGAGTGTGAGTGTGAGTTTGAGTGTGTGCGTGTGTGCGTGTGTGCGTGTGTGCGTGTGTGTGTACGTGTGTGGGTGTGTGTGCGTGTGTGAGCGTGTGTGTTGTGTGCGTGCGTGCGCATGTGTTTGCGTGTGTGCGTGCGTGTGTATGTGCGTGTGTGTGCATGTGGGCGTGTGTGCGTGTGTGCGCATGTGCGTGTGTGCGTCTGTGTGTGTGTCTGTGTGTGGGTGTGTGGGTACGTTTGTGCGTGTATGCGTGTGCGTGTGTGTGTGTGTGTGAGTGTGTGTGTATGTGTCTGGATGTGTGCATGTGTGTGTCCGTGTGTGCGTGTGCGTAGATATGTGTGTGTGTGTATGTGAATGTGCGTGTGTTGTGTGTTGGGTGCTGCGTGCTGTGTGTTGTGTGTTGTATATTGTGTGTTGTGTGGTGTGTGCTGGGTGTTTGTGTGGTGTATGGTGTGTGTGTGTTGTGTGTTGTGTGGTGTGTGTTGTGTGTTTTGTGTGTTGTGTGTGTGGTGTGTGTGTTGTGTTTGTTAGGTGTGCTGTGTGTGTTGTGTGTTGTTTGTTGTGTGGTGTTGTTGTTGTTGTTGTGGTTGTGTGTGTGCGTGTGCGTGTGCGTGTGCGTGCGCGTGTAAGCGTAAGCGTAACCGTAAGCGTAAGCGTAAGCGTAAGCGCAAGCGTAAGCGTAAGCGTAAGCGTAAGCGTAAGCGTGCGTGTGCGCGTGCGTGTGCGTGTGCGTGTGCGTGTGCGTGTGCGTGTGCGTGTGCGTGTGCGTGTGCGTGTGCGTGTGCGCGTGCGCGTGCGCGTGCGCGTGCGCGTGCGCGTGCGTGCGTGTGCGCGTGTGCGTGTGCGTGTGCGCGTGCGCGTGCGCGTGCGCGTGCGCGTGCGTGCGTGCGCGTGCGTGCGCGTGCGCGTGCGCGTGCGCGTGCGCGTGCGCGTGCGGGTGCGGGTGCGGGTGCGGGTGCGTGTGCGTGTGCGTGTGCGTGTGCGTGTGCGTGTGCGTGTGCGTGTGCGTGTGCGTGTGCGTGTACGTGTGCGTGTGCGTGTGGGTGTGTGTGTGTGTGTGTTGTGTGTGTGTGTTGTGTGTGTTTTGTGTGTTGTGTGTGGGCGCTTGCCTGTGCGTGTGCGTGTATTTGTGCGTGTGCCTGGGCTTGTGCGTGGGCGTGGGCGTGGGCGTGGGCGTGTGCGTGGGCGTGTTTTTTTGTTGTGTGTGTGTGTGTCTGTGTGTGGTTTTGTGTCTGAGCGTGTGTGTCTGAGTGTGTGTGTGTCTGTGTGTATGTGTGTGTGCCTGTGTGTCTGTGTGTTTGTGTGTGTGTCTGCGTGAGTGTATGTGCGTGTGTTTGTGTGTGTCTGTCTGTGTGTCTGGGTGTGTGCCTCTGTGTGTGCGTCTGTGTGTGCCTCTGTGTGTGTCTCTGTGCTTGTCTCCGTGTGTATCTATGTGTATGTGTCTGTGTGTGTCTCTGTGAGTGCCTCTGTGAGTGTATCTGTGTGTGTTTGTGTGTGTCTGTGTGGGTGTCCCCGTGTGTGTCTCTGTGTGTGTCTCTGTGTGTGTCTGTGTGTGAAGTCCGCTCACTTCCCTACTATACCCCATCTTGCCGCAACTGCATTGGCTCAGGTTTTGGCAATACACCATGGGTGCACTCCTCTCTGCGCAGTGCCCTCGAAAAGGAGTCCTACTCCTCGCCTCCACCTACGGATCCCGTGTAGGAACGGCCCCATCGGCCGTCCCCCTATGCTCACAGGTTATCAGCCTTTTCTTTGCCGCGTCATCTTGGATTCCGCCGCTCGGCGTTGCATCTCCGTTGCCCCGCCAGCAAGCGCGCGATCTCATCAGCGGCGCGCTCTCGCGACGGCACCATGGATAGGGCAAGAGAATCTGTGATACCTACCCCCCCCCCGCACAGGCGAAGGCAGCGCCGCGTCTTTCGCGGTTGCACTCGGCGAACTCGTACCCGATTATCCGATGCTTCCGCCGCCCGCGCGCGCGCACTCGCCTCGACCCTCGCGACAACGGCTGGATTCGCCCCCCGCGGCGCCTGATACATCCGCGCCACGCCCGTCGGCGGCCGCGCCCGCAGTTGCCCCGTCTGTCGTCGGAGCCGACGCTGGCTTGACTACGCCCGCCCCCCCCCCCACCCACCCACCTTCGCTGACGCGAGCGGCGTCGGTGGCAGCGCCCGCGGCGGCCATCGCACCGCGAACGCGCCCCCTGACATCGCCTTCGCGCGCAGCCGCCGCAGGGCCAATGCCCCGTCGCCCACAAATGCATCCGCATCCGAACATACGCGGGCCATAGAGAAGCGCACTGGACGGACGTCTCAGCGCCAGGTTCCTGAGAGGTATCACATTCGCCCCCCTACTCGAGATGCCAGCCGCAGCCCCTCTCAACGATACTCCCGGCAAGGCTCTCAGCAGCGCAACCTCGTTGCACACCCCCCCCCGCTGGCAGTGACCTGGCAGAGTTCCGAGACCAGGTTGAAACATACACGACCCAACAGCTGTCGGGCCTGGCCGCTCAGACGGCCACCATCAGACAGGAGCTGCAACATGATCTTGCTTTGGTCGGCGCTAGGGTCGCTGAGGATCGATCGATCATCTCTCAAGTACAATTCCAGGCCGACCAGATGGAGTCACACTGAGGTGCCGACTCCAGCGCGACCCAGACACTTCGCGACTACCTCTTACGGATGGAGGCCTAACTCGCGACCGTCAAGGATACAGGGATTGTTGCCGTCAGGACACTACACGATGAGCTCCCGATGGCACGGCAGACCCCGCCTATGGAGGTACATGGACCCACGGGCCCTCAGCTACGTGAGGACTTGGATACACTTCGTACTCAGGTCGAACAGCATGCTGCCACCTTGCACTCCACCCACGCCACACTCACGTCAGAGTTAGAAGGTAAGCTGCGTGGTGCCGAGAAGGCCCTCACTCACCGTTGTGCAGCTTTCGACGGACTCGCGCCAACGCTCGAGAACCGAGTCTCCCAGGTCGAGCAGCTGATCCCCGAACTAAGGACTGCTCTGGTTGAGTTGCGTGTTGTGCGGACCCAGGCTGATCAGCTGGGCACCCCGACTTCGGTTTACGACTGCGCCCCCCTCGAAGCCCACATGGCCGAGACACAGCAGGCGGCGGGCCACGCGCACTTACGACTCACCCAGATATCCAAGGAAAGAGACGCTGAAAAAGCACGGGCCGATTCAATCCTAGCCCGTTTGGAACAAGAGCGCGAAGCACCCAACCAACGACTCCAAGACCTTGAGCACAGGCTGGACAGGTACTCCCAGCGGACCCACAATACCAACGTCGAGCTACGTGGTCTTCATCAGAGCGCCCAACAGCTCCAGCACAGCGCTACGACCAACGAAGCTACACTGACCTCACACGTCAGCAACTCTGAGCTCCACCACCCACCTCCAGACCATCGACCAGTTCCAATACATGCCGACGGTGACATCCGCGCAGGCCATGTGAGACGCACATCGCCAGGCGCCGCCTCTACTGCGGCCTCTGCACAGACACGTCACGCTTCTCCTGCGCGACCTCCCTCCACAACGCAACCGATTCCTTCGCAGACGCCGTCGCACGTCTCTGCTACCACCACAACTCGAATCAAGGAGTCCGACACCGTACGCGCACCACAACTGCCACACACTACACAAGCACAAGTGTGGCAACCTATGGTTCGCAACAACTTTGGCAGCGCATCTGGGCGCCCTGCCAAGACTCATGCATTCTTATGCGCTGCCGAATAACCCGCGACAGCCTACGAGGACCTACAAGACAGCGGCGACTTCGAAAGTATCGGCTGAACTTTTTTGCAGACGGATTCACTGCTGTTCTGAAGTCTGAGTTGCGCCACCGCATCAAGAACCCCACAGCTCAGGAACACAAGGCCGGCCGCATGCTCAAGGGCAGACATCTACTGGACGATACTGCAGTTCTACAAGGTCACCGCAGCCGACGACACTCTGCACGACTTTGAACGTCTGCAACTATTACGCATGCGTGACGACGACCTCCAACGGTTCAGTGTGGATTGGAACAATGTATTATTGGAATGCCGCGAACCACCCGATTCCAAAATATTGGAGCCACTATTCCGAGTTCAGATCCGACGACATCACCTGATGAAGGAGGATATACACGACTACATCAAAATGACCCCCACCGACCCCAATAAAACGCACGAATGGCTTCGGCAGCGTGTTTGGACAACCTCGAACTCCACTGACTTGAGCGCAACCAGCACAACCTCAAGAACGAATCGAGCAGACACGACTCTGTGATTTGTACAGCGTTCAAATCTGGAAGGTGCAAGAATGGGGAACGATTCAAACTGTTACATACAGGCTCTGGCGGTCGCCCGACTCCACGACCTGCTCAACGATCATCTATTCGTGACCGGGTCCACCACGAAAGGCGGCCCTCTGCTGGCCGCTCTGCAGGACCAATGACGAAAGACAAACCCCGGCAGAATTTCGGCTTTGCTTCCGCCAAGCACGGATCCAGTCCAAATCAAGATCGCTGCAGGTGCCCCCACATACCGGCACGCACCTCCTACGCATATCGGAAGCAAACATGCAAGCACGGCGACCGGTGCCGCAACGCTCACATCAACCCCAATGCTAAGACTCCTGACCAGAGCCCTGTTCGGCAGCGCAGCAAGGACAGCCGAAACAGGACGCCCTCCCCGCGACATGCGGGGGGCAGGAGGCCGTCGCAACACAAGAACCGACAGTGCTCCCGCAGTCCGGGGGACACACGTCGGTCACAACGAGGGTCACCGTCTCCACGACGCGGGGGGCGTTCCGACTCGCGATCTCCCGGAGGTCGCGGATGGCCCCCCCGCCCCCCACAACGTTCACGTTCGTCGTCTAGGCACCCCCATCGGGCGCCTTCCCCGCGGCCGCCCTCCTACCAGGAGCGACAGGACTGGCAGCCGTTCAGCTTCCAGACACCACAGCCGATCACCGTCTACTCGGGATCGTGCTCGGCCACCTGCTGCAGGCCGATGCGATCGACGTCGTGATCGCGCCTATGCCAACGGATCATGATCCTGTCCGACTCAGCTCAACGGGAGATAAAATTCGACCTTGACAACGTGGACCTCACGACCTACACGGTAAAGCACAATGTACAAATTGACAGAATCATCATACTGCAGAGGTGACACAGTCGAAGTGCTTGACGTCGTACAGGCCAGCGCGCGTGCACTTCGTACTTCACTGGAGGACGCAAAGCGTTTGCACGACGATCTCAACACACCGACAACTCCTACCTGCGCGTCGGTGGCGACACCTACACCGACGCCCCCACGGTCCACGGCAGCGCTATCACGCACGTGGATCAGGGATAGCGGCTCTGCCCACCACATCCAAGGCAAGTCTGACCTCCTACCACATGAAACCACTCGAGTACGACAAGGGCAAGAACACATCCTCGAGACAGCCGACGGCGACCGAATCGTCAACGAGCACATCAAGCTCACAATACCGCAGATAGGCCTCTCCAACTCGGCCATGGCTATGACGGATTGCCCTTCGGCGCTATCAGTGGGACAATTGGTTCAGGAAGATGGTTTCAGACAGCTTTGTGGCCCTAATCATTACCTTCCACAAGACCCTCACGGTCAATGGCACAGGGTTCACGTCAATCACCGAATCCCAGAGTTCGACGCCCACAACTTGCAGGATATTCCGCCACCTGATTTGCACACGTCATCTCCTGCGACACGATGCTCTTCATCTTCTGTTGACATCCACTCCACACGAGAACCAAACAGCGCCAGTGGCAACACCAGCACCGACGCTGCACACTACCACGTGTAAGCCACAACAGGTTCCGACGATGGCGCCGGTGGTCACACCTGCATTGCCAGGCAGACCACGTCTTCCCATCGATCCTTCGCACTACATCACACACAATCCTAAGCATCCAGACAGTAAGATTTGCACGCGGATCCTGGCACACAACACACCATGTCGGCGCCTGCACCGGCACAACCCACATCGTGACCCGACTGGCGATGACATTCAATAGGAATAATTTGTACCGCAACGATTCGGCGAGGCTGACCGCAGACCCCATCGTCCTCGTGGCGGATGAAGCAGCCGACAATCACGGGGACAAGTACGCACTGGTTGCGCTGGACAAGCTAACGGGAACAATAATGGCATACCCAGCGAAGCATAAAGACGCCGAAACATCGAAGGCATCGTTCCTGGAGTTCCTCGCGCCCAATGGCGAAGTCAAGCACATCTACGCAGATAATTCTGGGAAGCTACAAAAGCCTGCCGACAGTTGGGATGGCAACAAATTTCCAGCACCCCACACCGGCCACAGACCAACGGCATGGCCGAGCGCGCGGTTAAGTCTGTCACACAGGGCACACGAGCTGTACTGCACAACTCAGGACTCGGTCATGAATGGTGGAAGGAAGCTATGCAGGCATGGTGCTGTGGCCGCAACTTCACTGCACGACCGCGTCACGGAGTTGCTGCAACCTTGGATTCATACACAGACTTCTCCCCACGCGAAGTTGATTTCGGAGAACGTATATTTTGGAAATGCCTCAACCCAGACCCCGACAAGTCCGCAGCGATGTTCGACGAGACTATTCGAGAGGGTCTGTTCATGGGCTACCACCTCCACTCTGGCGAGCGATGGTCTGGCGACTACCTCGCAATTGACACGGCCACCTACGCCAAGAACCTTGACGGGGAACACTGCCATGTTCATCGCGTCAAGAACATACTGGTTCCTGACGGGAGACCGGTTTTTCCTGTCCGCGAAGGTCTCCAACGACACCACATACCAGAAAAACACGAGTTGATCTCGTTCCAAACCTCTCGACCTCTGGGTGTCCCTACACAGCACAGGGTGATCCTATTCTCCTGTACCCAGCAGAATGGGGCGACCCTGGTCTTTCAATTCCTGCCACGCCGGAACATTCCGAAGCTCTCGGCTCCAGGGGGCCGCCTCCTGAGGCCCCTGAACCTACGGCTCTGGCGCCCGAGCCAGACTACTGGGAACAGCGCGGTGAGGCTATCCTACGCCACGTTCGTACACCACGAACTCAGTTATTCCGCCCCACAGACGACGTCATCGGAATCCCTGTTCCAGCTGACGTAATTGACGTTGTTCGCAGCCTTGAAACTACGTCGAGCATCGAAGGGGAGATACTTTCGCGACGTTCGGGGCGACTTCGCTGACGACCACCGCCATCTCAGCGAGCCCTGGACAGGTATCGCTCGCTTTTACAAGCGCCCCGAGATCACCACCGATGGGAAGATCAATATCCTCGGTCGGGACACTCGCGCCCAGGCCACCTCTCGACCAGACTTTGCGTTACCGGAATGCTGGAATACGATGTCCATGAAAGAACGAACGGCAGAACGGGACTTCGCTAAGGGCTTCATCCGTGCGCGGAAGGTACGCAACAACTCTGGCCTTCGCATCTGGACTCGCACAGACAAGAACACCCGTCGATTTCAGACCACCGACGGCGACGGACCACCCTGGTCTACAGTGGAAAGACGCATCACGTACGACTTCCATAACCACACCGTGATCAGGGGCGAGAATGTGGCGGGCACCACGGAAAGGCGCATCACCAGCGCGCTGCTTCCAGACGGACCACGCGATATCATCATTGTGCTTTGCTACCGCCCAGCGCTGGATGCAAATCCTGCAAGCGTTGTGCGTTCGCACGTCATGACCGCCAAGTCTAACATGGCGCCCATGATGCCATGTGTTTTGGATCACCAACAAAGCCACAGAAGCAAGCTTGAATCCACCAACTGGATACGGCCCTGCATCGTCACTCGCAACCTCGTCACCCGCAACCTCACCAAGAAGGAGGTTGCGGCCGAACCTCGAGCACAGGAGGCACTCCGGAAAAAAATACGAACACCTGGAGGAGAAACAAACATGGATGTTCGACACGGTGATGGAACGCGACGAACTTGTACGAAACGCCCGTAAAGAATCCAAGAAGGTCCACTTCGCGAACATCCTGGAGCTCTTTTGTCAAACACGCTGAACTTCTTCCTGAACTCCAGAAGCACGGAGGACGCGTCGTGGTCCAGGGCGACAACATGAAAGACGAAAGCGGCCTCGCAGCTGTCTTCGCCGACGCTGCCTCGAGCGCCTCTCATATCGAGGCCTCCAAGCAGTGCGACGCCACTGCCCTCTCGCCTGGCAACGGAGGTCAACAAAGCGACGCCCCGGGCGCATGCACACAGGCTCTGCTTTACGGCGAGTGTCCCAGTGGATACGTGGATAGCCTTACCCAAATGGAAACAACCATCATCTTGGGCAAAGTACAAGAACCCCGTGCGTCGTTTACGACTTGCTCTGCACGGCCACCTTCTAGCAGGTGTCTTCATGGAACGACGCTGCCGTGCCGGTCTCGAGTCAGCGGGCTTCCGCCCCATTCCCGGCTGGGAATGCGCGTGGAAGCATGACGAGCTCGACCTCACCCTGTCCGTTTATGTCACATAATTTATGTCGACGACTTCAAGATGGCAGGACCCACTGACAACCTAAAAGCGGGATGGGATCTGATCCGGCACAGTGGTATCGAAGTACCACAGGACGTCTTCGACAAGCGCATGAGTACGATTCGACTTATGCTTTCCTGAACATGACCACAAGCAGTACACCTCAGCGTCAAATGTGCGTGGAATTCGACACGATATGCTTGGCTTTATCGATCAATGCATCGAACTGTATCTAGCATGCGTCTCCAAGCTACTGAGGACGCCTGGATCCCGACGGAAGCGATCATCATCGCCCAAGACACGAACAACCATGCCTCGGTCGAGGGCGCCAGTGGACAAACCCGCATCTCGACCGTCCGCGTCGGCTGCGAATCCCACGCCCGGCGCCACGGGCTTCACCTACGACGCCCACCCACATGCCGACACTCCCGGCATTGAGGTTACATCGTTTACCGACAGAGATTATGAGGATGCCGGCGTCTTGGGACCCGACGCCGCAAGCGTACTAATGAAGATATTGCATCTAGCTCTTTGCTGCAGATTTGATATCATGCATCTGGTTTGCATGCTTGCCGGGGAGATCACCAAGTGGAAGTACGCTTGTGACGGAAGGCTACATCGATTGGTTTGTTACCTCAAATCCACGCGTCTTCACTGCCCATACGGATGGATTGGTGATGTGCCGAACAAAATGTCGATCATGTTGTTCCCTGATGCCTCGCTTGCGGACTGCGTCAGCACGTCAAAGTCCGCCACTGGCGTCTGCGGCGCCCTCGCGGGGCCCAACGCGTTCCCCCCCCTGAACTCTGCGTGCAAGAAGCAGACCGTAGTCTCCCACTCCTCCACAGAGTCGGAGATCGCGGCCCTGGACACAGCCCTGCGAACGGAGGATCTGCCTCCACTATCGTTCTGGGAAGCGGCGGTGCGCACCACGCACGGCGACACGTCATTGGGGGCTAAGAAGAAGCGTCACAAACCACCAACACGACGGGCATCGCCCACACGCGCTTCTTTTCCCCCCGCGCGCGGTCATCACAACAGACTTCACACACATCACCACCATCTACAAACAATAACAGAGTGCATGATGACATCGTACTACATGCCCCTCGTTCTCCTCCCCCCACTGCACCACCACCCGTGGTCGACCTCTTTGCGGCAGAGGACAACGAGGCCGCGATAACGATAGTCCACAAGGGACGGACCCCAGCACCTCGTCATCTTCATCATGCACGTCGCATCAGCTTGGATTGGATTACGGAAACATGCCAACAGGAACACAGCCAACTAAAAGATGTGGGAACAAAAGAACAGGTAGCCGATATGATGACAAAACACTTTGAGCCTAAGAAGGCCCCCCTTTGGCAGAATTTATTTGCGCTGCCCCTCATTTTTCCTTTCGCTGCGAAGGCCGCCGAGAAGCTGGAGATCGCCAAGGCCGCCCCTTCCACCAAAGGTCCGCTGGCCAATAGCATCTCTACCGCCGCAGCCATTCGCGCGCGCTTGTTGCTCGTTGCATGCGCGATTCATCTCCATTCCGCAGCAATTTTCAGCCTTCAACGCGCCCGCGCTGACCTCCTCCCCTCACTCCTGAGGCCAGAGGTTACCCTGCCTACGCCAATCGGCCAACGGTGACGACGCCTCCGATCAAGCTGCGCGGGGCGCAGGTCGGAGGTATCGCTCCAGCGCCCGCCGATAACAACATCCGCAACGGTCCTGCTTTCGAGTCCCAGATCGCTCGCCGCCGCCCTGTCACTGGGGGGATGAGCCACAACTTTGAGACAGAGAGCCGCCCGGGCGGGAGCGGGTCTCATTGGCTCCGCTCCAGTACGCAGGGCTTCATCACTTCGGCATCTCAGGCGGCACACGAGACTGAGAACGCACTCGCCGGAGATGACCCTCCGAACCCTACCCCTGCCACGGCTACGCCGTGGATGGCATTCTTCTTTGTCTGGGTCACTGTCTTGGGCCTCTACCTCCTACCTCAAAGACCCATGGATCGACGCCAAGATCCGTCAGTACCCAGACTTCCTGTGGTCCAATCCACACGCCGCCAACACCGATGCCCCCAAATGTCCACCCAAGGAAGTTTGCACGCGGGTGGCTGGCGGCATGTGGAAGGTCCTACGGATGCCATGGGATAAGGTTGGAAGCACGTTGCTGGGCAGCTCGGCCGCTGCGACCATCGGCGATACCCTTCGGTTGCACGAGCCCCCAGGCCATCCAGGTCCCATGCCGCTGTTTGTCCGCGATCATGGAATCGCGGCGTACAACTTCTCGACGCAGGATCGCACGCACATGAAGCTGCCCACTGAACAGCCTGCGGCACCCCGTACGTCCGACATGGCGGGGCACACCGGCAAAATTGCCGAGTCGCTACAGCGCGCGTGCTGTCGTTTTTTTATGTGCTCAACGCGTGGCATGACTACGAGGTCAAGGCATCTTCATGGATCACATCCCGCGGAGGTTTTGGCGGCGATATTTGCGATCCGGCGCCGGCGGCAACACGCGCAGAGGACGTTTTCACTTTGATGACCGCTCCGACATGGCCGCCCTGGATGCCGAACGAACGCCACCCAGCAGACATTCCTGACGACGAGAACGCTGGCAGCTTCCAGCGCGACCCTTGTGACCCAGATGCCAACGCTGCACGCTGGTCTGCTTTCGCAGAGGGTCGGTACTTTCTGCGCACGATGAGGGATTTCGGTTGGGCACCATTGATGAAGGAAGATTTCGGCCCCACCGTCATTCATGCACTTGGCCCCGACGGCCATGCGTTCAAATGGGCCAACATGCACAGCGATTCGAGCTGCCTCACGGCATCGAAGGTTGGAGGGAAAAGAAGTCACAAACACCTTGTGCTGGCGTCGACGAGATGACGCCGCCTCCTCACGACGGCAGATTGCCGGCGCATCCAACCCCGCGCCGGCATCTCTCGCTTGCCCCTGGATGAACGACTTCCAGCGCCAAGCGGGCGCTACACTGGAAGACTTCCGCACCTGGATGCGAGATGACATCCTCCTTTGGGCCCTGTCGCGTGACAACTACAAGCGCCATTGGCTTCAGAACGACACGCCAATCGGATGCGACCTGCCGCAGTTGCCCGAAGCAGGCGGCAACGTCCGCATTCTGAAACCAGCGGCCGCGCGGGAGGCATACCACACAGAGCACCGTCGACGCCTCGATGGGACCACGGCCTCCACGGCCCCACACAATGAGGAGCAGCAAAGGATTATTTTTTGTTCGCCAAGGATTTGTAGTCTCAAGAACAGCACTTCACGGCAGCACACGTATGCCAGGATAGGCCTCGCGAGTGCGCGGGCGGCCTCTAGGCAGGCAAAAGTGCGAGGACGTGGGAGCGACCGCTACGCAGGGCGTCTATGCCGGCCACGTCGTATCACATCACAGATTTATTCATCAACGACTGGCAGCCAAAAGTGAACTAAGCTGTGAGGACGGCTCCAATAGCGGGTGCACGGCGTGCTGCCCACGCAGAGTGCTGCGGCAGGCAAAACAGAGCAAATCGTCGTAACAAATTTGCGCTGCGACACTGGAGAAGACCGCGGTCGGGACGCCTCTCAAGTGCAATGCCAAAGGAGCAGGGAGCTAAAAACGATCGCGCGCGGCCAACCTCCAACCACATGCGGTTCTAAAGGTGGCAACACACGATACAGAAAAAATGCGGCAATCGTCGCAACGCCCCCTTGGCGTTGGACGGGGTGCTGGCGCGCGCTCCACCCGCAATCACAGTCGGCTCTATAGGTGGAGGCGGCGCATACATCCGAAGCTGAATTAGTCCAAGGCGCCGAATGTGCCCTGGTACGCCTGTCGCATGTCCTCTAACGCCTTGGGGAGGCCCACCACGAAGAAGACCGTCGAGTTGGGGTCCATGCTCCTCACGGCGTCCCCGACGAGAACAGATTGGTCCTCAACGACGTGGGTGTCTCCGCTAGGAATCTTGCTCAGCATCCACGCCCCCAGTTTCTTGGGCGGCTTCGCTGAGATAGCGCGTCTGCGCCACACGTGCTTGGCCACCCATGCAACCGCGTGGTACTCCTGCAGCGTGACGGCGACAGAAACGGCATCATGGCTGTCATCGGCAATCACCAATGCTGGCAGCGGGAACCGTGCGTGTTCCGTTATGCACTGGACGAGGGCCCCCGCGGGCGTGGGACACCACGCATACTGCTCCTCATCCGCATCGTTGGAGCCCCCTGCTGGGCTTCCACTCCTGCCAGCATCGCCACGAAGGTCCGGGGAAGGAAGTCGTGCGGGATGGTCTAGGCTGGCGCCCGGGGTCTCTGCGAGGCAATCCACTTCGCGGAGCCCATCGGTCTGTGGCGCCGCGGCGGCGCGCTCGGCTGGAGCGGTCGGGGCCGCGGCGGCGGGCGCAGAGGCAGGCGAGGTCCCAGGGGCCTCGGTGCACCCGAGGGGGTCACCGCTGCTGTCGGCGCCCATCGCGGGGGGTCCGCCAGGGCGCGTGCCGGGGACGGCCGAGGCCGACTCGATGTCGCCTCCGCCCTGCCGTGGGCCCTGGACTCCGCCGGCGGGGCCCTCGCGCCCCTCATCGCCATGGGAGGCGCCCCCGAAGGATTATTGGCATATCCGCCATGCTCGCGCGCTCTACACGACTGGTAAAAATGACGAGTACCGCGACCTCAACGAGGAAATTTGGGCGCACTGGGCAGATTGCCCCCCTGCATACGTCGAGCAACGCCAGTGCCAGCGCGGTCTGTGCGCGCTCCTCTGGCGGAGCGGCAACGACGTCACTACGGACGGGAACTGGTTGAAACTCGATCCACATCGAGCCCGCGCACCTCCCCGACGAATATGAGCGCAGGTGGTTACCTTCAGCAGGCGAGGTAGTCCTGACGATCCCCGAGCACGTCAAAGTGGACATATCTCGTTGTATTGAGGTATTGAATTGCTTCCGCTGCCAAATTGTCGCGGGCCCTGGCAAAGCTCATCAGCGGGGACTACCAGAGAAGTTCGACGAGCTCATGGACGAGATGGTCCCGATGTTCACAGGCAGCGGCATTGCTGTCCTACTTGCTGATTAGTGGATCAAAACTCAGGACCGCCCGCATACCAATTCGTGGCAACCACAGAAGACGGATCACAACCTGGTGCAATTGACGCAGCAGTTCACGTACGCCGCCACTCTGAGGAACCTGAGTGCGGTACCCCTGCCGCTGCCGACACAGCCTTTCCCGTGTCGTCATCCGTTGATTCAACATGTCAACAACTACCAAGGCCACACCCAGGCAATGGAGATGCGAGAAGCACTCCGTGTTCGCCTGGAGCAATCCACGCAGTTCCAGCGTACCAAGGGACTTGCTGCCCTGCACGTACAGACCCTCGGAGAACATTGTTTGGCTGCGCGGATGACCAAGACATTTCAGGCTGCCAGGCATTCGGCCGACGCCCCTCCGGCACTTCCGCTAGAGGCTCCTGCAGCTGGACCATCTCTTGCCGCTCCGATTTCTCAGAGCCAGGTACCTATCCTGTCTTCTGCAAAGACGGTTGGTTCAACGCCCGAAGATGCTCCTCCTGCGCACACACAGGCCAGCCCTACTGCATATGGCGAAGATTGGGACGGCAAGGCTATTCATTCGGAGACAGAAGAAAGATCAGAGTGAGGAGGCTGAACCGAACGGTCATTCACTGTCCCTGGGTGCGTGGCTGAAGTGGAATTCCGCAATGCGGATTATTTTTTGTTGTTGGTGTTGTTGTTGGTTGTTGTTGTTGTCGTTGTTGTTGTTGTGGTTGTTGTTGTTGTTTGCTGTTTGCTGTTTGTTGTTTGTTGCTTGTTGTTCCCTACCTAGGCTCTGCCTAGAGGGTTCTTACCCGCTGGGCTTACAGGGGCCAGGCAGCGGGCTCCGCCCCGGGCGGTTCCCCCGGCCCCCGCCCCGCGGTTCCCCCAGTTACGCCCCCTTACCTTAGATTTGCGTATCTCGTCTTAGATTAGCTTAGCTTAGCTGCATACTAGTTTCGCTTATGTGTAGCTTACCTTAGCTTCGCATAGCTGAACTGAGCTACAGCAACAGCAACAGCAAAGCAAAGCACTAGCAACGCAAAGCAAATCAAATCAAAAGCAAAGCAAAGCAAAGGAAAGGCAAGCAAAAGCAGTGTGCAACAGTACGATCAGAGAGCCCACCCGGTGAGCGAATGCAAAAACATGCGCGTGTGTGCGAAGGCAAAGCAAAAGCAAAACCAAACAAAAGCAAAAACAAGCAAAACCAAAGGCAACTACGACGATGAGGAAAAGGAGGAGGACGGCGTCTACCGTTACTGCTAATGCTGCTTTCCTAGGGGTTCCAACTCCTAGGTAGGGTCGCACTGGGGTCATTTGCTGTCTGTTGCTAGTTGTTTGTGGCTTGTTGTTTGTTGCTTGTTGTTGGTTGATTGTTGTTGTCGTCGCCCCACTCGCGACCCGCGCCGCGACCCACCCGCGACCCACCCCGCGACCCACCCGCGACCCACCCCGCGACCCACCCGCGACCCACAGGCGACCCACCCCGCGACCCACCCCGAGACCCCCCGGGCAACCCACCCGCGACCCACCCGCGACCCGCCCGCGACCCACCCCGCGACCCACCCGCCACCCACCCGCGACCCACCCGCGACCCACCGCGACCCACCGTCGACCCACCCGCGACCCACCCCGCGACCCACCCAAAATTTTCGGCGCTTGCGGCGGGTTTCTTTTGCATTCGTTCAGCGCGGGGAACACGCCGCCCACCCGCGACCCAAACTTCGTTCAGTGTACAAGCCAAAACTTCGGCGCCTGCGGCGGCTTTCTTTTGCATCGGCGACCCACCCGCGACCAACCCCGAGACCCACCCGCGACCCACCCCGCGACCCACCCGCGACCCACCCCGCAACCCACACAAAATGTTTGGCGCTTGCGGCGGGTTTCTTTTGCATTCGTTCCAGGTGGAAAACCTGCGATCCACCCGCGACCCAAACCGCGCTCAGTGTACAAATCAAAATGTTTGGCGCCTGCGGCGGGCTGTTTTCGAATTCTTCTCAGGTGGAGGTGGAGAGCCCGCGACCCAAACTACGTTCACTGAGCCACTCACGCATGAGAAACACATGCAGTTTTTATAGAAAAACAGCATTACAAAAAAAAAAAAAAAAAAAAAAAAAAAAAAAAAAAAAAAAAAAAAAAAAAAAAAAAAAAAAAAACACTGGGCGGCAGCTTTATCGACGGATACCCAGAGGTATTACATATATTACAAATAGCATAGTTCCTGCATGGGCTTCTCGCGGGTTGGACTCCGCCACTGCTGACTTAGATGTAGCTGTTCGCCTCCTCGCACCCCCATACTATCTTCCTGGTACGCGACGAGCTGCGCGTGTGTACGTTGCCGTGAATGCATGGATGTCCCATGTTTTTCCGTGTCTGATGCTGGACAGGCTCATGAAGCCCTGGGGTCCAAAACCATACGTGCCGTTGTCGATCCGCTCCCCCACCGTGCCCAGGCTGAGTTCAAGACGCGCACGCTCTCGGTTCTACGCGCTACATCAGTTCAAGGTGTCCTTGGGGGCAGAATTGGAGTTCGCCAGTGGGATCGCACCATATGCTTAGTTAGCAGTCTTAAACGCGCGGTTGAAGGATTCCTCGGTTTTCGATTATTTGTCTTCTCTGGCGTTGCTCTAGCTCAATTACCTGGTATTCCCATTGGGGGGCCGTTGTCAGGGAGTGCTCCCCTACCTCGAGTGCCAGTACGATCACCACCCGCTGCCTAGACTTACTACTACACGACGTGCTCTTGAGGTGGCAGCAGGTCGATATGTTGACGGCACCATAGTGTTATCGTATCGTGTTTGTCTTTCATGTTCGTGGAAGCAGATGTTTAATGTATACAGAAGGGTTGGCTTTTGAGCTGGACTATGACTATCAGTTGGATCAAGCGTTGTCTTCCGCTACTTGGATGCTCTTATATTTGGGGGATTCGACGGTATGATATACATTGCACAACAAATTACCCTGTGACGTACCCAACCCATTTGTACCATGGGAAACGAGGAGTTGGCCGAAACTTGCACGGACCATCGAATTGTAGGATCCGCTGTTTGATATGTAAGCTACTTGGGACACGCGCCAATGGCACGATGCGCAGGAGAACCATACAAGAACGAGGGGCGACAACTACAGGCTCGAAGAAGACATGGGGAGTCGGGAACGAAGAGCAGGAGAAAGACGTGCGGGAAGCCCACTGTGCTGGGCCCCTCAGCAGCCCTCGAAAGTGGCGACAGTTTCACAGATCGCAGCCCCCCAAGGATGGCGAGGTCTAATATGAGCCTGCGGTGAGTACCCACTGTGCTGGGCCCTTCAGCAGCCCTCGAAAGGTGCGACAGTTTCACAGATCGCAGCCCCCCAGGGATGGCGAGGTCTAATCTGAGTCTGCGGTGAGTACCCACTGTGCTGGGCCCCTCAGCAGCCCTCGAAAGTGGCGACAGTATCACAGATCGCAGCCCCCCAGGGACGGCGAGGTCTCATTTGAGTCTGCGGTGAGTACCCACTGTGCTGGGCCCCTCAGCAGCCCTCGAAAGTGGCGACAGTTTCACTGATCGCAGCCCCCCAGGGATGGCGAGGTCCGATTTGAATATGCGGTGAGTACCCACTGTGCTGGGCCCCTCAGCAGCCCCCGAAAGTGGCGACAATTTCACAGATCGCAGCCCCCCAGGGATGGCGAGGTCCCATTTGAGTATGCGGTGAGTACCCACTGTGCTGGGCCCCTCAGCAGCCCTCGAAAGTGGCGACAGTTTCACAGATCGCAGCCCCCCAGGGATGGCGAGGTCCCATTTGAGTCTGCGGTGAGTACCCACTGTGCTGGGCCCCTCCCTCGAAAGTGGCGACAGTTTCACAGATCTCTTTGAAAAGTACCCACTGTTTCACAGATCGCAGCCCCCCAGGGATGGCGAGGAGGTCCTCGAAAGTGGCGACAGTTTCACAGATCGCAGCCCCCCAGGGATGTGAGGTCCCCATTTGAATCCGCGTGGGTACCCACTGTGCTGGGCCCCCCAGCAGCCCTCGAAAGTGGCGACAGTTTCACAGATCGCAGCCCCCCAGGGATGGCGAGGTCTAATTTGAATCCGCCGTGGGCCACTGTGCTGGGCCCCCCAGCAGGCCTCGAAAGTGGCGACAGTTTCACAGATCGCAGCCCCCCAGGGATGGCGAGGTCTAATTTGAGTCCGCGGTGGGTACCCACTGTGCTGGGCCCCCCAGCAGGCCTCGAAAGTGGCGACAGTTTCACAGATCGCAGCCCCCCAGGGATGGCGAGGTCTAATTTGAATCCGCCGTGGGTACCCACTGTGCTGGGCCCCCCAGCAGCCTTCGAAAGTGGCGACAGTTTCACAGATCGCAGCCCCCCAGGGATGGCGAGGTCCCATTTGAATCCGCCGTGGGCGCCCACTGTGCTGGGCCCCGGCCTCGAAAGTGGCGGCAGCAACCCCCCAGGGATGGCGAGGTCCCATTTGAATCCGCCGTGAGTACCCACTGTGCTGGGGCCCCAGCAGCCCTCCAGTTTCACAGATCGCAGCACCCCAGGGATGGCGAGGTCCCATTTGAGTCTGCCGTGAGTACCCACTGTGCTGGGCCCCCCAGCAGGCCTCGAAAGTGGCGACAGTTTCACAGATCGCAGCCCCCCAGGGATGGCGAGGTCACATTTGAGTCTGCCGCGGGTACTCCCTGCGCCGGGCCCCCCAGCAGGCCTCGAAAGTGGCGACAGTTTCACAGATCGCAGCCCCCCAGGGATGGCGAGGTCCCTTTTGAGTCTGCCGTGGGTACCCACTGCGCCGGGCCCCCTAGCAGGCCTCGAAAGTGGCGACAGTTTCACAGATCGCAGCCCCCCAGGGATGGCGAGGTCCCATGTGAGTCTGCCGTGGGTACCCACTGTGCTGGGCCCCCCAGCAGGCTTCGAAAGTGGCGACAGTTTCACAGATCGCAGCCCCCCAGGGATGGCGACGAGCGAGGTAAAAGGCAGGGGGGGAGAGAGGGACGGGAAGGAAGGAAGGAGACGCGCGAGCAGCGCTCTATTCAGAACGAGAACCCAACGCAGAAGGGTTGGGAAAAATGAGGAACCTGTCCTTAGTGGGGATAGATCTAAAATTTTATTTTTCTTATATATATATATATATACAAATATAAAGTAAAAAGTGCTATACCGTATCTCGGACATCTCACCCGTCGAGAACTAGGACAACTTCGATCTGAATTCAAAGGACACCATCATAGTTGGGATAGGCTTAACCCTGACACCATTGACCTGATCGTCATCTATACTATGGATATGGTATTCTATTATCGCACGCCTGCCTCCGCGGCCGTTTCGCCCCACCTGGACGAGGTCTCTGACTTAATTGCCACCCGTCTACGACAGTCTCCTTTTACCTCAGGGCCCAGTACCTCTGCTATGGGAGCCCCCAAGGGCACCAAAGGGGGCAACCAGCATTACTACAGCAACGGGGGCCGGGGAAAAGGACGCGGTGGAAACTCGTCTGGTTTCGGAGGCGGCGGCAACAACATGGGCGGCATCGGGGCGATGCTGGGGCAGTGGGGTGGCATGGTCGACAGTATTCGGGCTTTCGGAGAGATCGGCCGCATCAGCAACATCATTAGTCAAGCAGATCAAGCCGCCACTGCTGCGAGCCCAGCACCTGCGGCAGGTGTGCACCAAGCTGTTCAAGGAATGGCAACTACCAGCCAGTCTGCTCGCGACCTGGCTTTGGCGCTCACTAGTGCGATGAATGGAGCTCGAGGGCCAGATAGCAAACTTCGGCACACGATCAAACGCTTAGCCGAAGCTGCTGGCCTCGAACAGAGCTCACCCAGCGATCTAGAAAACGACCCTGTCATCAAGCGCGCGCGTGCGGAGGTGGCCACGACGCAGCAGGAGATCAAGGGCCACTCTGACCAGCTACAGACCATCCAGACTTCGACGACGACGGCTCCCAACGACGTGAGAGCCTTAAGGAACATGATGGAAGGCATGTTCAGTGGCGGGCCCGATCAGTGGAGTTCGAAAGGTCATGGAAAAAGCCAGCCTACACCTCAGCCTGGACAGCAGCCAGCACCTCCTCAGGCCGCGCACCGCGCCTCCACTCCCGCCCTCTTGGCCTATATGACCGCCACCCAGCACGAGCTGGCCCTCAGCTTCCTCGGCATCTTGAAGGACAGCGAGGACGCCCCAACCTTTGCGAGTCAACTGCCAGCTGCAGGGATGCCGTTCGCGGCCTGGTGGACGAAGATTGGCAAGAAGAAGAGCACCGATCAGTGGAAGCGGAAGTGCAAGACTTTGGGTGCTACGGACGGCCAGCTCGACCATGAGGATGTTACGGGCGTTGGCGCGCTCCTATATCAGCATCTCGACTGCGACGGCGAATGGACAGAGACGCCGATGCAGCAGGCGCCCGCGGCTGCCTGAACTACTACGAGTCGCACATGTCATGTTGATCGTGCACACCAGGTACTTTCACAAGTTCCCGACCCAGTCAGGCTTCCAGGGCAAGCCGCTTCCTCTTCTCGGCGTGAAATGTTTTCTGGTTGTGGTTTGCTCCTGCATTTCCTAATCCCGCGCCCCATGTCATATTTATGCCAGCTCCTTGCGTCTATGGAGTGTGTTCCAGGCCGGCCTATGTGTGCTTGATCTCAGGTTCGGGCTCAGTAACATCTGTGCTACCGTCGGCCAAGTCTCTGAGAATATCATTCCCACGGTCGTGGGAAGGTGGTTTGGTTCATAGTTTCTCGGTTCCCTTTTCCCGCCAATCAGCTCATTAGATTTGACCGCCATTGAAGATGGCGACATCACCGCAGCCGACACAGACCAGAGGCGTGGTCTGAATGTGGTTGCAGGTTTAGTTGCATGGCCTAGCATTGTCAGCTATGCAAGTTTTGGCTCGGTGCGCCGTTTATTCGATGCTCGGAGGATTTCTGCCCGCGACCCTTGATTGGTTCGCCGAGTCACCTCCGCCACGAGAACTGGCCCTGACAGAGGCCGTGGATGGCTGCACAGCATGACCCGCTCGGTGGCCAGCACCTCGCGATGATATGTGTACATTCCCGCCCAGTTTCTTTAAGGGTGGCTGTGTGCGTTTGTTTTCTTGCACAGCTTTGTTGCCACGTCAACCTTCTCGGCATTGAAGCCTGCGCCGCAGGCCAGCAACGCTGCGTTCGCCGACGCCAGCACCGCCAACACCAGCCATCGCCAGCCTATCCCTCCTATTGTTTGCTGCCTACGTTGTCACCTGTCATTATCTGCAGCCGCATCTCTCAGAGGAGACTCGAGTGAGTCTCGGAAGCACGGTTTGCAGGCGACGCTCAGTCACCGCGCCCTGGTCGCCTTCTGAAAAATAGCGATACTGAACTAGCCGATAGGCCATTCCGATTTCTTGATGTCGAGATTTTGAGATCCTGGAGTTTGGTTTAAGACGGATTGGTGTATATGTACTCATCACGGTGTGTGTGTGCGCGTGTGTGTGTGTGCGTGTGCGTGTGTGTGTGTGCGTGCGTGCGTGTGCGCGTGTGTGCGTGTGTGTGTGCGTGTGTGTGTGTGTGTGCGTGTGCATGTGTGTGCGTGCGTGGGTGCGTGGGTGCGTGTGCGCGTGTGCGTGTGCGTGTGCGTGTACGTGTGTGTGCGTGCGTGTGTGTGTGTGTTTGTGTGCGCGCGCGTGCGTGCGTGCGTGTGTGCGTATGTGTGTGCGTGTGTGTGGTGTGTGTGTGATGTGCGTGGGCGGGTGGGCGTGGGCGTGCGCGGTGGTGGGTGGGCGTGCGCGTGTGTGCGGGTGCGGGTGTGTGGTGTGCGTTTGGGTGTGTGCTTGTGTGCGCGTGTGTGTGCGTGCGCGTGTGCGCGTGTGTGTGTGTGCGCGCGTGCGTGTGTGCGCTTGTGCGCGTGCGTGCGTGTGCGTGAATGCGCGTGTGCGCGTGGGTGTGTGCGTGTGGGTGTGTGTGTGTGTGTGCGTGCGTCTCTCTCTCTCTCTCTCTCTCTCTCTCTTTCTCTGTTTCTCTCTTTCTCTCTCTCTCTCTCTCTCTCTCTCCTCTCTCTTTCCCTCTCTCTCTCTCTCTCTCTCTCTCTCCTCTCTCTCTCTCTCTCTCTCTCTCTCTCTCTCTCTCTCTCTCTGTCTCTCTGTGTTCTGTGTGTGTGTCTGTGTGTGTCTGTGTGTGCGTGTGTTTTTGTGTGTCTCTGTCTGTGTCTGTGTGCGTGCGTGTGCGGGTGTGTGTGCGTGTGTGCGCGCGCGCGTGTGCGTGTGTGTGCGTGCGTGCGTGTGTGCGCGCGCGCGTGCGCGTGTGTGCGTGTGGCGTGCGCGTGTGCGCGTGTGTGTGTGTGTGTGTGCGTGTGCCTGTGTGTGTGCGTGTGCGTGCGTGTGCGTGCGCGTGCGTGTATGCCTGTGCGTGTGCGCGCGTGTGTGCGTGTGTGTGTGTGCGCGTGTGTGCTTGTGTGTGTGTGTTTGGGCGTGTGTGTGTGTGTGGGCGCGCGTGTGTGTGTGCGTGTCCGCGCGCGTGCGTGCATGTGCGCGCGCGCGTGCGCGTGTGCCCGTGTGCGTGTGTTCGTGCGTGCGCGTGTGCGTGTGTGCGTGTCCGTGCGCGCGTGCGTGTGTGTGTGCGCGTGCGTGTGCGTGTGTGTTTGTGGTTGTGTGTGTGCGTGTGTGCATGTGTGCGTATATGCTTGCGTGCGCGCATGCGTGTGGTCGTGTGGCTGTGTGTGTCCGCGTTTCTGTGTGTCTTTGTGTATCCGTGTCTCTGTGCCTCTGTGTCTCTGTGTCTCTGTGTCTCTGTGCCTCCGTGCCTCTGTGTCTCTGTGTCTCTGTGTCTCTGCGTCTCTGTGTTTTTGTGTGCGTGAGTATGCGTGTGTAACCTATGCCCAGCCGCCGACACAAAGCGTGCGTGTGCGTGTGCGTGGGGGGGGTATTTGTTCCACAGAGGGGCGTGTCGAATTGGGACTCCGTGGAGAGTTGTTCCCCGACGTGTGTTACGTGCCTCAGAGGCCTCGGGGGCGCAGGAAGTGCGCGAGGTGCGTGTGTGTGTGTGCGCGTGTGCCGAATCGACACTGTCGTGGCCCTGGGAGCGCCGATCACACTGTTTACTTGTCCTAGGAGAATCGAAGGGCGGAATGCGCGAAACCATTCTTAGAATATTTTCTGCACGCCGTCTCAATCTCCTCCGTCATCATCCATCTCACCATCTGGTCTCGAAGGCTAACACGGCGAGGGAAAGTTGGGGGCCCGCCGAACTGAATCGCTTCGCTCACTCCGCCGACCCAGACTGTGCCATCGATGGCGCTTGCCAACGTGTTTGTTGCCACTGTGGCGCTGATGGGTGGTGGAAGTTTCCTTTTGAAGTTTCGCGTGAGCAGTCATGGGCGTCTAAAGGGGTTCGAACTTGAGGTTTGCGTCCCGCCTCTCGGGTCCCTCTTGAACTCCCCTTGAGGCCGTCTTGGGTCGTCTTGGGAGGGTTCCGTGCGACATCGCTGGCACGTGTTTGCGTGCTCGCGGGGGCATTTTGGGAGCCTCGTGGGACCTTCTGGGGCCTCTTAGGGGGGACTTGGGAGCTTCTGAGCGCCTATCTGAAAACTTCCGAAGGTCCATTTAACCCTTTGTAAAAACGTTCTCCTAACAGGGAAACGGGTCGAAAGTTCAGTTCGCGATCTACCTCGTCGGACCTTTTTGGGAGGTTTGGAGGCGTCTTGGGAGGCATCTGGGGCCGTCTTGGGGCCCTCTTGGGCTGTCTCGCGGCCGTCCTGGGGGCCTCTCGGTTTGAATGTTGGGTATATTTGGGGCTGGATGGGCCGTCTGGGGCGGTCGGAAGATTGGAAAGGCAGTAATGCCAGCACCGCTCAAAAAAATCCAGCAAAGTCCATACATTTGGGCCTCTTCGGGGCTTCTTGGAGCTGTAATTAGCCATTTGGAGGCTACCTTGAAGGCTTCTGGGTGCGTATAGAGGCCATCGTGAAACCTGCAATCCATGGATCCCGACTCGAATGACTTCTTGGGGCTCCACCAGGGCTAAGAGCCCCAAGGGCCGCCACGCGCGCGCGAACTAGAGCAGCCGAAACTTGTTACCAGAGATTTTAGCACACTTTTCAATCCTTCTCTTTTCCATTGGTAGTATTGACGCTTCGTGCACCCCCACCAGCCCATCGAGCATCGTTTCCTACACGGGTCGCCGTGAGAGGTGGCGACATGGCGAAGCATCAGTGGCGCAAAGGGGTGCGGGCCATCAGTCAAACCAGTCAAAGGATCGGCCCAAGCAGGTGGTCAAGACAGCGTAGTTCAGCTTAGCTTTGCGCAGTGTCTTAAATGTGAGCAAAGCTTGGCTGCACTGAGCTGGTCTGAGGTCGGTCTTGGCTGACAGGTAAGCGCAGAGGAGGACAGGGATGGAGGAAGTGATGGGGGGAGGAAGAGAGGGAGAGAGAGAGAGAGAGACCTCGGCTCCTCGCTCTCCCTCTTTTCCGTGTTACTTGCTTGTCCCGCGTTTCTTTGTCGGCCTGGTCCGAATAAGAGTCGCGCGGTCGGGGTTGCTGTGCCAGCGAATCGTTGGGCGCGTCCCCGAAATTGTGAGAGACGCCTGTGTTCTTCACTGGCGATTGATCCCAGTTAACGGGGCTCTCACGCCACAGGAACAGAACGGAGCGGAGAGAAGGAGAGAGACAGAGAGAGAGTGAGAGAAAGAGCGAGGGACCGCGGGGCAGAATTGGCAAGAGCGAGTGGCTCCGTAGATTCTGGCTCCAGCTCTCCTGTTCCCGCCTCGTGTGCCATGCGCCGCTGGAGCGGCGCCTCGGGCGCGCGGAGCCGGCCAGTCGGACGACACGGCTCATGTGCGGATCAACAGGGAGCTCGCTGCAGCGCGGAGCGCGAGGCACGTGCTGCGGATCTGCGCGGCGCACGGCGACGGCTTCGACGGGGTGAACGCCGTCACCGCCCTGCACCGGATCGCGAGGAGCCGCGACGCTGGCCTCGTCGGATATTGCCGGAGGTGTTTGTGGCCCAAGGTGCCACCATTGGGATCGGCGCGGGGGGGTGGGGGGTTAGCGATCCGGGCTACGTGGGCTGCGATAAACTTGCGGAGCCATCTAACCCCCCCGAAGCCAGTTGGGGCATGTGTCAACCGTTCAGAAAGCTGGGTTTCCCCAGAACTATCCCTGGCATCCTGTGATAGACCCCCCATCCCCTCAGCAACCTCCTTGCCGATCCCAGCAGGGCGCCTCAGGAGGCCCGGGTGGCCTCCAGGCTACGCCTCGCGAGGCCCAGAGGGCCCCAGGGCCTCCACAGGGGCGCGAGAAGCTGGGGGCACCTTGGGCCCAGGACGCCTCTGGCAACGCCCGAGCCTCGTGCTGCACGACGACGGGCTGCGGTGGCTGCGGGCTCGGGTCGACGGCGCACTGCCGGGCCTGGGCCCGCACGGCCTGGCCAACGCCTCGTGGGCTCTGGCCGTGCTGCGAGTGCGCGACGTCCCCGCGCTGGAGGCCAGGTGCGCGCCCGCCCTGGGGAGCATCGGGGCGTTCACGCCGAGGGACCTCGCGAGCGTGTCCTGGTCGTTCGCGGCACTGTCCCTGGCACACGCGCCCCTGCTCGCCGCCATCGTGCTGGCCTCGACGGACAGGATGCCGGAGTTCGGGTGCCTGGACATGGCGAGCATGGCGTGGTCGTGCGCGGCGCTCCCGCTCCGCGACGCGCCCCTGCTTGCGGCGATTGGGGCTCGTGCCTTGGGTGGCATGCGACACCAGGCGGCCGAGTTCAGCGTGCGGGCGCTGTCGAACACTGCTTGGGCATTTGCCGCGCTCACGTTCAGCGACGAGCTGCTCATGCATGGTATTGCAGCGACGTCCATCGCGAGCATCTTGGCGTTCGGGCCGCAGGACCTTGCTAACACCGCGTGGGCGTTTGCCGCTCAGGCGTGCCCGCACGACCCTCTGCTTGCCGCAATAGCCACCGAAGCACAAGCGCGCATCAGCGAGTTTGCAGCGCAGGGGCTGGCTAACACTGCATGGGCGTTCGCCACGCTGTCGTACCTCCACGAGCCCCTCCTTGACGGTATTGCATCAGCTGCAATGCACCGGATGCCGCACGAGTTGAAGCCGCAGGAGTTGTCGAACCTCGCCTGGTCTTTTGCAACCCTGGAGCACAATCACCAGGCACTTTTTGATGCCGTCGCTGCTGCGTCCATACCGATGCTGGCGGAGACTGCGCCGCGGAACCAAGCCAACACTGCGTGGGCGTTCGCGGTGCTGCTGTGCGAGCACCGCCCGCTGTTGGACGCTATATCTGCCGCCACGCTGCGCCGCATCGCAGAGTTAAGTCCGCTGTCCCTGGCGAGCACGGCATGGGCGTGCGCTAGGCTGCATATGCCAGACGGCCCGCTGCTGCCCGTATTATCGACCGCGTTGCTACCTTCACACCGCGGTGGCGGCACGGTCGACGACGGCGTGCTCGGCATGGCACTCTGGGCGCTATCTCGGCGGGAGGAGCTCAGCGATGCGTGGGCGTTGGCCGAGGGCTCCAAGGGCCTCAGCAGCCTGAGCCTTGGAGCTCTACTCCGCACCTGCGAGGAGAGGGGCACGCTGGAGGGGCAGCTGCGGCTGCTGCGCCTGCTGCCCCGCGGCGATGCCGGCGAAGGCCTGGGGCCCGTGGCGGAGAGCGGGGCGGCGCTGCGCCTGCTGCTGGCCGGCCGAGCGGCCGAGGCGCGCGCCCTGCTGGAGCGGCTCGCCAGCGAGGGCCGCTTCACTGCGGTCTCCGCCGCCCTCTGGCAGGCCTGCGGCGAGGAGCAGCCGCCCTCGCCGGTGCGGCAGCGCCCGCCTCCGCCGCAGGGCGGGCCGCACGAGAAGGAGTTGCGCCTGCTGGGCCACGTGCTCGCCACTGCCACGCCGGGCTGCGCCGCCTCGGTGTGCGAGGCCGTGGAGGCGTTCGGGCGCGAGGAGCTGGTGCCGCGCGGCCAGTGGCTGAAGGTGGCAGGGGGCCAGAAGGCACGGGTGCTGGCGCGGAGCGTGCGCGAAGCGCCATCTGCGCCCGGGGCCGGCACCAGGGTTCTGGAGGTCGGGACCTATTGCGGCTATTCTGCCCTGCGCATGGCAAGCGCGCGGCCAGGCACGACCGTCCTCAGCGTGGAGGCCGATGCGGCGCGGGTGTTGATCGCGCAGAGCCTGATTGTGTTCGCTGGCCTCTCGCATGCGATCACAGTGAAGACTGGTCACTCACAGGACGTGTTGCCAGCTTTGGCGAAGGAGGGGCGCATGTGTTTTGATGCTGTTTTCTTGGACCAGGGCGGTTTCCGTTTCTTGGACGACCTCCTTGCCATCGAGTCGAATTTGCTCATGCGGCCTGGAGCTGTCGTCGTGGCAGACAATGTGCTGAAGCCTGGCGCTCCTGCGTACCTCTGGCATGTCATCCACGGCGGTAGTTACGATACTCGCATCGAGGCGGTGGAGGAGTTCGCCATGCCTGGGACCGCCGATTGGATGTCCGTGAGCACCTACCGACCAGGTCGCGTCAGTCAGCGTGAAGCCGCGCCTCCAGCAGAAGTTCGGCGGCTCGAGTGGGAGGCACGCCGGATGCGCGAGCGGGCACAGGCGAGGGGCTCCCGAGACGGGGTCGGTTTCTCGGAGTGGGCCTCTTTCGCGGACAGAATGGCCCGGGAATTTGAAGACATTGGCATCGGCCCTTTTCAAAGAAAAGACATGCAAGGGTGAGGGAATGGAGAGGGCGAGAGCCTATGGCGAGGGAGAGGACGAGGGGGAGGACGGGCGCAGGTGAGGGGAAGGCGCGCGGGGTCGCGGCGGCGGGCAGCGGGCAGCGCCGGCTCAGGGCGGCGATCCGAGCACCGCTTCTCGCGAACGACGTGGCACAGCGTGACTGCAGCGACGGCGCGGCAGGTTGTCGTTTGCGGTGCCCATTGCGCCGGCACGCAGCTCCGCCGCCGTCAGTGACCAGGTGGCTTGCAAGAGGCAGTTGCCGAGCCCAGACGCCCAGACCCCTCGGGTCGTAAAACAAACGCGACAGGGGACGTTTGGCCGTTTTCGTCCCCTGGGGACCGTGACCTGGCCCCAGGGCCGTGAAAGAAAGATGTGGAATAAAAACCGTTGTCCTGTGGAAAAGGGTCCAGATTTTTGGAGATCCGCGTTGCGAAAAAATCACGACGTCGGGAGGTCTGGGAGGTCGAGCTGGTGCCCGTGGTGAAGAGGAGGCCTCGCACGTCACCAGACTGTCGAAGCGGGCGCGCCCCGACTGGCCTCCAGCGTGCCGCACTCCAGCTCGCGCGTGATGGTCCCGCCCTTAATAGATAGTATAGAAGGTAAGGAGGTAGTAGATTACACGTGTGAGTATGTCTTATTGTACTAGTTGTGGACATGTCTTCGGAACATGAATCTATAGATCAAGAGAGAGAGTGAGTGAGTGTATGGAGTGCAGAGAGGGTCGATTGTCACCGAGAAGTTGTATCAATACCACACACCCAATCAGAAAGCTTTCCACTCCCTCGTAACCCTTCGCGCTATACAGTTCTTGCTTCGCACCAGAGGGCGTGACTGAAGTGAGCGCACGCGTGCACCGAATGATAGTTCCAGATCATGCGAACGATGCCTCGATCAGACGACGACCAATCTCAACACGGCCCTCTCCATTGACGCGTCCATCTAAGAGCTAGATAACAGCTATTTTCAATCCCGCATTGGCCTTCCCTTGGCAATGCTATTGTCCTTGTTATCATCCTTCCTCGTCGTCCTCGCTGTCCTCGTTGTCCTCCTCCTTCCTCTTCCATCCTCCCACCTTCCTCATCCCGGTCCACCTCCTCCCTTCTTCTTGAGAAATCAGACAGCGGATTTTTCCAGCGCGCTTGCACTAGGATTATTAACGCTTCGCGTATCCAAGGGATATACACTGTGATGTGCACTCGCCGCGTTTTGAGCGTGTTGCGTGCATCAGGCGCCCTTCCACCCGCTGGGTCTGGGCTGAAGCATCTCGGTGTAGAAGTTTCTCGGAACATTTTCACACTTTAATGCCGTTCTGGCGTCGCGGACCGCTGCCGCCGTCGGGATCCCCGCTGGACTTACGTCCCCAGTCGTCTGTGCTACTTGTCAGGCTTGGGCCGACGTCCTCGGGTACGTTCCTCTCGTTCGCACCTGGACGTTGGGACGTCTCGCGCCATTCTGGCTGCGCTTGGTCTCCTCGGTGCCTATTTCAGGCCCGTTGGACGCACCGCTGCATGCCCGTTCAAGGGCTGTCCCTGGCTCCTGGATTGCTTCGGCTCCGCCGCCCTGGACGCTTTCGTGAGCCGCCTGATCCGCGGCCCCGCGCGCGTTAGGTAATTTAATCGCGTCCGCGGCCCGTTCGCGACCCATCGCCGCTGGCGCTTCCGCCTGCGGCTGTATTATTATTATTTATTTTTTTTTACAAAAAAAAAAAAAAAAAAAAAAAAAAAAAAAAAAAAAAAAATGATACGTCACCTCGGCAGCTCAGCCCCATCAGCTCGCATACGCCGCTGGGACGGCCCTGGGCCTGGCGCCCCGCTGGCGACCTCGTCCATTGTTCACCTCGCCTGCGCGCCTACCAGGCACGTGGGACGCGTAGGCATCTGCGCACACGTCCCCGCGCTGCCTGAGTGGGTTATTCACGGCATACACCGAATTTCCTGGCATTTTGCTAGGCTGCACGTTGCCCGAGCTTCCCTAGATGCCCTCAGCCTGTCAGCTTCCCCGCGCAGCCCCGCAGCTGCTTGGTGAGTGGGCCGGCCGGCCTGCGGCGCTCCCAGTAGCTAATTAGGCCGTTACCGTGTCCCGGAACGTTTCTGACTCCGCCTGCGCTCTCGCTTGCGGACGCGACCGAAAAAAGTATCCAAGGGATAATGAGGGAGCTTTCTTGACGCGGAAAGACTTGAATCATACAGTGACACATTCACTCTCGCATGCCGATGCACTAAAATATTCGGACTGTCGACAAGCGTCCCGTAAGGGCGTCGCGGAAGCCTTTGTGGTTGACTCTTGAGTTTTGCGCGACTGCGGAAAGATTCGGCGGAGGAGGAGGAGGAGGAAAATATTATGAGATCTCATCTTTCCTCTTTGAGGACGGAAGATCCTTGGGTGGCTGGGCATTAGAGGAGCAGCCAATTTTGGGCCAGATGACGACGACGACGACGACGACGAGGATGAGGTTTTCGCTGACCTTGTGATGTGAGAGCCTCGTGGGGCCATCTTGGGGTATTCTTGGGACCATCTCGGGTTCTCTGTGGGTTCTCTCGGGTCCTGGGGTTCTTGTGGGAGGATCTTGGAGTCCTGTTGGGGCTCGTCGGGTGGTCTGGGAGCCCACTTAAAGCCACCCTGGAAGCAATCGATCACAGAAAGGGGGTGCGCTCAGTTAAAGTCCTCCTTCGGCCCTACAATGGCCTCTTAGGAGGGCTCTGGCACCTCTCGGACGCCTCGTGGGGATCTTTCGGGCCATATCGGAGCCACCTCAAAGCCTCGGAAGCCCATCGTAGGCAAAAAAGCGAGAAGGCAAGAATATGTGACGTTCCGATTTTTCTTGAAGGATTTGGACCTCTCGGGGGCTTCCTTGGAAAGGACCCGTGGCCAGTTGGAGCTGTCTTGGGGCGGTCTTCGAGCTTTTTGAGCTACCTTGGGAGCTTGATTTAGCCGTCTTAACATATATATATATATATATATATATATATATATATATATTGCAATATTGGAGGCTACCTTGGAGCGTTTGGGAGCATTTTGGGCTATCTTGGAGCCAGTTTGGACGCCCTGACCGCTCGCGGGGGGGGGGGGGGGGGGGGGCAAGATCCCAGGGAGGGAAAGTGGGGGGGGCAAACTCCTCCCCGAATAGGAGAGGAAGTGATTTGGAGAGAAGGTTGACACCTGCGCCCCAGGATTTCGAGGCCAACCCAGCCGCGGCAACGAGAAGCCTCCTGGAGGCGCGAGAGAGCACAACAATCGGGCGTCGAGTAATGCAGTACGATACATGGGGGGTTTAAGAAAGGTGCACCTTTTTTGCCCTAAGGGGGCCCCACGGTGCCCAAAAATGTGCACCATAGGTGCACGCTTCCCCCCCCACCCGATTTATCGCCCCCCATTACAGGAGGAGGAGGAGGATGAGGAGGAGGAGGAGGAGGAGGAGGAGGAGGAGGATTATGAACATGAGGAGGAGGAGGAGGAGGAGGAGGAGGAGGTAACGCCCGGAACATGCCGCGACAGCCTCGATCCTCTATTCTGCCGTATCCCTGCGTTGTCCCCCCCCACCCCACCCCGCGGATGCCCGCGCGCAGGCTGGCCCGCGGGCCCCCCGCCAGGCCCCCCGCCTCCGCTGCGGCGTTTCCGCCGCGCTGCCGCGCGAGCTCCAGCGGCGCCGGCGCGGCCGTCAACACGCACTTCCACCTCGGGGAGGAGCCCCCCTCCCCCTACTGCCCCTTTTTCCTCCTCCTCCTCCTCTTCCTCCTCCTCCTCCTCCTCCTCCTCCTTCCTCCTCCTCCTCCTCCTCCTCCTCCTCCTCCTCCTCCTCCTCATCATCATCATCATCATCATCATCATCATCATCATCATCATCATCCTGCTCTTCTTCCTCCTCGTCCCCCCTCCTCCTCCTCCTCCACCTCCTCCTCCTGCACCTCCTCCTCCTCCTCCTCCTTCTCCTCTTCCTCGTCCTACTCGAACGGTACCTCTGCATATGCTGCCTGTTGTCCTTGCCCTTTGGGGGCCTAAGATGGCCACCAACCACGCCCGCCATAGTACGCGCTTCAATACCATTCGCTCTACACGGAGTACTGAAAAGTACCCATCCTTTTCATTTGTTTTACAATTCTACTTGGTAGCGGAGCTTAGTCTCCATTCCACTCGCAGCCATGGCCCGCGTGGCATTCCCTCGCCCTGGCTGCGTCCGCTCCACATGCCGCTCTACATCAACGTAGTCCACACGCTTTCGCTTAACAATCGCGTTGTGCTCCCACTTCGCCGCGGCAGGCGTCGCGCCTTTCAAGGCCGTCCGGGCAGCACCCGCCCAGCCGCCAGATGCGTCGACGCTGGACATGCACGAGAACATCTACCAGGCTTTCCACATCAAGGACCGGCCTCCCTCGGCACCCGCTTCGAGGATTTACCCAGACCATGCCTGGGCAGTTCGAAGACCTGCCGCCCTCAGCGCATTCGCCTGCTAATGCAGCGTCAGATGTCGCACAGCTCCTTGACACAACGTTCACATCTTCGGTGTTGGCGAAAAGTCCCGAATTTCCTGTGACTACGTTGCAGAAGCTCTGCGCGGAAGAGGCAACGGACACGACGCCTCCATTGCATCAGCCTGTAGGCGTGGCCGAGGGTATCAGACAGTCGACTGATCCGCCGTTCACATCCCTGGCGTTGGGGAAGCGCCCCAAGCTCCTAGCGACTATGTTGCCAGGGCCGAGGAAGATTCGGGCAGAGAGAAGCGGGACGACAAAGGACGGTATGACGACTATGCCGTCAGCACTCCGGGGGACCATGAAGCGAATTTGGGATTATCCGTTTTCGATCCCCTGGAACATGACCTCCACCATCTCCTATGCGCTCCCTGCTTCCTGTCAAACCTGGATCCCGATGCGGACTCCTCTTGACGACCGTACAGCTGGCGGTGCTCAGCACTGTGACAACATGACGCACGACGAGCATTCCCATGACTATGTAGCGGGACGCTCCGGGTGCCGGCCGCACCCCACACACACGACAGAAGAACATGCCCAAACCGCTGACGAGGAAGAGCACACCCTGGATAGATACTCACGACGGCTTCGAGGTTCTTCTACCAGAGCAAACCCGTTGGTGGGCACCAGGATTCTAGCACTTCCTCGGTACATGGACGGGACTCCGCCCCAAATGGAGGCCACCGGAGGGGGCATGGTCGCTGCCACAAGCTGCATCGCCCGCATGGACGTTGGCGGCGGCGGTGGCGGCAACATGCTACACCTCCGCACTTGGGGGCCCGAGCAGCAAGACTGCGTGCCATTCCAACGCTGGGCGCCGGAGGTCATGATCTGGCCAGTTGCGAACTCCGACCTCAACGAGTTCCGCCAAGCGGCCTGCGTCTCGTCTCGCCTCGCTGGCATGGCGCACGAATGCGTGGACGAGGTGCCGCCCGCTGTCCTGATCCAGGGATGTCACATCAACGGCAACCCAGCGACGCCCATGACCTCCCAGTGCAAAGCCTGGACGAACGGCGGGGCCAGCTAGGCGACGAGGAGCGCACCTAAGCTCCATCGGCCCTGACGAACTTTAACCGATTGCCGCAGGAGCGCCTCGACAACCTCCTCACCAGGTTCGACATCCTCTGCAGAAGGCCGCAGCAAGCTGGTCAACTCATGATCGGCTACGAGAGATTCAGCTTGCTGCGCGCGGTGGGCGTGTCGAACATCCAACTCACCATGATCTTGCAGCACTACAACATGTCCAAACCCCACGAACGCGCAGCACCTGTCGCACATGACTGGACAGCTGCGACGGCTTGGGTACATGATCGGGGGCGCAGCGGGCAACCACGCCTCGGCTGTTCACTCGACCGAACACGCGCTCCCCACGGGTACGCCCACGCAAGATCAGGCTCAGAATGCTATGGCACTACGGCCAGATCGAGCTGGGTTATGAGATGCAGCTCTCGTTCCAGTGCCGCGTTCGCTGGAGACCCCCCCATCCTTTCGCATGGCCCGACAGTCGAAGAGGCGCAACAGCTTCACGGAAAGAAGGCGGCCCATTTTCAAAATATGGTTCTTGTCTCAGACTTCCGCGGGTTGTAAAGACAGAATTCTGGAATTGTGCAACGCATACACGGGTGGAAAACAGATGTTTGTCGAAATTGTGTTATCACTGGACACGTTCTGGAAATTTGTCGTTTTGCCGCCTTGCGAATCTTTTAAATTATCGTAGCAACGGTCCTGGTAGCATGCAGATCCGAGCACAGCAAGTAGCACGCATAATGGGAACGAATCGCGCGAGGGGTGCGCCAAAATAGCGAAGTGGTGGCGTACAGACTTTTTCGTTGAGGCACGCGGTGGTGTTCCTTATGTGGCCACGACACGCGCGAGGGGAGCGCCGAAATGGGGCGGGGCCGCCATCATGCCTTCGCCGCTGGAGCCGTCGGCGGAGCTCCCTATGGGGAAGCCCGCGAGGAGTGCATTGAAATGGGACAGTACTGCAGTGTGGAACTCCCCTTGGGGCTACGAACCGTGTGGGGGTGCGCAGAAGTGGGCCCTTGAAGCCATGCGGATGTTGCACCTGTGGCCTTCGGTAGAGCTCCCCATGGAGCCACGGAACGTATGAGGGGTGCGCCGGAATGGAGCGGTGCCGCCATGCGGATTTTGCCGTTGGGACCACGAGACGTGTGAAGGATGCGCCTAAATTGAGCCGTACCGCCATCTGGGCTTTGCCACTGGGCCCCGCGCCCACGAAGCGTGTGCGGAGTGCGCCAACATGGGGCGGTGCCGCCATGCGGATTTTGCCATGTGGACCTTCGGCGGAGCTCTTTATGAGACCGTGAAACGCGCGAGGGGTGCGCCGAAATACGGCGGCGCCGCCAAGCCATGCGGATTTGGTGATTGTGGCCTTCAGTGGAGCTTCCCATGGGGCCACGGGAGTGGATGAAGGTTGCGCCGAAATGGCGCGGTGCCACCATACGGATTTGGCCGCAGGGGTTTTCGGCAGGGTTCCCTGAGGGGCCACGAACCTTGTGAGGAGTGCGCGCCGAATCAGGAGGCAGAGGGCAGGGGCAGGAGGAGGGAAGGGGGCGGGACTGAGTGAGTGACGTGGGACGCCCTCTTCAAAACGAGGACCCAACATCACAGGACGGCTGGGAATTACTGGAAAGATGCAGCGTGGAACACTTACGAAACGAGGCTTCGCCTGAGAGGGGAGCCCTTCTCTCAGCGGAAACAATGTGTAGTGGCCTATGAGGAGGAGCATCCCGGGCTTCGTTTGGTCATCCTGTCCCTCCTCCCCATTCCCCCTCCCCCTCCTGCCCCCTCCTCCTCCTCCTCCCCCTCCTCCTCATCCTCCTCATCCTCCTTTCCCCGCCCCTCCGTCCTCGCTCCTCCTTCGATGCCCCTCTTCCCTCCCTTGTCCCTCCCCCCCCTTCCTGCCGCCACCTTCACCCCAACGGCAGCGCAGGATGCTCTGCGCGTGGCGCGCCTCGAGGGGCCCGTGGGGGCCTACTGCTGGCTGGTGGACCAGGGCGTGCTGCAGCCGTCCGAGGATCCCCGGAGACGAGGGGCGGGCCAAGGACCGAGGTCCTCCTCCTCTCCTCCTCCTCCACCTCCTCCTCCTCCGCGGCCCTGGGACCAAGGTCCTCATCCTCGTCCTCCTCCTGATCCCCTCCCCGTCCCATCGCCCGCCCCGCCCGCGCCCTCCCCCCCCGATCACTGCCGCCCCCGTCTCCCCTCGGCGCTGCTCCCCCCGCCTCCCCCGCGTGCACGTCCCAACGGGCACGGCAGCATATCAAGGCTACGGCCCCACGGCCTCACGAGGCCCGGGCACTCGCCCGCACCGATGGCTCGTCCGTTCGTTCGTTCCCTTGCCCCGTCTTGCCCTGACCTACAGTCAAGACGCTGAAGTAAGGATAAGCTTGAGCACGTAAGGAGCTCGATGTTCCTCAGGTCGTGATGCGATTGTTCCTCTAGCCCTCCTCGTGCACGTTGGCGCTTTGGGCTCCAGAAAGGGGCTTCCTTCCTTATCTACCGTTCTTTGTGTCAGCGGCCCGACTGTATACCCTGCCCTTCCCGATCCCTTCCCCATCCTTCCCCGAGATCCGACGCTGCGAACAAAAATACGCCGTCGGCGAGGCCACTCGGCGGCGAAGCCAGCCAGCGGCGAGGCCAGCCGTCGACGAGGCCAGCCTGCGGCAAAGCCAGCCAGCGGCGAGGCCAGCCGTCGACGAGGCCATCCGGCGGCAAGGCCAGCCCGCGGCGAAGCCAGCTCCCTCCTCCTCCTCCTCCTCCTCCTCCTCCTCCTCCTCCTCCTCCTCCCTCCTCCTCCTCCTCCTCCTCCTCCTCCTCCTCCTCCTCCTCCGCGTCACCCTAGTGTGACCAGTGGCCCGCCTGTTTGGTGTTTCACTTTGCTCACGCACCAGCTGGTGCAAGGCTCTCCTGACTTGACTTGGCGTGCCGTCCCCGCCTCCCCCCCCACTGGCCATGCCGCCGCGCCCAGGCGGGCCCGTGCCTCGCCCTGCCCTGCCAGGTGAACCTCGCCCGGCCGTCCTCCACGCTGCTCGCGCCGCTGGTCAAGATTTAAGTCGGGCCTGTCCCTCTACAGGGGGAATGCTCAAAAATAGTCAACAAATAGTCTGGGGACTATTTTTTGTCTGGCCTGTAGGGGGACAGGCCCGACTTAAGTCAAGATGACGCTCGGTAGGGGTTGGGAGGAGGAGGGGGGGAGGAGGAGGAGGCCAGGCTGAGCCATAAGTCTTCCCCCTCTTCTTGTCTCTCTCTCTCTCTCTCTCTGTCCAGTGAGCCGGGGGGCACTGCTGCAGCATTGAAGTCCTCTCAATGAGGGTCCACCCGTGAACTGTCTTCGTCGGAGACACAATGTACTTCCGCCATGCATGGTTCTCCCCGTGCGCGCACGTTCCAAGCAGCTCGGAAACGAAATGAGGGGGGATAAGGAGGAGGAGGAGGAGGAGGAAGAGGAAGAGGAGGGCGACGACGACGACGACGAGGAGGACGAGGAGGAGGAGGAGGGGGAAGAAGAAGAAGAAGGGCTCCTGCGAGAAGGAAGAAGAAGGGCTCCTGGAGGCCCATGGCAAAAGCCAAATTGTGTCCGAGGCTTCCCGCGGTGGGAGGTGTTTGGCCATTTCCCGCCTCGGGGGCCATCAACGAGTCCTGAGACCGTCAAGAGTATTCGGAGTCCCTGGGAAGAGTGTCGGGACTTCCTGAGACCCCGGTATATAATATAAACATATGTATATATATAAACATGAAAATTAAATTTTAAAGTGTTTGAGCTTTTGGACCCCCGAGCCCCGATCTTGGACGACCCTGGGATCCTGGGATATCCAAGTTGACTCTGGTTCCTGTCGCACGCCTACCGCTGCTCTATCGCATGCCTGTCCTGGCACAGCTCGAAGCGAACCTGTGACAAGGGGGAGCGTGTGTTTCCACGATTGCTTGTTGCACGTGTGTTGAGTTGAGGGAGGCAGTGCCTCCGTACTCGTACGAACGCACATCTTCAGTGGCAAGATTGGCTAAGCAGGGCCCCGCAAGGGACGAAATGTCAGCGCGACATCGGCTGTGATCGGACAGCTCGCTCGTCTCGCCCGTGCGGTCTCGTTCGAGGGCGGTTTCACCAGGGTTACTTTCGACGACGGCGAGGCAAGCCGTCGGCGGCGAGGCCAGCCGCCAGCGAAGCCAGCCAGCAGCGAAGCCGGCCGTCGGAGAGGACAGCCAGCAGCGAGGCCAGCCAGCGGCGAGGGCCGCGGGCGAGGCCAGCCGACGGCGAAGCCAGCCAGCGGCGAATGGCGAGGCTAGCCAGAGGCGAAGCCAGTCAGCGGCGAGGCCGGCCATCGGCGAGGCCAGCCGGCGGCAACGCCAGCCTCCGGCGAAGCCAGCCGTCGGTGAAGCCAGTTGGCGGCAAAGCCAGCCAGCGGCGAGGCCAGCCTCTGGCGAGGCCAGCTGGCGGCAAAGCCAGCCGTCGGCGAAGCCAGCCTGTGCCGAAGCCAGCCGTGGGCGAAGCCGGCCATCGGCGAAGCCAGCCGTCGGCGAGGCCAGCCGTCGGTGAGGCCCGCCGGCGGCGAACCAGCTGGCGAGGCCAGCCGTGGGCGAGGCCAGCTGGCGGCGAAGCCAGCCGTTGGCGAGGCCAGCCGTCGGCGAGGCCAGCTGGCGGCGAAGTCAGCCAGCCGTCGGCGAGGCCAGCGGGGAGGCCAGCCCTCTGCGAAGCCAGCGAGCGGCGAAGCCAGCCGTTGGCGAGGCCAGCCTGCGGCAAGGCTAGCCGCTGGCGGGGCCAGCCAGCGGCGAAGTTTGCCATCGGTGAGGCCAGCAGTCGGCAGACCAGACAGCAGCGAGGCCAGACAGCGGCAAGGCCAGCCGTTGGCGAGTCCAGCCAGCGGCGAGGCCAGCCGGCGGCGAGGCAAGGTGGCGGCGAGGCCAGCCAGAAACGAAGCCAGCCATCGGGGAGGCCAGCCAGCGGCGAGGCCAGCCGGCGGCGAGGCCTGCCAGTGGCGAGGCCAGGTGGCGGCGAGGCCAGCCAGCGGCGAAGCCAGCCGTCGGCGAGGCCAGTCGGCAGCGAGGCCGGCCAGCGGCAAAGCCAGCCGTCGGCGAGGCCAGTCGGCAGCGAGGCCAGCCAGCGGCGAGGCCTTTGGCGAGGCCAGCGGCGAGGCTAGCCGTCGGTGAGGCCTGCCGTCGGCGAAGCTAAGCATCGGCGAAGCCACCCGTAGATAAGGCAAGCCGTCGGCGAAGCCAGCCGTTTGCGAAGCCAGTCGCCAGCGGCGAGGCCAGCCAGCGGTGGCAATGAGGCCAGCTGTTGGCGAAGGCAGCCATCGGCGAAGCCAGCCGTCGGCGAGGCCAGTTGGCGGTGAAACCGCCGTCGGCGAGGCCGCTGGCGAGGCCAGCCAGCGGCGAAGCTGGCCGTCGCCGAGTCGTCATCGGCCAGCCGCCAGCGAGGCCCGCCGGCTGCGAAGGCAGCCGTCGGCGAGCAGGCCAGCGGCGAAGCCAGCCGTCGGCGAAGCCAGCTGGCGGCGAGGCCAGCTGTCGACGAGGCCAGCCAGCGGCGAGGCCAGCCGTCGGTGAGGCTGGCCGGCCGCGAAGCCAGCCATTGGCGAGGCCAGCCGTCGGCGAGCCGCCAGACGCGAGGCCAGCCGTCAGCGAGGCCAGCCTGTGGCGAAGCCAGCCGTCGGTGAGGCCTGCCGTTGGTGAGGCCAGCCAGCGGCGAAGCCAGCCGCCAGCGAAGCTAGCCGTCGGCGAGGTCAGCTGTTTGCGAGGCCAGCTGTTTGCGAGGCTAACTGTTTGCGAGGCCAGCTGTCGGCGAGGCCAGCCAGCGTCGAGGCCAGCCGTCGGCGAGGCCAGCCGTCGGCGAGGCCAGCCAGCGGAGAGGCCAGCCGTCGGCGAGGCCAGCCAGCGGAGAGGCCAGCCGCCAGCGAGGCCAAGGCCAGCCAGCAGCGAGGCCAGCCGCCGGCGAAGCCAGCCATCGGCAAAGCCAGCCGTCGGCGAGGGCCGTGGGCGAGGCCAGCCAGCGGCGAGGCCAGCCAGCGGCGAGGCCAGCCGTTGGGGGGGGGGGGGGGGCAGCCAGCGGCGAGGCCAGTCGCCAGTGAGGCTAGCAAGCGGCGATGCCCACCGTCGGCGAAGCCTGCCGTCAGCGAGGCCAGCGGCGAGGCCAGCCGCCGGCGAGGCCAGCGGGCGGCGAGGCCAGCCAGCGGCGAAGCCAACCGTCGGCGAGGCCAGCCGGGATCGAAGCCAACCGTAGGCGAGGCCAGCCGCCAGCGAAGCCAGCCGTGCTTGTAGCGGCGGGGATTGTGGCCGCGACGGGCCTTGCGGCCGACGGCATGGGTTGGATTCGCCAGCGCTGGATTCGCTGGCGGCTGGCCTCGCCGACGGTTGGCTTCGCCGCCGGCTGGCCTCGCCGCCGGCCAGCCTCGCCGCCGCTGGCCTGGGACCGGGCGGGCGACACCGGCTGGTTTCGCCCGTCTGGTCCCAGACCCCCGACGTCGAGGATTCCATCGCAAGCTGAACAATTCCCAGAGGTCTGGACCCCTTCCCCAGAACTGGTCAGCCCTCCCGTCGTCGTCGTCGTTCTCGTCGACGTCGTTCTCGTCGTCGTTCTCGTCGTCGTTCTCGTCGTCGTCGTTGTCGTCGTCGTCGTCGTCGTCGTCGTCGTCGTCGTCGTCGTCGTCGTCGTCGTCGTCGTCATGGTGGTGGTCGCCGTCGTCGTCGCCAGCAGTCGCTGGCCGTCGGCGGAGCCGGCCGTCCTAGCGGCGGCGGGAGCTCCGGCCGCGACGGGCCTCGCCGTTGTCCTCGTCAAAAAACCAGCAGCGGGTGATGCACTTCCTCCTTCTCATCCTCCTCCTCCTCCTCCTCCTCCTCCTCCTCCTCCTCCTCCTCCTCCTCCTCTCTTCCTCTTCCTCCTCCTCCTCCTCCTCCTCCCTCCTCCTCCTCCTCCTCCTCCTCCTCCTCCTCCTCCTCCTCCTCCTCGTCCTCATCCTCATCCTCATCCTCATCCTCATCCTCCTCCGTTGCCGCCGTCGAAGGACCAGGAGCGGGTGATGCACCTCCTGAGCGCCATCTTCCACGGCCTGCGCGGAGGCCGCCGCATCCCTCGCGGGGCCCTCCCACTTCCCAGACCCCCTCGGGTCATAGCAAAATAGCGACGGGAGGTTTTTCTGTATTTGTGGCCTCTGGGAGCTCTTACCGGGTCTGGTGACCGTCAAAGAAGGATTCAGGATGAGAAAACGGTCCTGGGGAGTGGGTCCAAATCTTAGGGGGTCGACGTCATGAAAAATCATGACGTCGGGGGTTTGGCCTTTCAGGCCTCCCAGATGAGCGACGCCAAAGAGGGGGGTCGTCTGCAACGACATTGGCGCATGAGCTGCCCGCGTAAGGTCGCGTGTAAGCGCCCTCGTCTCCAGTGTACCGTGTCGCGCCGGCGGCCCGCGTAAGGTCGCGCGTAAGACCTTCTTTTTGTCCTGTCGTTCAGATGGGGTCGGGGTAGACGGGGTCGGAGGATCGCGCGACATCGCCGATACATCGCCGATGCGGCTCGATTTGGAGCCCGAGTTTCTCCAGACGGAGTCGGAGTAGATGGGGTCGGAGGATCGCGCCGCATCGCCGATGTATCGCCGCTGCGGCTAGATTTGGAGCCCGATTTTCCTCCCGCCGACATGCATCGCCGACGTCTCCGACGCATCGGCGATGTATCGGAGATGCGGTGCGACCCTCCGACCCCATTTATTCGGACCCCATTTGGGATGCATCCAATCTCGGGGCTCTCCCCTCCTCGCTCTTGGCCGCGGCCACGTCAGAGCAGCAGCCGAGCATCTGACTAAGAAATCTCCTCCCGAAAAGCTGTGCCAGCGTTTCTTGACCGGTTTGCCAGAAAGCTGACCCAGTTTCTTGAGCACGTTCGTCCCAGATCGCTGACGCGAAAAAATGGCCCAGGTTTGTTTGGAGGAATGGCCCAGGGTACTTACATGATATGTTTCTTGACCAGCTGCCTACGGCAAGTCCCGCCACCGTGCCTGGGTTGTGGGTTATTAGCTTAGTGGATATTCGTTGGAATATCGTGGGAGGCCTCTCGGGGGCCTGTCGGAGGCAGTTTTGAGGCCCCTTGGGGGCCGTTTCGGGGCCTCTCGGAGGCCTCCTGGGGCCTCTTGGGATGTTCCCTCTCTGCAGCCCCTTTTGGGGCCCTCGTGGGGCCCCCTTGAGCCCTCTTGGAGCCCTCTTGGGCCGGCTTGGGGCGCTCTTGGGCCGTCTTGGGGCCCTCTTGAAGGCCTTTTAAGCCGTTCTGGGGTGGTCTTGGGTTCCTCTTGGAGCGTCGGAAAGCCGAAAAGGCGAAAACACCAAAATCCGTCAAAAGTGTGAGGAACATCAATGATTGTTGCCTTTGGGGGCCATCTTGGCAGGCCTCTTGGAGGCCTCGTGGGGTGCCTTGGAAGCCTCTTGCGCCAGCTTGAGGCCATCGTGGGCATCTTCGAGCGATCGTTCGGCGACTCGGGGCCCTCTTGGATCGTCTTGGGGTCCTGGGCCGCCATGGAAGCCTTGGATCGCCCCAGGGAGGCGCCATGGCCGCCCAGGAACCTCCTGGGAGTATCGCCGGTGCGCGCGACGAGTTGCGACAAAGAAGGGGGGAGATCCCCTGAGCAGACTACAGGAACCCTACGAGATAGCTTGTGGCATTCTAGCACGCCTCAAACGTGCCACGGGGCGCGGTGGCGGACTCTTGGTTGCATAGATCCCTCTCGACGTCGCATCGCTACCCTCCGTGTGAAATGTTGTGCTCTTCTATCCGTCAGCGGGTGCGTCTCTCGTGGATCCCGCTCGTGCCGCTTGGTGCGCAGCTCCGGCGGCAGGCGGGTGAGGCGATGGACCGAGGCAGACGCGCTGCGCCGAGCTGCGGCGGAGAGGGAGGGAGGACGGGGGAGGGGCAGGGAGGAGGGAGGTTGGCTCCTGGTGATGGATCCTGCCAAACTGGGAGGAGGAGGAGGAGGAGGAGGAGGCAGGAAGGAAGGGAGGCAGGGCGGCAGAGAGGGGGGGGCGAGAAGGCGGCAGGGGCAGGGAGGAGGGAGGCGGGTTCCTGGTAGTGAATCTAGGCAAGGAGGAGGAGGAGGAGGAGGAGGAGGAGGAGGAGGCGGAGGAGGAGGAGGAGGAGGACGACGACGACAACAACGACGACGAGGACGACGAGGACGACGAGGAGGAGGAGGAGGAGGAGGAGGAGGAAGGGAAGAGGTGGAGGAGAAGGAGGAGGAGGAGGCGGGGCAGGGAAGGGAAGGGGATGCGAGGGAGGGAGGGAGGGGGCGGCGGCGTTCACGATGGCGGCAGAGGCGGAGGGTATCGGGGGATGGGGGAGGGAAGGAAGGGGACGGAGGGAATGAGTAGAAGGGGGGAGGTGGGGAGGAGGAGGAGGAGGAGGAGGAGGAAGAGGAGGAGGAGGAGGAGGCGGAGGAAGAGCAGGAGGAGGCGGAGGATGAGGAGAAGGAGGAGGAGGAGGAGGAGTTGGAGGTGGAGGATCAGGGGCAACGTTAAGGGGGGAAAAGCTCGTGGGGGGCATCGACCCCCAATCGCCTACTGATCGCCTATAGGGTCCTGATAGCCCACCCAACCCAGGAGCGTGCGGACGCTATCGGGGGCCTATCGAGGGGCTAGCTGTGATGTACCGCCAATTCCAGGTCGATGTTCCCTCCTGAGCTAGTCCCCTTGACGTTCCCCCTCAGAGGAGAAGGAGGAGGAGAGAAGAGGGCGTTCTCCATGCCTCCCAAGTGGGGTCCGAGCGGACTGGGTCAGCGGATCGTGCTGCAGCGCCGATGCATCGGCGATGCGGCTCGCTGTGGAGCCCAATGTTCGCCACGCCGACATGCATCGCCGGCGTCGCGGATGCATCGCCGATGCATCGGCGGCGCGGCGCGCCCCACCGCCCCCGTCTATTTCGACCTCGTCGGGCGGCCTTCAGGTTCGGCGGGCCCTGGGACGAAGGGGTCATGGACGCTCCAGGGGCTCTTGGAAGTTCCAGGGTTGGTTCGCCCTGCCCCATGGGTCATCCCTCCCGCACCCCTCGGATATCGACGGTCGGGAACTTTTGGAGAGCGTGTCGCCGCGGCGGCCTTGGAACGTCCTTCGCTCTTTCTGGAGCTCCGTGGGCGCCCTCGTGGCCGCGGCTGGATAGATGTTCTGTGTCCGCGGGGCGAAAATCTCCCTCGTCTCTCCCCCTTGGGTCCATCCTTCCTTGGATACCCCCTCTCACTCCTGGACAATCCCTCCCTCTCTTCTTAGCTCCCCTGATACGCCCGTTCTGAAACGCGATACGTACCGTGTTCAAAACGTCTGTGTCAACATTCTGCATGTTGATTCAACGACTTGACCCACGTTCCGACGAACGTACCGCGCCAAACGTACGTCTTCAATCTACGTGTTAAGCTCCTTGTCAACACGCTACGGATTGCTCGTTGCGCATTGGGGCAGCTAAGCCCCTCTTCTCCCTTCCCCCTGGGCGCTGCCTCCCCCCCTGAATCCTCCCAGAGATCCAGCGTCGTGTTTGTTCACAACCTGGTTCCCCAGAAGTCTTGACCCCTTCCCCGGGGTCGGTTTTTCATCCCGAGTCGTTTTTTGACGATCCCAGGGCCCAGCAAGGGCCCCCGGAGGCCGAAAATTACCGAAAATCTCCAGTCGTGATGTCCAGCTGCCTCCGGCAATTCCGCTACCGAGCGCAGCATTCCTGGAGGCAATTACTGGAGAAGGCAAGGAGGCTTGTTGGGAGGCTTTTGGTGCAGAAGCCTCGCATTCTGGGCCTGCGTTCCCACTCCTACACTATTCTTGGGGCGCTCTTGGGCAGTCGTCGGCGCCTCTTGGCCGTCTTGAAGCCTTCTTGGGCCATCTTGGAGCATTCTTGGGGGCCTCTTGAGCCGTCTCGGGGGGGATCTTTGGGGCTTCTTGGGCCGTCTTGGAGCGTTGGAGGCTCGAATGGGCAAGAATCCAAAAAAGATGTGTTTAAAAAAAGGAGAGAATCACAAAAAAATGTATCTCGGGGTCCTCTTGGGCGCTTCTCTTGGCCCCCTATTGGGGACTCCTGAGCCCGCTTGGGCCGGAAAGCTCGAATTGTCGGTTTGTGTTCATCTTCTTGGGCCCGTCTTGGGGCTCTCTTGGGCATTCTTGGGCACCTCTTGGGCCGTCTTGGGGCCCTCCTGGGGGCCTCCTGGGCCGTGGGGCGCTCTTGGGGCCCTCGTGACCGTCGAGGGGGTATCTTTGAGGCCGTCCAGGAGCTGTCTGAGGCCGTCCAGGGATGCTCTTAGGCCGTCTTGGGTCCCTCCAGAGGCCAGCTCGAGGCCCTCTTGGGTCCGCCCCGTGCTCGCCAGGGGCCCTCTTGGGCTGCCTTGGGGCCCTCTTCGGCCGTCGTGGGGCCATCTCGGAGGCCTCTTGGGTCTTCTTGAGCCGACGGGCGCTCGACAAGACGAGAATGCGAAAATTGCTCAATACCCTGAGGACAATCAATGATTTTGGCCTCTTCTGGCCTTGCTGGAGGCTCGCCCTCTTGGGCCACCTTGGAGGTCTCTTGGGCGGTCCTGTGGCTATCTTGGGCCATCTTGGGGCCATCTTCGGCCGTCTTGGAGACATTCTGCGCAGCCTGGACGCGTTGGTAGAGTGCCTTCGAGGTGCGACGCATCCCAGGAAGCCTCGGGAAGAGGGGGTGGTGCACGCAGGAGGGCACTTCGAGAGGAGGGGAGGGGCGCCCTAGAAACATGACAGAAACCCTTCAGAAAGCACTTGGCATTCTACCACGCCTCCACGTGCCAGGGGGGCACGGTGGCGGATCTTCATGACGCGAGGATATCCGAGTTCCCCTATTCTGCCAGGAAGCTAGATACACGTGGCCCCATGTCTCTCCAGCGCTCGGCCATCGTTCGGTCCCGGCTCGCCCGCCCTCCGCAGGTGCATCCAGCCAGCGGCCTCCGCACACCCCGCGTGTGAATCCAGCCTCGCATGTTTCAAGCTCGTTCGGGTAGTCTTGGCATCGCTCGGACGTGTGCATTTTTCCTTCGGCGAGGACCATCGAGGAGCATCCTTGATCATTTGGCAAAAGAACCACGCACGGAACCGAAAAAAGCACACGGAATGGACGTCCGAGCGATGGTCAGTAGTTGTGGCCTATTTCGCACGACTCCCTGGTGGAGACTGAGGCCGCCGGCACCGCACACCTCCGCCGCCGCCCTCCTTCTCCACCTGTCTGCACGAGTGCACAATTTGCTAGTCCGCGTCACGTTCTGGCCCGAGCCGAACGCAGCGTGTCCCGCAGCGCTGCGACGAACAAAAAAGAAAAGCTCGATCGTGGTGCGAACATCCCTCGCCGCACCACTCCCGACCGTGTCCGCTTCGGCAGATCCGTCCTCTGCATTAACTTCCCATCTCCCTGCATATACACATGCATACCTACATATCTACATACACGCATACATACATGCATGCATGCGTACATGCATGTATGCATGCATGCATGCATGCGTATATACATACATACATGCATTCACTCATACATATACATATATACATACATACATATATACATACATACATACATAAATACATACATACATACACAATCATACATATATGCATGCATGCATGCATGCATGCATGCATGCATACATACATACAACCATACATACATACAGACAGACATATAGGCGTACAGGCATACAGACGCACAAGCAGACAGACACGCACACACACACACACACACACACACACACACACACACACACACACACACACACACACACACACACACACACACACACGCACACACACACGCACACGCACACGCACACACACACACACACACACACACATGCATGCATGCATGCATACAGACAGACAGACAGACAGACATAACACAGCATAGCATAGCATAGCATGGTATACCATAGCATAACACAGTGGTCATACATACATGCAGACATGCATTGTTGTGCATTGTATTTGCTGGTGTCGGAGACCCCCCTGTGCAGGAGTGAGCATCGCATGGCATGATTGGAGCAGCGCTGACAGGTCCTCTGGCTCAAGAGATGACAACAACATCATCAATCGAGCTACATGGTAGCGGAGCTCGGTTCCCACGCCACAGGAACTGAGCTTGCGCGCCAAGCTACCTCCCCGCCCGAGAGGGCTGCTCGTCAGCAGCGACGGCGGCGATCGAGGTGGCCGACGTGCGGACCCACATGCGGCTGCAGCGGTTCGACGGCACGGATAAGAAGTGGGGAGACTGGAGTCTCCGATTCGAGGCCTACACCGCGCTGCTCGGCTTCGAGGAGTTCACGACTGCGGCGAGCCAGAGGCAGGACCCGCTGCTGAACGACCAGTTCGACGAGCGCGCGAGGCAGGTCAGCCAACGGTTGTGGCACCTGTTGATCACGTACTGCGAGGGTAAGGCGATGGGAGTGGTCAAGCTCTCGCGCAAGAACGGGCTCGAGGCGTGGCGCCAGCTCAAGAATGAGTACGAGAGCCGCTCAGGGAATCGCTGGACGGCGATGCTGCGGTTCATCCTGAACCCGCAGGACAAGTGGGCCAAGGATCGCGAGGCGGGCATCGACTTCTTTCAGTCGCCCACCGCCTGGGAGGCGACCGTGGCCGAGTACGTGGATCAGAGCGGCGAAGCCGTATCTGACAATGTCAGGGTGAGCGTGCTGCTGGAGCAGGCGCCAGATCCACATCGCGAGGTGCTGCGACAGGCCCCAGAGGAGGTGAAGCTCACGTCCGGGGCAGCCCGCAGCCACATCAGGGGCTACTACAACCAAGGAAGGACTTTCACTCACGTCCCAGACGTGGGCGGGGTCGCCCCGATGCAGGTGGATGCGGTCCGTGCCCAGCTTCCCAATGGCAAGGCCAGCGGCAAGGGCAAGACGCACAAGTCGGACAAGTCAGGCGGGAAGGCGGGCAGATACCAGAAGGGCAAGGACTCAAAGACCAAGTCTAAGGGTCGCGACGGCTGCAAGCACGGCAAGAACCAGACGGAGCATTTCGACGGCGAGCGCGGCTACTGCGGCAAGTGGGGCCACAAGCGGGCAGACTGCAGGAAGAAGAGGGCCGACGACTCGAAGAAGGAACCAGGTCACACTCGAGCGGTTCAAGGCGACGCAGCCTCATCATCAGGCCAGCAGCCAGCGGATGGCACGGTGAAGGCGGCGTCGGGCTACTAGGACGGCAAGCCCGACGGCTGGGTGTTCGCGATTACGGCGCAGACGGACGGCAAGGTGGCGAAGGTCGGCGGCTCCATCCTGATCGACAGCGGCAACGACGACCATCTCTGCAGGCACAGATTTGTCCCAGAGGCCCCCATCAGCGCTGCAGTGGACGCGCCGAGGCTCTTCGACGCGCAGCAGCGCCCACTACCGACAGCAGGCCTGAGGGGAGTAGAGATGATCATGAAGGAAGGCATCACGGCGACGGCGGACTTTCTCGTCGCTGACGTGAACGACGATCTGCTGAGCATGGGGAAGCTGCTCACGCAGGGCTCCAGGTTCAACCTCAGCCTGGAGGGCGGGCTCTACATGACGAAGGGCCATCGCAGCGCGCAGCTCACGCTGGAGAGGAACAGCCTCAGGCTTCCGATTGTCGCGGCGGGGCCCGCAGTTGAGGCCCACCACTGCCGCGGCGCGGCAGAGCGGCAGGATGCGGCGAAGGCTCATGTGCTCAACGCGGACAGCTCGGTCGGCGCGACGAGGACCAGGCTCATCTACGGTACCAAGGCGGAGCTTTGGGACAGGCTCATCGCGGCGGAGGCCGCGGTCAGGCAATCGGAGTCTGAGAGGGCGCACAAGCAGGCAGTCAAGGAGCAGCTCGGGATCCAGCACGACCCAGTCGAAGCTAGGGGGCCACCCGTGCCGAAAGCTCCGAGCGCTGAGGAGGAGAGGCAGCGCCGCCTCACTCATCTGCCAACCGCGCCCTGGCGCGAGGAGTGCATCCGCGGCAAGGCGCCCGACGCTCCCCACACTCAGGTCACGCTCGAGGACTCCGAGCGGAAGGCGCCGCTCATCAGCTACGACTTTGGGTTCTGCAAGACGGCTGATGAGGACGGGGACTTGACGAAGGTTGAGGACACCTACGCGACGATGCTCGTGGCGTTCAGCTCGGACGCTGGAGTAGTAAAGGTCATTCCATGCCCATCGAAGTCGGCATCACCATACGCGATTGCAGGCATCAAGCAGTTCGCGCAGCGGCTCGAGACGGGCAAGTGCAGACCCAGGACCGACTCTGAGCCGGCAACGAAGGCGATCCTGGACGGAGTCGTCGCAGAGCTGACGGGCAAGGTCATTCCAGAGCTGACGCCCAAGCACAGCAGCCAGTCCAACCCAGCGGAGGCGGCGGTGAGGATCGCCGAGGGCCAGACGCGGGTCCTCAGGATGGATCTTGAGAAGCGCTACGGCACCAAGGTCACGGCGGCGATGCCGATCTGGGCCTGGAGGATGCGTCACGCTGGGTGGCTACACGAACGGTATTCGCGACGAGCTGGAGGGCAGACCCCACATGAGATAGCGACGGGCACGCCCTACAGTCAAGGTCGACATCTGCAACTTCGGCGAGACGGTGTTGCATCGAGTAGCTCGACCGATGCATCGAGGACCTGGTGGAGGACGGCGGCTACACCGCGGGGAGGCGCAGTGGAGCCGTGGGATCTGGGTTGGCAGATCCGACGAGCCCCAGGAGCATCTGACGATGACGCCGCCAGGGGTCGATCGAGCTCGGACCATGCGGCGGCTACCTGAAGGCAGACAGACCGACAAGGACCCCCTGCTGTCGGCGACGGGCCTCCCTTGGGCGACGAGGACGGCGCCCGAGAGGTCGAGGCGACCGCGGGCGGCCCCTCCAGTGGCGACAGAGTTCCCGAGGGCGGATCAGCAGCAGCAGCAGGCACAGCCGCCGGCAGGGCCACCTGATGGCCGAGCGGACCCTGCTCAACCCCAGGCCCCGCCGCAGGCCCCAGGCCCAGCGGTGGCGGCAGGACAGCCACAGCCACAGCCGCAGCCCCAGCAGCCAGCGCAGCCGGCGCCAGGAGATGTGGCCACGGGGGCGCCGCCCCCACAGGCAGAGAGGCGCGGGCTGCCGCCTGAGGCGGAGGCCTCGGAGAGCAAGCGAGCGCGGGTTGCAGCGGTTCACGAGCTGGACGTCGGCAACATAGACGACCCGCCCGACTCGTTCTGGGAGGAGATCTCGGATGAGGTCGAGGGCCCGACCGAGGTCATGTTCGACGTGGACGCTCAGGACGAGCTGGACAAGAAGCTCACGCTGGAGCACCTGCAGAGCCTCCTGGACCACGGCGTCGGCGAGGACATCCCCAAGTCGGAGGCAAGGGGATTGAAGCACATCACCACCCGCTGGGAGAAGCAGTGGAGGTGGAAGCCAGCGCGACAGGAGTGGCAGCGCAAGGTGAGGTTCGTCTGCCGCGAGTTCCGCTGGCAGGAGTGCCGCGACGACCTGTTCACGCCAGGATCGGCCGCGATCTCCAACAGGCTCATCGACTTCGTGGCTCTCAAGCGCGGCTTCGAGGTGATGACGCTGGACGCGACTGACGCCTTCTACCAGGCGCCCGAGCACGAGGACGCGGTGGTGGATCCACCGCAGGAGTACCTGGACAGGCTGCAGGCAGAGGGCAAGAGCACGGACATCTACTGGAAGCTGAAGAGACAGCTGCCTGGCAGGCGCACGGCGGCGCCTGGCTGGGCGGAGCATATGGCGGGCATCATCATGGACGAGATGCGCATGGCGAGGTGCGAGGTGGCTCCTCAGTTCTTCTACAACTCAGAGACCGAGGTGGTGGTCGAGCTCCACATGGACGACCTGCACATGGCAGGACCAAGGGACGCGCTGGAGGGCTTCCGCGACGAGCTGGGACAGCACGTGGCCTTCAGCGGCGGCGAGATCCACGAGTACGGCACCACCTACGAGCACCTGAAGAGGCTGAGGACGCGGTTCGAGCACGGGACGGATCTGAAGGCGAACCCGAAGTACCTGGACTACGTGGTGGAGACCCTCGGCCTCGGGAGCGCGAACACGGCGCCCACGCCAGGAGTGCCAGCTCACCAGGCGCTCATGGGGAGCACCTCTGCCCTGTCTTCCGTTCAGGCTGGCATCTTCCGATCGTGTGCGGGGGCGCTGATGCACTACGCCCAGGACAGGGCGGACTGCCAGTATGAGGTGAGCCTACTAGGACGGACGTTGTCGGGCCCCACCGTCGGCGCCTTCACCGCACTCAAGAGGCTGGTCAGGTACCTGATGGGCACCGAGGACGCGGTGAACTGGCTTCCGAGGCCGACGGAAGGCACGAACGTGGATTTGGTGGGCTACGGCGACAGCGACTGGGCAGGCGCCCTTCAGACGAGGAGGTCGCAGTCGAGCGGCAAGATCGAGATTGACAACGTCCCCATGCACTCCTTCAGTAGGCGCCAGGGGATCGCGGCGACTAGCTCGGGGGTGGCAGAGTACTACGCGGCGACGGCGGTCGCGGAGGATCTCCTTTACTTCAAGTCGCTCCTGGAGTTCATGGGCCTCACGGTGGCGGCTACTCTTCTGACGGACTCATCGGCGGCCCGAGGGATTGCCAAACGCGAGGGAGTTGGCAAGGCCAGGAGCTTGGAGGCGCGCGTGCGCTGGCTCCAGCAGGCAATCAAGAGGAAGCTGATGGACCTTGGGACCGCCGGCACCGACGACGACAAGGCGGACCTGGGTACGAAGATCCTCGGGCATGAGCGCTTCGCCAAGCTCAGGACGATGAACGGCATCTACACGGACATGGGCCAGGCCGCGGAAAGCGACCACCAGTCGGAGGAAGTGGACTTCGACGTGGGGGCGGCGGCTCGGGTTCGGCGCGCCCCAGGCGTGGCCGCTGCACCGAGTGCGACCCGCTCAGCGGCCCTGGCGATGGTCACGGCGGCGGTGGCGCTCCTTCAAGGGTGTGAAGGACCCACCACCAAGCACGACGGATACTACGACACGGAGGTTTGCTCCAGGGACGGCGTGGTCGCGAGCGACCCGACGAATTATTGGCTGGTGCTGGTCGTCTGGACGCTGGTCGTGGCCACCGTCTTCGGCTACGCGGGGTTCCGCTACGCCAGCTAAGGGGAGCAGGAGTGGCTCCTCGCCCAGACCGAGCCCGATGACGCGAAGGACAAGAAGATCGACTCAGGCATTGGCTGCATGTCATCCACGTCGACCAAGTCGACGGTGGATCAGAGCAACCGCATGAGGAGGACGGTTGGCACTCAGTCGCAGACAACGTACAAGTGGAGATGGGCGACTCCACGTTTTCAGCCACTGTCGATCAGCATGCACGGTGTTTTCCTTGAGGTGCATGTTGGGAGTGGCGCCAAAGCTAGAGGACTTTGTCTGTACTGAGGCCCAGGGTGAGGACCTTGAGCGGCTACGCGTTGCATTGTGAAACAGACCAGTGCGAGATTTGCTGAGCCTACGTTCCAGTTGCCATGCCTGACACTAGTAATTTTCTCCTGACATGCTCAGACCCGTTGTGGTATAGCGCGCTGATGGCCATACCTATTTTGCCTGGGTGGCGCCCCAGCCTATTTTACTTGTTCGGGAGTCGGTTGAAAGCTCGGCTCTAGGCACACGCCGAGCTTCCAAGGGGGCGTGTTGTGCATTGTATTTGCTGGGGTCGGAGACCCCCCTGTGCAGGAGTGAGCATCGCATGGCATGATTGGAGCAGCGCTGACAGGTCCTCTTGGCTCAAGAGATGACAACAACATCATCAATCCAGCTACATGCATACATGGTCGAGGGTTTAGGCCCCCCCCAATGCTAATGCCATCGAGCCCCCTCCCCCCCACGCGCGATGCCCCCCCCCCTTGTGGGCGTGGGCGTGGCGTGGTGGCTCCCCCCCGCCCCTGTGGATGTGGTGTGGGTGTGGTGTGTTGCTGTGGGTGTGCGCGGGGTGACGCCATGGTCCTCCCCCCCCTCCCTCCCCCTCTGCGGGTGCGGTGTGGGTGCGGCGTGTGGCTGGAATTGGCGTCATGTTGGCAGCTCCAGTGCTCGACGTCGTCGCCGCCGCCGCTGGTGGTGCCGTCGACGTCATCGTCGTTGTTGTCGTCGTCGGTGTCGTCGTCGTCGTTGTCGGTTTCGTCGTCGTCGTCGTCATCGCCGTTGTCGTCCCCTCCTCCTCCTCTTCCTCCTCCTCCTCCTGCTCCTCATCCTGCTCTTCCTCCTCCTCCTCCTCCTCCTCCACCTCCTCCTCCTCCTGCTCCTCCTCCTGCTCTCCTCCTCCTCCTCCTCCTCCTCCTCCTCCTCCTCCTCCTCCTCCTCCTCCTCCTCCTCCTCCTCCTCCTCCTCCTCCTCCTCCTCTTCCCCCCCCATCCCATCTTGGGGGGGGCGAGGACCCTGGGACCCATCCCATCTAAGGGGGGGGGCTGAGCCCGCGATCATACATGCATACATGCATACATGCATACACACATACATGCATCCGTGCATACATATATACATACACACAAGTATACGTGCATACACACATGCATGCATGCGTACGTACATACAGACAGACATGTTCATATGCATATGTATATTTACGTACATGCACGCATGCATACATCCCAACACACATACAGCCATGCATCCATACACACATGCCGTTATGCTTCACACCTACAGAGATTCGTTCATACATACAAACATACATACATGCATGCATGCATGCAGACAGACAGACAGACAGACATACCTACCTACCTACCTACCTACCTACATACATGCATACATGCATGCATGCATGCATACATACATACATACATACATACATACATACATACATACATACATACAAGCATACATGCATGCATGCATTAATTCATGCATGCATGCATGCATGCATACATACGTACATCTATAGAACTATAGATACATGCACGCCTACCTGCATACGTGCATGCATGCTTACAGCTTGCATGCATGCATTCGCACATACATATATACATCTATAGATGCACGCGTGCATGCATGCATGCACACATACATGCACATACACATACACATGCACCTACACATACACATACACATGCACATACAGATGCACATACACATACGCATACGTATACAGATCCACAAACACATGTGTTTATGTTTGCGTCGGCGGCTGGGCAGAGGGTGACTGCTCCGACGATCGGGCATCAGGGGGGCGTACTAGATGCAAAGTGGGCCGCAATGTGCGTGGGAAGAGGAGGAGACCCCGGCGCGAAAGCAAGAGGGGAAGCTGGGCCCGCTCGTGCAAGTCACCGGCTGCGGCGGGAGGAGCGCCGAGGGGGGGGAACCAGCCGCGGCGCCGGGCAGCAGCTGGGGGGGGGCGGCAGCCCAGCGGCGGCCGGGCACAGCCAGGTGGGGGAGCAGCACAAGCGATGCGGTGACCACGCCGATGGGGGAGCCAGCAGGGCAGGCGGACCCAGGGGTGGGCCGAAGCGCCGAGACCCGGAGGCCTACGAGGCGCGGCGGGAGGCGGGAAGGGCGGAGTGCAGATTGCCGCGAGAGCGCAGCACAAGCGCGGCAAGCGCAGGCTGGCGAGAAGGCGATGAACAAAGGACGAAAAGGCGGAGCCACGCCATCAGGGGGAGCGGCGTGATGCTGGGAGTGCCATCAGGTGGGCGGGCGAGCCACACCAATGGGGGAGCCGGCAACCAGCGGTGAGTGGGCGGGCGCCGAGACCAGAAGGCCTACGAGGCGCGAGGCCTACGAGACCAGAAGGCCTACGAGGCACCACGGCAGCGAGGCACCCACCAGTAGACCGGTGGATGGTCACGAGGCCGACCTGCAAACCAGGCAGGGGGGCGGGGACCCAGGCCAGAGGCAGCTGGGGTCGCCCGGCCGGCACTAAGCGCGGCAAAGAAGTGGAGGGCGCCACAGGCGAAGCCTGGATTATCCCGGCAAAGCAACCTAACAGCGATGTGTATAAGCATATCTGGAAGCATTCCCCTTAAGATTCAGGTGAGAATCCAATTGTAGAAGTATGTTGTTCTCGCAGTCGCAGTCGCATTCACAATGACAGTCGCAGTGGCAACGGCCTTAGGATCCAATGGAAGCCTAAGGATTCCTAGGGGTTCCTACGGCATCCTTAGGCATACATAGGAATCCTCAGGAAAACTTAGGGATCCTTAGGAATCCTGATTCCTAGGGATTCCTAAGGATTTCCGAGGAATCCGAAGGATTCCTAAGGATTCCTGAGGATGCTTAACTATGCCTACGGATTCCTAAGGATGCCTACGGATTCCTAGGGATTCTTAAGGATTCCTATGGATTCCTATGTACGGATGCCTCAACCTGCCTCAGTTTCAGCCCCAGCCTCAGTAGCCTTCAGCCCTCAGCCTCAGCCTCAGCCTCAGGCTCGGCCTGCCTTAGCCTCAGCCTCAGCCTCAGCCTCAGGCCTCAGCCTCAGCCTCATCAGCATCAGCCTCAGCCTGCCTCGGCCTCAGCCTGCCTGCGCCTCAGCCTCAGCCTCAGCCTCAGCCTCAGCCTCAGCCTCAGCCTCAGCCTCAGCCTCAGCCAGCCTCAGCCTCAGCCTAAGCCTCAGCCTGCCTCAGGCTCAGCCTCAGCATCAGCCTGCCTCAGCATCAGCCTTCAGCCTCGGCCTCAGCCTCAGCCTCAGCCTCAGCCTCAGCCTGCCATCAGCCTCAGCCTCAGCCTCAGCCTGCCTCAGCATCAGCCTGCCTCAGCCTCAGCCTCAGCCTGCCTCAGCCTCAGCCTCAGCCTGCTTCAGCCTCAGCCTCAGTCTGCCTTCAGCCTCAGGCCTCAGCCTCAGCCTGCCTCAGCCTCAGCCTCAGCCTGCCTCAGCCTCAGCCTCAGCCTGCTTCAGCCTCAGCCTCAGTCTGCCTTCAGCCTCGGCCTCAGCCTCAGCCTGCCTCAGCCTCAGCCTGCATCAGCCTCAGCCTCAGCCTCAGCCTGCCTCAGCATCAGCCTGCCTCAGCCTCAGCCTCAGCCTGCCTCAGCCTCAGCCTCAGCCTCAGCCTGCTTCAGCCTCAGCCTCAGTCTGCCTTCAGCCTCGGCCTCAGCCTCAGCCTGCCTCAGCCTCAGCCTGCATCAGCCTCAGCCTCAGCCTGCCTCAGCATCAGCCTGCCTCAGCCTCAGCCTCAGCCTGCCTCAGCCTCAGCCTCAGCCTGCTTCAGCCTCAGCCTCAGTCTGCCTTCAGCCTCGGCCTCAGCCTCAGCCTGCCTCAGCCTCAGCCCTCAGCCTCAGCCTCAGCCTCAGCCTGCCTCCTCAGCCTCAGCCTCAGCCTCAGCCTCAGCCTCAGCCTCAGCCTCAGCCTCAGCCTCAGCCTCAGCCTCAGCCTCAGCCTCAGCCTCAGCCTCAGCCTCAGCCTCAGCCTCAGCCTCAGCCTCAGCCTCAGCCTCAGCCTCAGCCTGCCTCAGCCTCAGCCTCAGCCTCAGCCTCAGCCTCAGCCTCAGCCTGCTTCAGCCTCAGCCTCAGTCTGCCTTCAGCCTCGGCCTCAGCCTCAGCCTGCCTCAGCCTCAGCCTGCATCAGCCTCAGCCTCAGCCTCAGCCTGCCTCAGCCTCAGCCTGCCTCAGCCTCAGCCTCAGCCTCAGCCTCAGCCTCAGCCTCAGCCTCAGCCTGCTTCAGCCTCAGCCTCAGTCTGCCTTCAGCCTCAGCCTCAGCCTCAGCCTCAGCCTCAGCCTGCATCAGCCTCAGCCTCAGCCTCAGCCTGCTTCAGCCTCAGCCTCAGTCTGCCTTCAGCCTCAGCCTCAGCCTCAGCCTGCCTCAGCCTCAGCCTCAGCCTCAGCCTGCCTCAGCATCAGCCTGCCTCAGCCTCAGCCTCAGCCTGCCTCAGCCTCAGCCTCAGCCTGCTTCAGCCTCAGCCTCAGTCTGCCTTCAGCCTCGGCCTCAGCCTCAGCCTGCCTCAGCCTCAGCCTGCATCAGCCTCAGCCTCAGCCTCAGCCTGCCTCAGCATCAGCCTGCCTCAGCCTCAGCCTCAGCCTGCCTCAGCCTCAGCCTCAGCCTGCTTCAGCCTCAGCCTCAGTCTGCCTTCAACCTCGGCCTCAGCCTCAGCCTGCCTAAGCCTCAGCCAGCCTCAGCCTCAGCATCCGTCTGCCGCAGCATTTAAAATGTGGCCAGGGAATGGTGTTCTGGGAACTCGAAGAACACGAAGTGGCCTACAGTTGACTCCGGGCATTCAAAATCATGCCCAGGAGTGGAGTTCTGGGAACTCGAAGACCACGAAGTGGCCTACAGTTGGCTCCGGGCATTCAAAATCATGCCCACGAGTGGAGTTCTGGGAACTCGAAGACCACGAAGTGGCCTACTGTTAGCTAAAAATGAGTCCCCAGCATCCTCCCCCGGATCGCGCCCGGACCCCCCTGGGGCGTCATGATGCTCTCTTTTGACCCTACTAGAAACCTATCAGTCTTCGCTGTTAGGTAACAAAACCTGCAGAAGGCCGGCGCACCCCCAGCCAGAGCGGGGGGGTGCAGCGGCAGAGCAGGACACCCTCAAGGTAGGAACGGGGGAGAGCCCAGGGGGCCAACGGCGGGCGGCAAGTTCAGCCCACCAAGGCACACGCAGCGGCCGTCCCCGCGAAGGGCGGCCAGACCTGGGCGGCGGCAGGTGAAGCCGCAGAGGCGTTGCCCCAGGTGGGAGCGAGGGGCCCGCAAGGGAGAGGGCAGGGAAAAGGAGTGGCCTGGCGGCGCAGAGCGAAGGGGGAGCACAGCGGAGGCGGCAGCCGCAGGGCCAGGCACGCCGGGCGGCGGGGAGAAGCATACCCCCGAGCGGAAGCAGGAGGCAAGCGGCGGGGGGGGGGGGCACCGAATAGGCGCAGTGCAGCGAAAGGAGCGGGTGGGAACAGGGCGCGAGGGAGGTAACAGGCCAGATAGGCCACCACCAACCCTGTGAACAGTGGACTCAGAACAGGTCGCGGTAGAGTGCCAGCCATGGGGGAGCTACCAGTGGTGGCTGCTCGACCAGCGCTGGCGAGTGGGATCGTTGCTGGGCCAGGACGTGTCGGCGAGACGCTTGCCTTTCCCCTGCGGCGGGGGACCTTTCCCTTCGCCTTTGGTAAGCTCAGCGCTTTGTCTCCTCTTCTTCACTTCCCGATGCCACTCGGCGTCCCAGTCGACTCGGATGCTCTTGTGCCTGCATAGGATGCGGGCATCGTAGTTGGCCTGGCTGAGCTCGAGCACAAAACCCTGACAAATTCGGTTCGGTCCCGCTTGGGGTTCTTGGAGGAGGGCGTCCCCGTCTCCTGATCGCAGACAGCATCCCAGCCGATCGCCAGCATGGGGCCGCATTCCTTTTTGAGGCGGTTGACCACCTCATGCCAGTCCTCCAGTGCGTTGGTCTTCTACTTCCAGGTGGGGTGCCACACCACTCTATGCCGCGGCTTGTAGTACAGCTGATCCGTGGCATCGTACTGGGGTCGGTGGGCAGAGGGCGGTTGGCAAAGCGTTGGCTCCTGCCGCCAGGGCGGGGCCCGCTCCGCAGCGTCGCATCCGCGCCACCTTCCGGATGCAACCGGGCTGCGTTGCTCGTCGGTCCGTGGGGTCTTGCGCTCAGGTTCTTCCCCGGCGGCTTGCGGGGCGCCTCCGCCAGACGGCTCCGCCTGCAGTGCTTGCTCGCGGTCAGGGCTGGGAGATGGGCGCGCACGAGCGGACGGCTGGGAGGAGCTGCTCGAACTACGGCGCCTCTCGTCATGGCTGCTCGCCGGGCTGCCAGGGGGAGGTCGCTCCTGAGGGCTCCAGTCGCAGGCCGATGCGTTTGAGCGTCCGCGGGACACCGAGGGGAAACTGGAGCTGCTATCGCTCCGGTTGCGTCCAGCCTCTGGGGGGTCTTTCGGAGGTCCAGCTGGACACACGCTCCCATCCCCAGTGTCAGCGGCCGCCGACTTGGACCCTGGCGAAGGGGGGGCTGTGGTGCAGTCGAGCCTGTTGGACCCACGCCTAGGGGGTGCCGGGGGCGGCGGCAACCCAAGCTGCGTGGGGCACGGGGCGAGGTTACTTCAGAAGGAGAAAGAACACACAGACACAATTAATCGTCGACTCCCAGGGAAATATGGGAAAACATGGGAAGTGGGGGGGGAAGACACAAACCCAGAAAATATCGAAAAATATAAGGAATCCTGTTATTTGTGTGTGTGCGTGTGTGCGTGGGTGCGTGTGTGCGTGTGTGCGTGTGTGCGTGTGTGCGTGTGTGCGTGGGTGCGTGCGTGTGTGGGTGTGTGGGTGTGTGGGTGTGTGTGGGTGTGTGTGGGTGTGTGTGGGTGTGTGTGGGTGTGTGTGGGTGTGTGTGGGTGTGTGTGCGTGTGTGTGCGTGTGTGTGCGTGTGTGTGGGTGTGTGTGGGTGTGTGTGTGGGTGTGTGTGTGTGTGTGCGTGCGTGCGTGCGTGCGTGCGTGCGTGCGTGCGTGCGTGCGTGCGTGCGTGCGCGCGTGCGCGCGTGCGCGCGTGCGCGCGTGCGTGCGTGCGCGTGCGCGTGCGTGCGTGCGTGCGTGTGTGTTGTGTGT